>BLSH010170685.1:69942-92442 GCA_018402905.1 Glandirana rugosa
GTTTCTTCTTGTGAAAAAAAATAAGGTTCTGCAATGTGTGTGAATAGCAGATGTGCTAGCATTTGCGGCAATATGAAAAGCGACAGAATAAAAAAAAGTGTTCTTCTTTGAAGAACATTTTTTTTTATTCTGTTGCTTTTCATATTGCCGCTAATGCTTGCACATCTGCTATTCACACACATGTGTTCTGCAATGTGTGTGAATAGCAGATGTGCTAGCATTAGCGGCAATATGAAAAGCGACAGAATAAAAAGAAGTGTTCTTCTTTGAACACTTCTTCTCATTTTACAGCACTTTTTGTACCTAAAAGTCCGGGTCTCCATTGATTTCAATGGGGTTCGGGGTCCGGGACAAAGTTCGGGTTCTGTCCGGACCCGAACCCGGACTTTGTCCCGAAGTTCTGCCGAACCAGCAGAACCCGGACTTCTAGAAGTTCGCTCAACTCTAGTTATGACTATACTAAACCAATTCACAGCTTTTTTCATTTCGCCAGATGGAGAAGTTTCCTGGCAAGATGATCATGTCTAAAAAGAATAACTTATCCTTTCAATAAAGCCCATGTTATTAATTTTACTCAATTGTATGCCTTTTTTTCTTAGAATATTCTACTAGTGAATTTCATTCTGACCAGGACACGCGTATGCTAAGGACTCCTTTTGGCCTTAGCATGCGCGTGTCCTGGTCAGAATGGAAAGTACTAAATAGAAATAAAAAAGAAAGATCACATTAGCAGATAATAAAGACGATCAGACATAATATCAGTAGAAAATAATTTTGTTAATGGTTATAAATGGTGGTATGTGGGGGATCTGGGCTCAGGGGAAGGGTATGTGGATTGGGCACGAGGGTAACATTGGACATGGGGATGAGGGAAATTATGACTTTGGTAGGAGGAGGACGGTGGAAATTCGGAGAAGTGGGGGAAAGGGGACGGGGTCGGCGGCATAGCTGGCAGGCAAGCATGCCGGGTCATGATGGGTTGTGGATATGGCTGTGGAGGAGGTGGCTGGTATGAGGGGGGAGGTGCTAGGACTGTTGATGTCCTGGAGGCAATTGGGGGATCCTGTGAGACAGTGCATGGATCCACTGGCGGTTGACGGCCACTTATTTTGGCCTGGCGAAATGACTTTGCCAGATCATAAATTTGATCCATGCACTGCCTCGACTCTTCTCCCCCAATTTCCTGCAGTGCATGATATAATGTACGACAGAAGCAGGCGGTACTATTGTTGGGATCCAAAAAAGGATCAATACTCAGCTGCTCCTGCCGTATTTGCTGCAACAGTCCTATCACCTCTTCCTCATTAGGACCGATGCCACCACTGCTTTGGGCAGTGCTCCCTCGACCACGGCCACGCCCATGCCCACGACCTCGGACACTGCCTTCAGCAAGCACCTCCCCATGCTGAGGCACTGCATGCTCCACAGGGACCTGAAAAAGAACAAATAAATACAATTTAGCAGGTTGGTATACAGATAGAAAGACATTGCAGTACACAAAGGATGGACAGTTACCTCTGCTACAGGCACCTCATGCATGCGGACCGCATGGGGAGATGCTTGCGAAGGTCCTTCTCCCGCGTGGGGGACATGCTTGCCACTGCCGATAGGGTCCCCATCACCTCTTCCTCTTCCACCGCCTCCTCCTGTGGCTCCGAAATGTTAGACGTGGTCCTGCAAATAATGAAGTTAGGTATATTGTCAGTTAATTTACAACACATGCATGAGCAGTAGTATGCATAGGGGAAAAAATATTTGTCGATAGCCCTGCACATTTTTTGGAAAAAATCAAAATATTGAGAATTAGGAAAAAAAATTACATTTAAAAAAAAAACATTGGTTCAATAAACGGTGTTAAGAAGTTGATTATTGAACATAATGTACTCTCTGCTTGCCCGTGCATAATATTACCGCAGGAACTCCAGGCTGGTATAGTTGATATGTTTTTTTTAGGTGGCGCTGGTGCCCCAGATTTAGAGCGTTTGTCCTCCTTTGTGAAGTCCCTCCTGACACGGCATCAGAGAGCCTTCCACCAGTTCTGAATGATTTTAGCTAAAATAAAGGCCAGAGAGAAGGGTTAACATTTTGCTTTTACATACAGCAAACAGATCTTTCAAATGACATTATACTCACTGGTCTGTTTTTTTTCGGTCGCTGACATATCCTGCCATCCTGGAACAATTCCTCTGCAGATCTCCTGCCAGCTTCTAATTTTGAGATGATGGTCATCGTAGTTTGTATGGGAGACATCCCAGATTTCTGGGTGCATTTGGATACTCTCGATGAGCTCCTGCTGGGACACATGGCTGGCCATGCTGAAATGCTGCAATTCCACTTGTTGCTGGGACTCTTGGGTAATTTTGCACAGGAATTACCTGGTTTACATTACCCAATCATGTAGTTACAGCTGCAAAACGCCGGCGCTGGAAAACGCCGGTTAACGCTATTCATGACGTTACTAGGCGTTTTGTAGCGTTTCTTGGCATCAACGTCAAAAAATGCTCCGTCGCTGCAGCCTAGGAATGCGCTGGTCCTCGGTTCTTAGAAACGCCGATGCCATCTACAGCTACAAAATGCCAGCATTTTCTAGTCCCATTGAATAACATTGGGAGCTGAAAAAAACGCCCAAAAACGCCACGCCATCTTACGCCCGTGTGTATGAGGCCTAAAGGTAAAAGGGTGGCACAGAGCAGAACTTAGTAGGTATAGCCTTATTTCTTTTTTCATAAGTGATAGAGCCTCACAGTTTCCTGTTAAAATATCAAACTCCTTAAAAGACATCTGCATTCAATTGGCAACATTTGGCATCGTTCGGTGTCTGTACAATACAAATGATCTCAAAAAGCCGGTGCCTGGAACGAATGTTGTATTAAATTGAAACATTTATCTGGATGGTGTCTGATATCAGGAAAGCACAATATATTAATTATCATACTGTTGCATGTCCAAGTATCCTTGTTTTAGTAACATATTTCCTCTAAGACCAGATGGTTTCTAGACTGTTCATATCACTGCTGATTGGTCCAAGTTTGTGAAAAGGTCACACAGGACTAGTTGGGCACTGGCTCTTTGTTTTTAATTTTTATTATAGGTATTTATGTAGTGCTGACAATTTATGAAGCACTTTACATAGTGTACATTCACATCAGCCCATGCTGTTAGGGAACTTACAATCTCTAGCCCCCATCTCATACACATACTAGGGCTAATTTAGAGAGCAGCCAATTAACCTATCAGAATATTTTTAGAGTGTGGGAGGGAACCCACGTAAGCCCTAGGGATGAGCTGTGTTTAGTTTGAGCAGGGTTTGGCAAACTTTAAAAAGTGTGGATGGCTGAACCCCACTGAAATCAATGGGAGCTAAATCTGTAAAATAAAAAATGCCAATGTTATGGGCTAAATAATGGGGGTGTAAGGGTGGACAGTGCCCTGGGTATCATGTAGTAGAGCATATAGAAGCCTATTATGGAGAAACTGGTCGGGTGGAGCAACTATCTGAGATGCCATCCTTGTATGAGCCGGCTGTTGTTTATTGCTGCCGTGCTCCTCTTTTGTCGGTTGCTGATTTTTTAAAGCTTCAATGTGAGTAGAGATATCCTTTTTTAATAAATCATTTTAAACCTACTGCACTATGAGGCTTCTTTCTTTTTCCTTTTCGAGGCCTTCATGTGGGATCTTTTAATCCTTGGAGACGTGCTGTGGGAGTTGCACTTGGGGTATCCTATTGGATCCTATGAACCCCTGGAGCTGGGTTGTGGAAGCCATCCCAGGAAAACATCTTTGTTGTGACCTGAGAATCAGTGTTCTTTCTTTAGCAAGATAAAGGAGACTGTGAAGTCTATCCAGGTTAAACAGCGTGTATGATCTCCAGCTGTGACATCCAATATTGTCGGTAAGAGGCAATTGTGACTAGTGAAGGGATGCACATGGACATTTGATTTCTTTAGCCTTTTTGGAGTTTTGTGTTTCCCTTTTTTTCTATATGATTATCTCATTTTATTTTTTTATTTTTAATTGATGACATTGGGACTTTTTGTGTGGACACTATTTTATATATTGAATTTTAAGATAGGTTGTTTATAAGCAACCATCTCTTAATGACTCACGGGTGGTTTATTCATTTTTGTATTTTTGCATAAGATTAGCGCACTTATCCTTTATTAATTGAACATGTACCAGTGCAATTTTTAAAAATGTAATTTGGCCAAGAGCAGTGCCTTTTTAAAGCATTGACATTTGCAAAGACAAATTGGGGTCCATTGCAAAGAAGAAAAAGGCACACAGTCTGTGTGTTGTTATCTTTTTTACAAAAAAAGAATATGGCAAAAAAAAACTGTTTATATTTTTCTCTTTGTAAATATCAATGTTGCTGTAGCACACCCCACAGCAAGGAAGAAAAAATATGTGTAGAGTTACCTTTACAATTTTGAGTCTGGTGTTGATTTTAGGGTGTACCCCATGCAAAAAAAAAGTGTGGGGAACCCCCAAGAAATCCATACTAGACCTTTAATCCAAGCATGCAGCCTGACTGACCAGAAAAGGGTGGTAGGACAAGCATGTGACCCTCTACTTTCTGGGCCTTACCACGCCACATGCCCTCAACATAGATGCATGGGGGACTCCCCTGGCAAAGCACCTTGTCCCCATGTTGATGAGGCCTTTAACCCACAAGTCTGACCCACTGGTTGTGGGGGTGCAGACAGAGAGCTTATCAGAATCTGGAAGCCCTTGTTAAAAATAAGGTGCCCCCTGTATGAAAGAGTACAGGGTACATAGTACCTCTACTCATTCACTAAAAAATGCACGTTTGATCTTGATGTTACTGCTTGCCAAATAACAGCTCCTCGAGTTGTTGCCAGCTATATATATAACAGAAGGGACAGTAGTGACATCATGAACCAAATTTGTACCAAGAATACAATTTATATGATGCATGGCTCCCACCAAATGGGGTCTAAAGTGTGGACGTTCATCCTAGGTTTTGACCGAACCGTCAGCTCATCTCTAATCTTCAGCTTGTTAACAATTGAAAATTGTTACACTCACTTTGCTAAATTAAAAATCTCTACACCATTTTTCTTAATCTTTTTAGCCTAGAGGAACAATTACAATCATTTACAGGCCTCAGGGATAACCTGTAAAATTATTCTGTTTCCAGCTTGTGATACATTTAATTGTGGCACACCCAGAGTATTTGACCTCCCTAATCTACATTAAATTATTCTCCGTGATATTCATAAAATGAAATGAACTCAGTGGCCAAAAAAGGACAAACATGGAAAACCGTAGTGTCCTTGAAGATTAGTGCTCATTATAATGCCCCTTACACTGATGGTCAGTGCAAAATTACTCCCTTAAGCTGGCCATAGCCAAGTAGTTTGGTTTTCTTTCAGCCATCAGGCTAAATAAAAAAAGGGAACGGATTCCTTCATCCATACAAATGAAGCGGATGGATATGATGCCCCACTTCATAGGGGCATCGTATGCTGACAGTTGGACCGGACACTGTGAAAATACACCTGATAGACTACTGATAAACGAATCAACAAACATTTTACAACTTATCAGTTGGTCAGGAGTCAATCTATTGTTTGACTTCTGTCAAGTGTGGAAGGCCACACGCTGATCAAAATATGGCTGGTGGGTGAATTTTGATCTGTCTTTGGCCAGCTGTACACTGATTGTAGGAAGATAAATGTTTTCTAACATTTGTTGCCAGTATAGGCAGGAGATCAGTCTATCAATGTGCACTGCTCAAGGAACCCCTAGAAACCTTTGGAGGAACCCGAGTTGAGAAAGGGGGCTCTACACCTTAAGTAAACAAATGTGAATAATTGAGAAAGCACAGCGAAGTAGCCTATAATATTAAAGTGATTGTAAAGGGAAAAATAGAACACATAGAGCTCAATTCAAAATGGTGTCCTTAACCACTTCAGCCCCGGAAGGGTTTCACACTGTAGGACCAGAGCACTTTTTGTTATTCGGCACTGCGTCGATTTAACTGACAATTGCACAGTCGTGCGACATTGTACCCAAACAAAATTTGCGTCCTTTTTTTCCCCACAAATAGAGCTTTTTTTTTGGTGGTATTTGATCACCTCTGCGTCATTTCTGATGGCCGCTATAAACAAAAGAAGAGCGACAATTTTGCAAAAAAAAACCCCAATTTATTACTTTTTGCTAAAATACAAATGCAAAAAAAAAAATATAAAAAAATATTTTTTTCCATCGGTTTTGGGCGATTTATATTCTTCCTCATATTTTTGGTAAAAAAAATCACAATCGGCGCTTATTGATTGGTTTGCGCAAAAGTTGCCGTGTTTACGGACGATGAGAATTCATTTCTGGGGTTTTTATATTTTTTTTATATTTTACTAGTAATGGCGGCGATCTGCGATTTTTAGCGGTACTGCGATATTGCGGCGGACAAGTCGGACCATTTTGACACTTTTTTGGGACCATTGGCATTTATACAGCGATCAGTGCTATAAAAATGCACTGATTACTGTGTAAATGCCATTGGCAATGAAGGGGTTAACCTGCAGGGGGCACTCTAAGGGTTAACTGTGTTCCCTGGGCGTGTTCTAACTGTGTGTGGGCTGCCCTGGCTGGGGAAAGGGGATGATCACGGCTTTCATATACAGGAAGCCTGTGATCATCACCCTTCCCCCCTAACAGAACGGAGATCCGTGTTTACATACATGGACCTCTGTTCTTTCACTGCGGGGGGGCCATCGCGGGTAGCCGGCGGCGCGCGCGCACTCACAGCACTAGTTATCACAGCCGCCGTCCTACGATGGCGGTTTGCGATAACGAGCCACTCTGTCTCCGTCAGACTGCGGTCGGCGGTCGGCAAGTGGTTAAAGGAGTTGTAAAGGCAGAAGTTTTTTTTTAACCTTAATGCATTCTATGCATTAAGATATAAAACCTTCTGTGTGTAGCAGCCTCCCCAGCACCCCCTAATACCTGAGCCCCATCTCTCTCCAGCGATGTCCTCAAGTATCTTAGCCATCTAGTACTCTCCTCTTGATTGGCTGAGACACTGCAGCATTGCCATTGGCTCCCTCGCCTGTCAATCAAAGTCAGTTAGCCAATCAGAGGAGAGAGGGGGCAGGGCCGGGTCGGGCCCCATGTCTGAAAAGACACAGGGAGCTGTGACTCGCCTCAGTTGCACCATAACGAGACTTTACAATCACTTTAAGCATATGCCCGTGTGAGGGCCATGTTTGCTCGCACAGGATGCAAGGGTGCACAGCAGCCGCTGCTCTCAATTTGACATCTGTATGGATGTGTGCTGGTGCATGTCCCCGAACTCACACTGTTTACAGTTTGGGAAACATACCCGCATGCACCTACACAAATGTCAAACTGGGAGCAGATTTTGTGTGCATGCAGCCGTTGCGTGGAAGTGAAAGAATGAGATTGCAGGCATACATGGCCCTCGCACATGAGTACACTTAGGTACACCCATGTAAATGGGGCCTATGTGTATTCATTTCCTTCATGCTGCCTATTTGCTGCATGTCGTATCTTCTTTAAAGGGAAATTTGTTTACTGAGTTTTACCAGTAAGAGAACATTGTGGTATATTACTGTATGATCATTTGGTTTCCATAGCAATGCCCTAATTATGTGCTGGCACTTTACAGTCTTGAAAGCGTATACTCTGCATAATATACTTAAGTGAATTTACAGTAAAACTGAATATGTAATCAAGGCTCTGTTCCAAGAAGACTTGAACACCAACAGATGTAGGAATGTGCTTTTTTAATGTTGTAGTTTTTCTCCCAGACCTGAGTTAGATTTTATATATAAAGCATATACTGTAATGAACAAGTTACAATGTGACATATTCATACTTGGCCTAGCGTTACTGTAAGACATAAATAATATACTGTCATTTTGTTATGACATTTCCTTTAGAGTTTTAGCCATACATTTAGGAGACATGTACAGAAGCATTTAAAAGGGTGGTCAGCATGCAATGTTACAGTGTGCCAATATTTGCCTGCCCCATCTAAAGAAAATGTATTAAAGTGGTTGTCAAGGGAATAAAAAAAAAAAACACCTGCAAGACAAAGGCACAATGAGCTAGTATGCATCGCATCGGCGTCATGTTGAGTGTGTCTTCTTCCGGGATTGCAGGCTCCGGCCAATCACAGTGCGGACTCCAGCTCTGTGATTGGCCAGAGCCACACTGACGTCACTCCGTGCATGCGCACGGGAGCCGTCATTTACGGCACACTTAGTGGAGAAACAGCCCAGTCAGGCTATTTCTTCACTGCGCATGTGTCGATGACATCGGCACAGGCATCTATACTGTACAGGTTTAGGAGATATACAGGGTACCTACAGATAAGCTTTACTATAGGCTTACCTGTAGGTTAAAGTAGTTGTCATGAGTTGACAACCACTTTAAGCCAAATGGTTCAGTAAAGACAGACATAGGAAGCCTGACTTGTTAAAAAGACAAGGGAAGAGAGTAATGTCTATGTAGATTATAGACATGCTTGTGTTGCAAGTTTGGGCATGTGGATATTTTCTTGCACCTAGTGAAAAAAATCCCTTGACTGATCTGCTAAAATGTATACTCTTGCTCAATATATTGTGAACAATGTGTATGATGCTATTTTTGTGGTATATAAGTGTAGCATAGGAACCACTAGTTTGATAAGCCATGTGAAACTGGTTTCCTTCTCCTCAGTCTCAACTGGCCTGCCGCCTTCCCACCCAGCCATCCTCACCCCATTCATGCTCATCCATCCATGCTCAGCCACCCATCCATGTTCACCCACCCAGCCATCCTCACCCCATCCATGCTCATCCATCCATGCTCAGCCACCCATCCATGTTCACCCACCCAGCCATCCTCACCCCATTCATGCTCATCCATCCATGCTCAGCCACCCATCAATGCTCACCCACCCATCCTCACCCCATCCATGCTCATCCATCCATGCTCAGCCACCCATCCATCCATCCATGCTCAGCCATCCTCACCCAGCCGTGCTCACCCACCCAGCCATGCTCAGTCATCCCCATCCATGCTCATCCATCCCCATCCATGCTCATCCATCCTCATTCGTGCCCAGTCATGCCATCCATGCTCATCCATCCCCATCTGTGCTCATCTATCCCCATCCGTGCTCATCCATCCCCATCAGTGCTCATCCATCCTCATTCGTGCTCAGTCATCCCATCCATGCTCATCCATCCCTATCCATACTCATCCATCCCCATCCGTGCTCAACCATCCCCATCCATGCTCAGTCATCCCCATCCGTGCTCATCCATCCCCATCCGTGCTCAGTCATCCCCATCCGTGCTCATCCATCCTCATTCGTGCTCAGTCATCCCATCCGTGCTCATCCATCCCCATCTGTGCTCATTCATCCCTATCCGTGCTCAGTCATCCCCATCCATGCTCAGTCATCCCCATCCGTGCTCATCTATCCCCATCCATGGCTCATTTGTGCCTCATTCATGTTCATCCATACCACATCAGTTCTCACCCGTGACACATCCGTGCCACTACAGTTCCCATCCGTGCCACTACAGTGCCCATCTGTGCTACTACACTGCCCATCCGTGCCACTACAGTGCCCATCCGTGCCACTACACTGCCCATCCGTGCCACTGCACTGCCCATCCGTGCCACTACACTGCCTATCCGTGCCATTACACTGCCTATCCATGCCACCACAGTGCCTCACAATAGTGTAAAAGGTAGTCAAATTAGATTTGAAATGTATGCCCCTAGAACACCTGACGGTGCTCCCTGCATGTTGGGCCTCTGTATGTGGCCAGGCTGTGTAAAAGTGTCACACATGTGGTATCGCCATACTTGGGAGGAGTAGCAGAATATTTTGTGGGGTGTCATTTTTGCTATGTACATGCTGTGTGTTAGAAATATTGTATAAATGGATAACTTTGTGTAAAAAAAAGAAAAGCATTTTCATTTTCTTTCCACAATTTCCAAAAACTTGTGGAAAAAATGACATGTTCAAAAGACTCATTATGCCTCCTAGAATATACGTTGGGATGTTTACTTTCTAAAATGGGGTCATTTTTTGGGCGTTTCCATTGTCCTGGTGTTTAAGGACCTTCAAAATTGCAAGAGGTAGTCAAGAAATTATATGTGTAATTTATTCTCCTAGATCGCCTGATGGCGCTCCCTGCATGTGGAGCCTCTGTATGTGGTCAGGCTGTGTAAAAGTCTCACACAGGTGGTATCACCATACTCAGGAGGAGTAGTAGAATGTGTTTTGGGGTGTAATTTGTGGTATGCATATGTTGGGTGTGAGAAATAACCTGTTAACATATGACAATTTTGTGAAAAAAAAAAAGAAAACAAAAATCTTCATATTGCAAAGAATTGTGGGAAAAATTACAACTTCAAAAAAATCACCATGCCTCTTACTAAATACCTTGGAATGTCTACTTTCCAAAAAGGGGTCATTCGGGGGGTATTTGTACTTTCCTGGCTTGTTAGGGCCTCAATAAATGAGATAGGCCATCAGTACATCAGGTGTGATCAATATTCAGAGATTGGCACCATAGTTTGTAGACTCTATAACTTATGCCTCGTACACACGGGACGACAATCATACGTACGATCGTCTCAAATCATATGTTGCATAATGTAACTTGCATACTGACTGCACTACACGATCGTACGAGCACAGAAGAACGTTCAGGTGCATGTAATTAGCATCCAGCCGTTCCTGACTTCGGAGCATGCGTGTTTTGCACAATACAACTTGTTGTACCAACTGCTCTGTACACACGATACAATGGTCGTATGAGCGCTTGTTGGTATGACCATGTTTTCTAGTTTGCTCATACAACTCCCTTGTACGACCATTGTATGTTCCTCTGTCCTAATTGCGCTTACGAACAATCGATATAGCATACAACGGTCGTTAGTACGACCTGTTGTATACGATCGTCGTCCCGTGTCTACGAGGCTTAACACAAGAACCAAATAATATACACTAATTTGTTTTTTTACCAAAGATATGTGCAGTATAAATTTTGCCCAAAATGTATGAAGAAAAATTACTAATTTGCAAAATTTTATAAGAGAAACTAAAAAAAATTCATTCAAATTTTCAGTCCTTTTTTAATTATAGCGCAAAAAATAAAAAACCCAGCGGTGAATAAATACCACCAAAAGAAAGCTCTATATGTGTGAAAAAAAGGACACAAATTTCATATCGGTACAGTGTAGCATGACTGAGTAATTTTCATTCAAAATGTAAGAGCACTGAAAGCTGAAAATTGGTCTGGTTGTTAAGGGGTTTAAGTGCCCAGTGGTCAAGTGGTTAAAAAGAGTTTGGTCAAATAAAGCAGGATAATACAGAACTGTGACAAGAAAGCTATAATGCCTGTTTCTATACAGAGTACTACTATACTAAAATTGCATGAAGAGAACAATGCCAAAGGGTAACTGGGCCCAGGTTTCATTACACACCATCCAACCTAACCCTTTCTCTGCCAGGTCCATACGGCGTACAGACCTACAGCACTGCTTCCAGTTGGCCAGGTCTGTACGCTGTGTGGACCTACATTCCTCCTTGTGCTAAAAGCCCATGGTCACTACAGTTACTACCAACTTGTAGCAGAATTGTTTAGCAAACGCTGCTGAACAAACTGATAGCTCTGATCACTGGCTGATACGGCTACATTGCTGCTAGACCCTGGAGTATATAAGAGAATAAGCAATACTTAGGAAAAGTGAGACGTAGCAGATGGTAAAATCTATGTAAAGGACTGTGAGATAGAATGGGGTAGTCAAAAAAAAAAGAAATAGTTATTTTGAGTGGTGATGCTTGGTGGCTTCCATTTTCTTTCAGTCCAAAAAAAAAGAGAACATTGAGTACTGTCAGTGATACTTTTTTTATTTGCACTAACATACAATTTTTCAGGACAAGCTTTTGGGCGTGTCCCCTTCTTCAAGGTCCAAGCAGTACTGATTCACAAAAGTTTTAGCCGAATGTTAAAAAAAGAAGAAAAAAAACAAAAAAAAAACAAACACAAATCAATTTGTAAGGCAAATGGTAATGAAGTTAGCAGCAGAGTCAGTGAGATGAGACAGAGAGAGCTATAGACTGGGGAGGGGGGGTGACAGTCACAGAGGGGGCTTCAATCACCTCAAGTCCAAAAAGACAGAATATTGAGGAGGTGTTTGGTGATGCAGAAGAGCTTAAACAGTAGCAAGAAAATGTAATAGATTCAGGGAGCATAAAGGCAGTTCTGAATTCATGGAGCAATCATAGTTGGATGAGATGGCAGTGTTCAGTGGTAGATTAAGCAGGCAAGGCAATGTCTAGTGAGCAGGAAAAGGAGGCTCTGATGGGCTAAAGTCTCAATTACTTCTACATAACATGTGTAATGGGTGGACAACCCTCTCACCAATCCTGCCCTTCAGCCGTGGATGCCAATGGCGGAGGGGACCCTCATGGATCTATTACTCGAGCTCTGGTGAACCCATACTGTAAGTCTGGAGATGCAGAAGAAGACCGGCAAACCCGCTCTATACTGTTGAGGATGCAAAAGAAGAACGGTGATGCTGTTCTGGAACACTGGGTTGTTGCTGCTTAAGTCGCACTGCAAGGGGAGGCCTCAGCACTATAGCCTGGGTGTCTGCTCCCTTCCCCGGTCTGGTGCCAAGTACTCATAACTTCCCAGAGCAGTTCATTCAGCCCCTCTCCATTCCTTTTCCAGTGGGAACTGTAGTTTCATTGTCTCTGTAATACAGTTCTGCCTGTAAATAGTGAAACTACACCCTCACAGTCCTTTTTTTAACAGCTGTTCCTCCTCCCAATCTGATGTCGACCAATAAGGGGGAAGACATAAAGAGTCAATAGGGACATAGCAGGTGGGCATACTGGGACTAGGTGACCCACAATAAGAATTTTGTGAAGTTCATCTTTGCCTTATTTTCCTTAACCAGTCCCTGGCTACATAAGCAGGTAAGATGCCAAAATAATGCGAGTTAAAGCAGTATTGAAAACAAATATTAAATATATTTCAGCTTACCAATCTAATCCACTCCTATCCAATATGGTGGCGGCATTGGTTTTCTTTGTGTAGGCTTTTTTTTTTCTTTATTTTCATCTGATTTAGCCAGTAGCACACTTCCTGTCTCCACCGTGGATAAAGGAACAACAGAGACATCCTTGGACAGCAACATTGTCAGTCTGGGGAGAGGGTAGTATAAGACCAGCAGAGTAAGACGGACTTGACTAACAATTTAAATCTGAACTTGAACTATGGCCTCGTACACACGCGCCGATTATTGTACAACAGCACGTCCAACTTTTGTCCAAATTGGCTGTTGGAGGTTTTGTCTAGCGTACTGACGGTAGTCACATAATCGTCCAACAAAGCCGAGCGTAGTGACATGTTACGAGCATATAAAGAGGAAGTTCAGGTGAACGTGAATTGTGAATTACGGACGCAGGTTTAAACGACCGAACACTTCCTGGATTCCGAGCATGTTGCACTTCCAACTTTTGTTGGGTCAACTTCTGCACACAGGAGCTGAAAATTAGCCAACGCCTTGTTGGCCAAAAAAAGTTTTCTAGCCTTCACAGATAACTTCTGTTGGATGATAATTGGAAATTGGCTCTTGGATCGTGCGTACTAACGGTCGGATTATCGGACAACAGGCTGTTGGACGACCATTGTTGGCCTATTATTATACCATGTGTACGGGCCTTTACATGTATATGCAGTTACAGCAACAGTTTTTTCTTTCTTTTGGAATACAGGTTTTACAAGAATGAATAAAAGCTGACCACTGTAAGCACCCCTATCATTGTTATATGTTTTATATCCGCATTTTGTCTGGACAGCTTGGTCTGTTACAGGAAGTTGAAAAATAAAGGAAAAAAACAAAAAAAGAAACTAATGATGGCCTCACATCTAAGATATGATACATTGCAATATATTAAAAAAAAAATTTGCGGTTTTAATACTGCTTTAGGATTCCACCTAAAATCACACAAAAATTGTAATATGATACCATAATTGCTGACTAAGTTATAAAGGGTGCCTGCACCCAACAGTGCAGCATCTCCCAAAAAAAACAGAACGCAGCCAGTGCCAGTACAGTTTTTTTTCTTTAAAACATGCATTGGAAGATAGCAGTGTATAATGCTGGCCATGTCTACCATGGTCTTGCTGTACATGTACATGAATGCTTGCTTCCCTGCAGAGAGCCCGCGTGATTGTTTTTTCTTTACTTGTGGTCTTGTTACAGTAACATTAGGTTTTTTTGTACCCAATCCCCATGGCCCTCTGGCCTTCTGCCTGTGGCCCATGGGTTACTGGGCACCATAAAGATAGCAGAATGGCAGCAGGGAGCCAGGCTATGGAACACTCTCTGTGTTCCAGCATCCGGCACTGAGAGAAAGACTGTACTGTGGGTGGAGTTACTTTCACCTACAATACAAGTAAAGTCCTGTCCTGGAAAGAGAGAAAGCAGCTCAGGAGCATGTGATCAGGTAAGTGATCAACAATGGGGGGGAGGTTAACTTTCACTGCCATGACCACCAATGCGGGGGGGGGGGGTAACTTTTCACTGACTGGAAGCCTGGATAGGAGAAGGGAGGGTTTCTGTGTGAGAGCAGAGGAGTCTGGTAGAGGACTAGGGTAGCTGAAGGTCTCTAGAAATGTGACCACCAGCAGTCCTTTTTGATTAAGGTGGGTAAGAGCACAGCCAGCAACAAGGTAAGAACCTGAGAGTGGTCAAGGATGTGAGCTGGTCACCAAGGGACCCAGATAACAGCCAGATGAAAGTTTCACCAAAATGGTAGGGGTTAGGTGTACTGCAAGTGTCATTGACATGATATACACAGTGCACCTGGCCCCCTAACTATTCGCCATTCATGTGAAACTGGCAGTGTACCTGTTTGCCACCTAGTTAGTGTCACTGGAATAGTGGATAGATGGGAGCCAGGTGCACTGTCAGTTTCACTGGAATGGTGGATAGGTGGGAGCCGGGTACACTATCAGTGTCACTGGAATGGAGGATAAGTGGGAGCCGGGTGCACTGTCAGTGTCACTGGAATGGTGGATAGGTGAGAGCCGGGTCCACTGTCAGTGTCACTGGAATGGTGGATAGGTGAGAGCCGGGTCCACTGTCAGTGTCACTGGAATGGTGGATAGGTCAGAGCCGGGTGCACTGTCAGTGTCACTGAAATGATGGATAAGTGGGAGCCGGGTGCACTGTCAGTATTACTGAATTGGTGGATAGGTGGGAGCCAGGTGCATTGGCAGTGTCACTGGTATGGTGGATAGGTGGGAGCCGGGTGCACTGTCAGTGTCAATGAAATGGTGGATAGGTGGGAGCCAGGTGCACTGTCAGTGTTACTGGAATGGTAGATAGGTGGTAGCCAGGTGCACTGTGAGTGTCATTGGAATGGCGGATAGGTGGGAGCCGGGTGCACTGTGAGTGTCGCTGGAATGGTGGATAGGTCTGAGCCAGGTGCACTGTCAGTGTCACTGGAATGGTGGATAGGTGGGAGCCTGGTACACTGTCAGTGTCACTGGAATGGTGGATAAGTGGGAGCCGGGTGCACTGTCAGTTTCACTGGAATGGTGGATAGGTGGGAGCGGGGTGCACTGTCAGTGTCACTGGAATGGTGTTTAGACCTGTCCTTCCTACTTCTAGTGCAATTTTTGCAAGCCTAAAATTCAACCTGCCACAATTAGTTCAATCCGAAAACTCCAATTTCCAAAAGTTACCACATAAAGATATCAGTTTGCATTTCGTGCTATATTGTTGCAACATGAAAAGTGTTCATCATATTGTAACTGCTGGCACCGAATTTACTAACAGCTAGTAGTTTTATGTTTTATGGAGTTCATAATTGAAGAAATGCATGCAGCTTTTATTAATAGTATACTTGTGTAAAACAACCTTTTGGTTTTGTTAAAAGACACTGCAGGTGTCAATATAATCCTAACGACACCCCAAACGCAGAACACAAGCGCAGTGCGTTTGTCTGCACTGGATTGCATGGTATAGCAGTAACATGCGATCCGGTGTAGTGCATTTCTGAAAAAGAGTGCATGCATTACGTTTGGTGCGATTCAGTGCGATTTCAGCTGACTCAAATGAGCCACACAGGAATCTCACAGGAATGCAGGCTCAGGTGTGAACTGGACCTAAATATGGAAGAGCAATAGTGCATGCTGTGCTGGCAGTATTACAGTGTGAGTGGGTTATCTCAGTGTGAGTGCTGCTGCCTCTGAACAGTTTTTAAATATTTCCCATACATACTCTTCCTTTTTTATTTCCATTTTGATTTATTAAAACCAAAAAGGGATTAAAAACACTCACAGGGATATGTAAAAATCATGCATTAAGTCAGCTAAATCAGACCTACTGAAGAAGCCCAATAGAAGGACATAACATGTTTGGGTGGGAGGAGCCGAAGCTCATAACATCACATGTCAGCCATTTGTGTCAGCATGGTGATGCTGATATAATGCATATTTTTTGTTTTAAAGGTTTTATTGGGATTTTAAAAGAGATACAGACATTTCGACACAATCCAAAAACACATTGGGAGGTATAAGTAAGTGCACATAGGCCACGCAGGGCCAAAATTGTACAGGCAAACATGATGAGTATAACATTCATAATAGCACTGAAAATGAGCACAAACTGTAGGAAGTAGCCACAAACCCCCAGCTCCACCCCAAATGGGATCATGCTGTGGGCTAGGGGTTCCGACCACTCCCGTACCGAAAAGGGAGCGAATCTCCCAGTACTCTGAGGCAGTAAGCCACACTAATATACCTTAGAAACTTCATGAGGGCCTAGAACAACTCAGAAGTCCATTTGCAACAATATTATGGTCTCTCAAAACAAAAGAAAGCTATTATTATAAAGTAGAGGACTTGAACCTCTAGTGTTGGTGCCATCTAATACCCCCCGCCCCAAATATGGGGAAGGACAATGTTTTCCAACATCCGGCACCATCACACCAACCAATGTCGAGTCGAGAGTACTCAAAGCCTTAGGGAAGAAGAGAAGAAACAGTAGAAGCACCAGGGAGCTAAACTAGAGAACGGAAGCCAGTGGTTCACAAAGGTAATTTTAAGTAAGTCTTCCAGGGATTCCATACTAAAGTCAAATTTAGGAGAAAAGTCTAGAATGATGTTGGCTAGCTTCTCCTGGGTTATGATCCAGGAGATCTTTTGTTTGGCAGCAGAGAAGGACACAGAAGGTTGTTTCCAGGCGTTGGCAATTGTAATTTTCGCCCCCAGCAAAATGAAGTGGGTGAGTCTGAAGAGGGGCCTGGAAAGACCCTCAGGCCTGACGTTAAGAAGAGCAATTTCTGGGTTCTGGGGCACTGCCCATCCCGAGATCCTTCGGATCATGTAAAATATTCTATTCCAGAATCCTCGGACACGTGGGCATTCCCACCGGGTATGGAGAAAGGTGCCCAGGAGTCCGCACCCCCTGAAACAGAGGCCCGACGAGTTTGGGTACAAGCAGCCAACCGGGTCGGGGCCAAATACTAATGCGTAAAGACTTTCAGGTTGGCCTCCCGCAAAGCTAAGTTGACCATCCCATTGAAAGATCTCTGAAGAAGGGAGTGCCACTCATCCGCCTCCCAGCTAACATCTAGATCCTTCTCCCATTTGCTCGCATAGGAATGTTTGTCTGGGTACTCAGTCAGTGATGCATAGATCAGTGAAATTCCACCTCTTTGGTCCTGCAATTTGGAGCACCATTTTTCGTAGGGAGTAATGCCTGTGTAATCATTTCTGTACTTCCACAAAGTGGTCATGAAATGGTGTATTTGCCGGAAGCAAAATTTTTCGGAGGGAGGCATATCTAATTTGTTAATGCAATGTGATAAAGTAATAGGGCCTATGGAAGTAAGAAAGTGTCCTATGTGGAATAAACCTTTGTTAGTCCACCATTGGAATGCTCTGATTTCCTGGCCAGGTAGGAATCGGGGATTATTAAATAGGTGGTCAAAGGGGCGCAAATTTGAGATCAAATAGGGGGGCTTAAGAACGGTATCACAAAGGGCTATCAAGTGGGAGAGGGTGGGTGCTAGAATTGGGGGCCTTAACCTGTGGGGAGCCCCCACCAAGAAATCAATAGTGTTTGAGGGAATTGCCTGCCTCTCCATATTTGGCCAATCAGGTTTTTCCCCCTGGAGTAAATGGCTGAGAATTGGGCTAGATGAGCGGCTTGAAAATATTTAAAGAGGTGTGGGAGCCCTAGGCCCCCCTGATTACGTCTCCTATACAGAACACTAGCAGGACATCTGTAGCCTTTCCGACCCCAGACGAACTTCAGTATTTGCGTTTGCAGCTTTTGCAGTTGTTGTTTCCTTAAAGGGATTGGGAGGGACAGAAAAAAGGACAGGATTCTAGGGAGAAGGGTCATCTTAACTGAATGTATTCTGCCCAGCTAGGAGAGGCCCTCCTGGTCCCACTTGGAAAGGTCCTCTGAAAGTTTCCTGAATAAGGGCGGGTAGTTGACCTCATACAAGTGTTCAATACTGGCCGCCAGGTTTATCCCCAGATACGGGAGATGGTTGGAGTTCCAGTGCGGTGTGCCCTAGACTCAGGAAGTGAGACGTTTAAAGCTGCCGATTTGGACCAATTCACACAAAGCCCAGAGACCTCCCCGAATTCCCGAAGGAGTTGAATTACCTGGGGGGTGGAAGTGAGGGGAGAAGTGATAAATAACAGCAGTTCGTCAGTGAATAAATAAAGCACATTTGTGTACTTGGGGACCACATTGAACACCCCGGATGTCCGGGTTTTCCCTAATAGCTATTGCTAAGGATAACATCGCAATGGCAAAAATTAGGGGAGAAAGGGGGCAGCCCTGTCTAGTTCCCTTGGCAATATTGAATGGCTCCGAGTAATAGTTTTGGAGTTTGACCCGAGCACTGGGATTTGAATATAGGGCTCTAAGGATCTGAAGGAATTTTGGGCCGCAACCCCATCTACTGAGGACCTCAAACAGGTAGCCCCAGTCTACTGTGTCAAAAGCCTTCTGTAGATCCACTGAAAGAAGAAACCCTTCCTGGTGCGGTCCCCCATCCCAACCCAAATTTAGAAAAGAGATAACATCCACAGCTCTACGGATCTGGTCTGGGCCTTGTCTGCCCGGGATAAAGCCTACCTGGTCTTTGTTTACATAGTTACCTATGAACCTAGACAATCTATTGGCCAAAATTTTAGTCAGAATTTTAAGGTCATTATTGATTAATGAGATAGGCCTATAGTTACTGACGTCTGAGTGATCTTTGCCAGGCTTGGGTATAACCGATACAAAGGCTAGATTGGCCTCATTTTGCAACGTGGACCCCCCACTAAGGGAATTAAAGAATTTTGCCAAGTAGGGAGTGACAGTGGGGCCCAAAGCTTTGTAGTACCCTGTGGAAAACCCATCTGGGCCAGGGGCTGAGCCATTCTTGAGGTTTTTAATCACCCCAAGGATTTCTGCTTCAGTGACCATTTGTTCAATGGAGTCCATATGCTCATTAGTAAGTTTGGGAAGGGAGATTCTATCTAAAAATGAGGGAAGGGAGCGTGAAGAAGCTGTATTTCCAGACGCATAAAGACTTGCATAATAGTTCTGGAATGCGGCCATAATCCGCTGAGGGTTCTGAGTCAAGACCCCCGTGGGGTCCCTCCCCCTCGGAAAAGAGTAGGTCAGGAACCTAGGGGACAGCCTGACAGCCAGTCTAGGGCCTATTTGATCCATTTGCAGGTAAAAGTGGGCTTTGGAACATTGAATTTATTTCTCACTACTAGTGGTCAAAGCCAGGTTTAGTGCTACCCTCCCTGCTTCCAGCTGTGCCCTCGATTGGGGGGTTGGGTTCTTCTTGTGGGATTTAGAGAGGACATGAAAGTCCCGCTCTAGTTTCTCTAAGTCAATCCTCCTCTCCCTCTTGAGTTTTGTTGAAAGCTGTATAATCTTACCCCTCATCACCCCCTTGTGGGCTGCCCAGAGAATGGAGGGAGAGACTTCCCCTTTGTCTTTCAACCGAAAGTATTCTTTGAGTTCTTTCTCTAGTAATGTGCAGTGGACCGGGTTATTTAATAGTGTTTCATTCAAACGCCAATGGGGTCTCCCTTTTTGGCCTAGATCAGCTTAAACCTGTATTATGACCAACGAATCGTCTGACAGGGGGGAGTCTCTGATGTGAGCTTTAGGGTTCATGGAGATAATATGGGCTGGTATGAAGACATGATCTATCCTTGCTAGGCTCTGGTGGGGGGCAGAGTAGTGGGTGTAGTCCCTCACCCTAGGGTTAAGTTCCCTCCAAATATCCACCAGTCCTAATGTGTGTAAAAGCTTGGCGAGTTTCAAGCTATGCTTTAGAGGGCAAAGCAAACGGTAGCAACCTATTCCTGACTTGTCAAGCATGTGATCTAAGGCCATGTTCGAATCACCTCCCAATATCACAGTCCCTTCAAGATGGGGTGAAAGAAGATTAAACATTGAATGGAAGAAACCTGATTGGCCCTGGTTTGGAGCATAATATGAGACAAATATGTATATAGAGCCCCCTATGGTCCCCGTCAGGAGGATAAACCTACCCTCAGGGTCCTTAATTTCTCTCTGTAGTGTGAAAGCCGTATGCTTAGCTAAAAAGATTCCCACAACTCTAGTCTTGTCTAATGCATTAGCCAAAAAGAATTGGGGATACTTGGAGTGAATAAACCCAGGGTTATACTGCCCAGGGAAGTGGGTTTCTTGTAGTAGGAGGACATTGAGATGCTGGGAGTGGGCCAAATTGAAATAAGGGATGATGAAGGGATAACGATAGCGAAGGTTACAGGAGGGGAGCGGCGGGAACTAGCCGCCAGACCCCTCAGGAGCCCGAGACTGGGGAATCGGAGGATCACCCCCAAACTCAGGAAAAAACAGCCACATATCCGCCAAAACGCCCCGGAGGAGCATGACATGCGCCACGGCCCGTTCCCGGACCCCAAGCAAAAAATAAGAGTCTAGGATCTCCCGGGAAATATAACATAAGTAACTGTAGTGACAGCTAAAATAAGACTACTAAAGCAACAACCCTCTATGCCCCCCCCCGGCTGGTGCTGCTAAAAAAGGATTAGTGCCCACTCTGATAAGCGGGCTCCGGGGGAAAAGTTCAGTGCCCACAGCAGAATCCAAATCTCTGTAAACACTGAACATCATAAGCGGGCCAGAGGCGCTGGAAAGCAAAACTTATTTAACCATTAAATAATGTCTGATTTTTAAATATCCCTGTGAGGGTTTTTACTATGGTCTTTCCATTTTATTTCATGTCATGTTTCACTAATGACCGCGGATTAAGGAAAACGGTGAATTCGCTTTACTCTGTGATGGGAGCAAGAAGAGTGTTGCTGTACAAGCTAGAGTGGAGTGTATTAAGGCCAATATGACTCTGCAGTGGGATATTGGAGGTGAGCAGGCACTTTATCTGGAGGTGGTGGGCACTGGATACACCAGAAGAAGTTATATGAATGGTCACTAATTTTGTACACAGTGGTGGAGTTCTGTGTATGGGACTTTTTTACTGAATTTTATTCATCACATTTTCTTTTAATTTTAGTTGGTATATTTTGTTTTATGTGTGTATAGTTTATATGTGATTGTGCTTGCATTTTCTGTATATTATGCACTGTATGTTTATTAGGTGAATTTTATGGACACATTCAACAAAGTGAAAGTGGCAATCTCAGCCTGAGTTATTAGGCATATGATCAATGTGAGTTGTATCTGCACGTATATAGTAGTTTGGGATTGTGCTGATTATACTTGGAATGACACATGGAATGGAATTATAGCATGCATAGTCATAGTACATTGACATAACATATAATACAGAACATAAGACAGCCTTCCATAGATCCTAATAGCAAAGCAGCAAAAAGACCTCCAGTGGTAAAGAAATTAGACCTTGACTGTCTAAATCCAGGAAATAAATATGTTACCCAACATTTCATACTCCTTATATGCGTCGGCTGTACCATATACTTGTGTTAAAAAGTAACCTGTTCTCTTTATATTGTTTCCTTTGCTTTCTGGTGATTAGAGTTGAGCGAACCCGAACTGTAAAGTTCGGGTCTGTACCGAACTTTCGGTGTCCGCGTCCCAAACTCGAACGTTTGAGAAAAAGTCCGGGTCTGGGTTCTGGTATTTTATCACGCATGTTGAATAGCTGCAGGGCAGCCAATCAGCAAGCATTTCACTGGTTTTCCCTAGAAGCCATCACAGCCATGCTATCTATATGAGGCTGGAGTCACAGTGCTGCATGTCACATGCTCTCAGATTAGTGTAGGGAGAGGATGCTGCCAGCGCTGTGAGGGACAGATTGCAGATCTAATAACTAGGTAGAGAGTACTACTACTGCTGTGAGGGACAGATTGCAGTGATAACAACTAGGTAGAGATAACTACTACTGCTTTGAGGGACAGATTGCAGATCTATAACATCTCATCCTGCATTACAGAACGA
>BLSH010170685.1:94063-120408 GCA_018402905.1 Glandirana rugosa
GAAGGGATGGGATCATGCCAGCAGGCCTGTCTGCTTGAGAATAGATGTATGCTCTGGAATAAAAGTGTTTTCCAACAAGTAAATCAGTTATGTTTACATATTTTTGTCTTGATACTTTAGGGAAGCTGTGAGGCCTTTCGTGCACCTGATTTCTTTTATTTTGGAGGACCACAGTGATTTATACCTGCTGTTTTTCATTTTCCTTTAGTAAGTCAAGCTCAATGTCTATATATCCCTCTTTCCCTTTCTCTATCTCTTTCTATCACTTTTTCTTTCTGTCTATTGAAATCTTGAATTGCACAGGAAGATATACATTACATTAAGCAATCAGCTTTTATTGTTCTAGGGAGCTCCATAACAATGTTTAATAAAACAATGAACATTTTAAGCAGAAGCACTGTTCCAAAGCTGTTATATAACATGGATTCATTTTTAGATACAACATTTGAGAGTCAGTGAATGCTTATTTCCTGAATTTCCTGCAGAGAGAACAACTTTCTGTTAACAATATAAAATCCCCCTACGGCGTGCTAGCATCATACAGGATGCAAGCTAAGCTGTTTTCCAGAACTCGGATGTGGATTTTAGTAATATTGGTACTGACACATCAAGTCTATATCCCCTTTGTAATCAAGGTCTGTATCACAATAATAATACACCTTTTATTGTCTTACTGCATACAATAAAATAAGATATATGTTCTGCACTAAAAGGCACTGCAAATCTGTTTTAGAAATTATAGTGGAAATCCATGACCTCATAAATACATACACTGAACTGAGTATAATAAAGGAAAATGCCAAATAAGTTTTACTACAGAACATTACTGCCTAAAAGTGGCTCGTATTGTACAATGTATTTCACAGTCATAAAAAATGGAAAGATGTGGAGGTTTTGTGCATAGCAACCAGTAAGCCACTGGTTTTCTTTTTGTGTCTGCATTCAAAAATAACAGCTGTTTCATTTGGTTACTTGCCATAAATATTAAAAAGGATAATAATAAATAGGAATAATAAAATATGTCAAGGCAGACCCAAGGCATAAAGAGCTAAGAAGCCAATTAGATGTCAAAGTAAGCATGAAGATATGAACTATATTGTAGAGAAGTTATCTAGTTCAGACCCAATACTGGACCCAAGCTTTAAATCAGCTGTGTCAATAACAATCAACAACAGTTTAGCTTTTAACATAACTGACCTGTGCAATTATAGTGCTGTGCTGTCATCTAGAGTTTTCAGCTGGAACTACTTCCCTCATAGAAATTGATGTAGAAAGTGGGAAGGGTTACAATCTAGAGGGAAGGGGCAAAGTTGAAAGGTAGACTTTACAAGGAGACAACACAAAAGCTTCACTACAAGAGGGAGAAAGATAAAAAAAAAATCAGAAACCTAAGAGTCATGTTCTCTAAGGGAATAATGGGCCAGCTATAAAGGAAGCTAAATTACATTTGGTGTATCCTTATTGCATACAGACTATTGCCTATATTCTTGCTAAATGTGATGAATTGGCATTAGCCTTCTCTATATATTATTGACTATATTCACCTGCTAGGAAAGCAGAGATAGTTTGTCTATGTATGCATATTTGTAGTGTAGCAGGGAGCTGGTTATCTTACCTGCAGTATCAGAAGACATTGTTGCAGTGAGACTGTTTCCCTCTAGTGCCAGCTAAGATTCTGTGTCATCACATCCTGCCAGCAAAATGTTTACCACCAGGGATCAAAGCATACAGGGAAGTGTAGTCCCAGGGCTCAAGTGGCACATTCTTTTGAACTGCTGGGGAACTACAGCTACCAGCTTGCTGCCTGCTGGGAGTAAAGAACAGGCTGCTGGGAGAGGATATAAAAAGACCTGACTAAGCCTAGATCTCTCTCTAGGGATGCCAACCTGGATCTGCAAGCAGGGGCTCTGTGGACTTATGGGAGAGGTGCTGCCTCCCAGGTCAGTTCACTGCATTGATCCGGGTATACCCAGCTGGTCGGGGACATCCAGCCTGAGAGAGGGAGATCCCAGGTGTATATCCAGATGCACCTGCAACGACAGTGTGAAGCATTCCAGTGCAAGGTGATCAGAGACACTGTATACAAACACCGTTGTCCTTTCACCCTGCTGAGGAAGATCTTGCATTCTTTACTTGATAATCCGGGCCAGTTGTGTTGTTTGGCCCTGCTATTCGATAGTTAAAGTGCACGAACAAGAGTGGCTAGCTGAAGAATCCAAAGCCACATCTTCCTTCCAAGAGACTGTAGTTACTGGTGCCATACAGGCACGCACACATATGTTCAGGACTCAGTATATGTAGTGGATGTATGGGATAGTTTATCTGGGAAGTTAAAGTGTTACTAAACCTAGCAATATAAAAACAATTCACCCCCCCCCCCACATTGCACACAGCTTCTAAATCTTCTATTTATATCAAAATACTTCTGCTATATACCTTTTTTATATCTGTATATTTATTGCAGTCAGGGCTTCCACAGTGTTCATATAGGAGAATATTTCACTCTCTGATGATGTAACTTCCTTTGCACCCACAATCCAGCCAGAGCTAAATGGTGCTTTGCTAATGACATGCTCAGTGCACAAATAAACAATCACTGCCTCTAGAAATGCACTGCAGTCTGGGTCCATGTGAAACAGGAAGATTGAAAAGAGCATGTTCAATCTTTCCACACTGCCTGCATGTAGTATAGTATAGTATAGTCTAATATAATAGACAGGGCAAGAAGGAAGTATCTGGCCATACAAGATCAAACAGCCTTTTTACAAAATACAGGGAATTAACCCCTAAAGTTACACAGTGAGTATAGCAAGCATGCTATTCTGCATATACAGACATATTTTACTGTTGTGGGTTTAGTAACACTTTAAGCTACTGAATATTGAACTATTGAATAGAGTACAGTGTTGTAGTTGGGCCTGTGGTGTCAGGGGACAGAAGAGAGAGGTCTGACTTAGAGAGGGTCAGTCTTCTGTTCTCCTCCTGCCTGGACTCATAGAGCCAAATTTGAGTAGAGGTAACCAATCAGATACAAACTGTCATATTGTGATATATTTGCCATTTAAATGTGCTTCTGCTCTTGGGTACATTCTCAGGTTTGGAATCCCCTGAAAGCCGCCTGAATATAGTATTGAGCTATATTGCAATTGATCTCAGTTATTGCTCTCCAGTTGATTACTTGAATATATACACTGTTACTGTCTGTTACTTTTCCACAGAAATATTGCAGTAAAGACAATTTCTGTTTTTTATTATAACGTGTGTGTTTCTCATTTGGTCATTGTAATTACACTATTGCCAGGGGTGCCAAGAGGGGCAGAGCTTGTTATTGGTGTTGAGAGGCAGAGTATACAACAATATACTTAAGCGGCTCCTGCGGGGGCATCGATAAATGTGGGGGCTCGTCCGGGATAATACCGCTACTCTGCAATCAGCTCCTCAAGGCAGCACCCCTACAAGTGCCAAGATGGACCCCATTGCTGTGACAGTGGTGCCGTGAAGAAGGCACCAGCCAGAATCAAGTGTAGTGATTGAATTCCCTGGGGGAGGACAGGACAACAATATACATTAAGCAGCTCCTGCAGGGTAGTGCTACAGTAGCATTTGATCTGTTCTGAATGTTTTTCCTATAAATGTAAATCACTTATATTTGCATCATTCCTGTTTAGTAAAAGCATTTTAAAATAATCATGGGTTTGTTCCTTGGACTTTCCTGCGAGAATTAGACAAACAATTAGCCAAAAAGAAAATGCAACACACCAGAACTGTGGGGTTCCAAAGAGTTAGAACCCTGTCAAATGTTTATTGCAGGTACAGATCAGAGAAGAGAATCAGAGATTAGATCAGAGAAGAAATATTCCTCCCACTGCCTGCTGATTCTCCGGGACATGAAATGAAGAGAAATCTCCCCAAAGTGACCCAGAATGAAAAATAAAATCTGACAGGGGATAAATAAATTAAAAGTTGTGACTAAAGATAAACTTTAATATATACCTTTTGAGAAAATATAAAAAGTATAGAGAAATACATACCATGGCATTATAAATGAACAAACACATGTTAGAATAAGTTAGATGTGCAGTCGCCATATTATCATCTACTTTTGCAGCCTTATGTATGTCCTTACTGAGAATTGGTGTTACTTATGCTTAGCCACTGATCAGCAACAGACTTTCTCTAAGAGACGGTTCACACAGGGGCAATCCAACTTCAGGGGCGACTCTGAGCTGTCCCGCACAGCGCGACTTCAGCGTGGCTTGCAAACGACTTCTGTAATAGAAGTCAATGAAAGTTGCCTGAAGTCACCCCCAAAGTAGTACAAGAACCTTTTTCTAAGTCGGAGCGACTTGAGTCGCTCCTATTAGAATGGTTCCATTGCAATGCATGGAGCGTGACTTATCAGGTGACTCAAGTCACCTGACAAGTCGCCCCTGTGTGAACCGGCTCTCAAGGTTTAAATCTCAATGATGGCTTGCAGGAGTAATGTAGCAATGTATTTTTTACAAAGAACTCGATTATTCAATAATATGTGAGCTTTAAGGGTAGGTTTGAATCTGATCATTGGCTGATAGGAAGTATCTTTAGTTCTCTTAGTATAAACACATAAATATATCTGGCATAGTGTTGCCACCTGTCAAGAATTCACACAGATAGTACAGATTTCAACTGTCTGTGTGATTTTCTTTATTCTCATGGGTTCCAGTCTACACAGAAATGGGAAACTAACAAAAGCTATTACAACATCTGACGCATTGGTACTTTAAGTGAACTTAACATTCCCAACGCAAGTCACATAGTGGTACCTTCATATTTAGTGCTATTAGCTATTTAAAATATATCCTACTGTACTGAAGATGTCCAGATTGTTATAGAATTGCAAAATATCAAACTTTTGTCAAAAGTCAGCAGCTAAGCCCCCATCTTTTTCCCTTACCATTACCATGATTGGTGATGTATGCAGAGAGCAGTGACACATAACTGCCACGTGACAGTGGCAAGTGACAATCTGTATCTGATGGCAGGCGACGTGGCAAGTGACAATGTGTATTTGGTGGCAGGCAATATGGCAATTGACAAGCTGCATCTGGTGGCAGGCAATGTGGCAAGTGACTGTGGCAAGTGACAAGCTGAATCTGGTGACAGGCGATGGCAGCAAGTGACACACAGCATCTGGTGGCAGGTGACAGTGGCAAGTGACACACTTCTGCATTATGGTGAGTTGAACTATTTCATTTTATATTATAATGTAATATAATAAATAATGCACTTCAATCATCCTGACACCATATCAACCTTGCTGCCTTGATGATTGAAGTGCCAACACCAGCCATTGCCCTGACAAATTGCCCGCAAAATTTTTTCCTGGCAGTGCCCCTCCTGAGACTAGACTCTTGATCCATCCCTGCCCACATGTGATGCTCAACGGGGATGATTGAAAGAACTTAAATCCAATGAATGAAGGGGTGGCTCAGGGACAGTAAGGCTGGGTAGGAAAGGGTACTAGACCTAGGGTACTAGGCAGGAAATTATACTGGCTCTGTCTTGCCTGCTGCAGCTTCTAAAGCACATTTTGAGAATCTCACAGTATGCAGTGAAATCAGGGAAAGCTATTTTAGTACAGGAAAGGAGCCTGTACAACTGTGCAAAACTGAAGTTTAGCTTTAAAGTTTAGTGCTAGTGAAGTCACTAGACTAACAAAATCTGAATTGGTGAAATAAAATAAAAAAAATAAGCAACTCCTTGTCCCTGTGTGAACATTGAATGTTTGAAGATCAACCAGGTACAGACACTAAGATATGTTTGTGTGGAGTATAAATATAAATTGGCAGTTATTGAAACCCACTGGTCCCACCATAACCATATTTCACAGCAGACTGAATGGATCCCAAGGCATTCTCTTTGTATATAAACATGTAAACAGTTCTGCATTCTGACAGAAATATCTTATTTTCCCACAGAAGGCAGGAAATAGATCAGAATAACAACCCAGCTACAGAACAATTTTGTTTTCTGCCAGAAGCATTTAATTCCATCACATAGATGTATGGAATCAGTCACACTGGCCACTGCTAAACACTTCTTTTTCTAGCAAGAGGATTTCCTGTAAAAGATGTAATGCCTCTCCTTCACAACGTTGAGTCTGTTTAAATAGAAAGCTATTGCTAAAATGCAGAAATAGGTATCTAGTTAAGAAATATGTGTTAAGGTTCACTCGTTGATAGAATTATTTTGAATATGTTCACATATGTTCTACAACAATGTCCAAGGATGCCCAGCATCTGTACCAAATCAAATGTACATTATCTCACAAAAGTGAGTACACCCTTCACATTTTTGTAAATATTTTATTATATCTTTTCATATGACAACACTGAAGAAATGACATGCTGCTACAATGTAAAGTAGTGAGCGTATAGCTTGTATAACAGTGTAAATTTGCTGCCCCCTCAAAATAACTCAACACACAGCCATTAATGTCTAAACCGCTGGCAACAAAAGTGAGTACACCCCTAAGTGAAAATGTCCAAATTGGCGCAGTTAGCAGCTTTTCCTCTCCGGGGTCATGTGACGCATTAGTGTTACAAGGTTTTAGGTGTGAATGGGGAGCAGGTGTGTTACATTTGGTGTTATAGCTCTCACTCTCTCATGCTGGTCACTGGAAGTTCAACATGGCACAGAGCTCTCTGAAGATCTGAAAAAAAGAATTGTTGCTCTACATAAAGATGGCCTAAGGCTATAACAAGATTTCCAAGACCCTGAAACTGAGCTGCAGTACAGTGGCCAAGACCATACAGCGGTTTAACAGGACAGGTTCCACCCAGAAAAGGCCTCGCCATGGTCGACCAAAGAAGTTGAGTGCACTTGCTCAGCATCATATCCAGAGGTTGGAAAAAATGAAAAAATATGTTGTGAGTCACTGCTGTAGTAAAAAAATCAAAAAGAGAGGCTGCTGCCCCCATGTACTTAAGGAAAGTCCTCAGGGAGAAAGAAAAAAGGAAGAAAAATTTGTGGGTAGGGTGCTGCCACCTGAAGGAGGTGGTGTGTAAGAATAGATAGAAGTGCTAATCTTGGAAAGCAATTAGTGGTGGGTGTGTAAAAAATGCTGTGAAATCAAATGTTGGTAAATATCAAAGAAGGCAAGTCCTCACTGTAAAATATGAAGTAATGTGATATCCCAAAAATTGAATAAAATCAAAATTGAAATTAATGAACCACAAAAACTCTATACAGTGAAGTGACTGGAGTGACATATAAGGATAACAGAATTATATAGTGCTAAAGGGTGTCTATCACAATTGGTTGCTATAGCTCCCAGCTGCCAGTGTAATGTTATCCCATCTATAAGAGATTAGCAGGCAACAAATCACCAAAACAGTCCCTAAGGCAGAGAAAGTTCAGCAAGTGGTGGGGGTGAGAGGTGGAGCAACCAAGATAAGTGCAGACATGCTCCCCTCCTAACATAGTGGCCGCCTCCGATGATGTCTCTATGATGAAACGCGTCAGTCGGAGCCAGAGAGCTTCACACGCATTTCCGGTCGATCGTTCGTTGGAACGCACGGAACTTCCGGCTTCTCGTATCTGACTTCTCTCATCTGAAATGTGAGTTTATGCTACCTGTTGGGACACCTGCCTATGTTAATCTACACATGAGAGGATTTTTTGTGTTTCATATGCCCTTATCCCTGAGCATTCGTTCGTAAGCTAGAAGACTCTGAACAGACGGGAGCAACAATCTGGGAACCGAACAGTATAGCACAAATGGAGGACTGCAGGATTGGTGAGTGGGGAGTGTTAGGAGGGGAGCACGTCTGCACTTGGTTTGGTTGCTCCACCTCTCACCCCCACCACTTACTGAACTTTCTCTGCCTTGGGGACTGTTTTGGTGATTTGTTGCCTGCTAATCTCCTATAGATGGGATAACATTCCACTGGCAGCTGGGAGCTATAGCAACCAATTGTGATAGGATTGCGCACCATTTAGCACTATATAATTCTGTTATCCTTATATTCAATTTTTGGGATATCACATTATTTCATATCCAGAGGTTGTCTTTGGGAAATAGACGTATGAGTGCTGCGAGTATTGCTACAGAGGTTGAAGGGGTGGGGGTTCAGCCTGTCAGTACTCAGAACATACGCCGCACACTGCATCAATTTGGTCTGCATGGCTGTCGTCCCAGAAGGAAGCCTCTTCTAAAGATGATGCACAAGACAGCCTGCAAACAGTATGCTGAAGACAAGCAGACTAAGGACATTGTTTACTGGAACCATGTCCTGTCGTTGGATGAGACCAAGATACACTTATTTGGTTCAGATGATGTCAAGCGTATGTGGCTGAAACCAGGTGAGGAGTACAAAGACAAGTGTGTCTTGCCTACAGTCAAGCATGGTGGTGGGAGTTTCATGGTCTGGGGCTGCATTAGTGCTGCAGGCACTGGGGAGTTACAGTTCATTGAGGGAACTATGAATGCCAACATGTACTGTGACACACTGAAGCAGTGCATGATCCCCTCCCTTCAGAGACTGGGCCGCAGGGCAGTATTCCAGCATGATAACGACCCCAATCACACCTCCAAGATCAACACTGCCTTGCTAAAGAAGCCGAGCATGTCTGCAGACCTAAACCCTATTAAGCATCTGTGGGGCATCCTCAAATGGAAGGTGGAGGAGTTCAAGGTCTCTAACATCCACCAGGTCCGTTATATCATCATGGAGGAGTGGAAGAGAACTCCAGTGACAACCTGTGCAGCTCTGGTGAACTCCATGCCCAAGAGGGTTAAGGTAGTGCTGGAAAATCATGGTGGCCACACAAAATATTGACACTTTGGACCCAATTTAGACATTTTCACTTAGGGGTGTACTCACTTTTGCTGCCAGTAGTTTAGACATTAATGACTATGTGTTGAGTTATTTTGAAGGGACAGCAAATTTACACTGTTATACAAGCTGCACACTCACTACTTTACATTGTGGCAAAGTGTAATTTCTTCAGTGTTGTCACATGAAAAGATATAATAAAATATTTACAAAAATGTGAGGGGCGTACTCACTTTTGTGAGATACTGTATGACAGATAAAAAATAAATATGATATACACTAATACGCGTATGCACATACGACACAACCCAAGAAAAGACGGAATATGCACATTTACTATACAGCCCACCCTCATAATTTTACACATAATTTTCTGCCAGGAATCTGATGTTCATACCTCAGTACCAGTAGCAATAAAATGGTAAGTCAATGCACCAGTTTAGCGGTTATACAATAGACACAATGGGGTTGATTTAGTAAAATTGGAGAGTGCAAAAATGGATGCAGCTCTGCATAGAAACTCAGCTTCCACGTTTTTTGTCAACGCTTAATTGAATAAGCTGAAATTATAAGCTGATTGGCTACCATGCACAGTTGCATCAGATTTTGAACTCTCCAGTTTTACTAAATCAACCCCAGTGAATGAACAGTAACAATACAGTAGGGTGAATACCCTCTAAAGTTTGGCCAATTATGTTTTGCAGGACCAAAGGGTGTAAACAGTAACTCTCTGACTAGGATATTATTCCCCAAGTGAGACGTGTATGGGTGAACAAGGAAACAGAACAGCTAGCTCACTTGTAGACCCCCAGTTAGGAAAGTCTAGGTTTAAGCCTGAGAAACTGTTAGGGCATCTGCAACCATTATAACTAATAGGATAAACTCTGAGTATGCAACAGGTTGAAAATTGATTCTTTTGCCAGCTTAGTTGGGGCCCTTACTGTCACGTACCTGTTGGTGGAGTCTGCTTTGCAGGGGACAGCCTCTCTTACAGTTCCGACTCGGGAACCCCTGATATGGTAGATAGGCAGTTTGGGAATACAGAATGGCACGAGTGCTTGACAGGATCACTGATGCAGTAGCCACTGGCAGGACTGGATTTGCAGCAGGTAGAGCTGAAGAAGCACTTGATGGGCAGGCAGGATACAACCAGATCAGGTTTCAGATAGACAGGTCAGAAGCTGATGCTGGTAGAGAAGTCCTAGTTCAAGCCAGGTCAGACAGATAAGGTACCAAGGAGCAGGCAGAAGAGTGGTCAGGTCACAAGCCGGGTTGACAGTGGGCTGTCAGTGAGGTACCGAGGAACAGGCAGGAGAATAGTCGGAGACAAGCCAGGATCAGTGCAGGTGGACAGCAGGAGAGTCGGACAAGCCAAGTGATAACTGAAACAGGATCAGCAGAGTAACAGGTGACAGGGGTCACAGGAACACTGTAGACCAGACAGCATTGATTCCATGTCACAGCACCGTTTAAATAGTCCCCTTTTGGCGCCAGGAACCTCATGCGCGCGTTCCCAAGTGCGCGCAACGGTTGCCCATTCACGCACGCACATGCGTGGTGCGCTCCTTTTCACAGAGGCATTAAAAAACGGTCCTTCTACTTCTGCTGATACTTCTTCTTTCCTGACACTTACGTTGGAGCGCAATGCAAGAGCTGTCCCTTTAGGATGTGATATGAACAGGAGAGATGCCTTTTTAGAAGAAATGTTATTGGCACAGGTCACTTTAAGAGATAAGGTTGTTAGCATGGTTCAGGTAGAATAGGGAATTGCAGGCAAAAGTTGCTTTAACATATAGGGTTGTTGGCAAAAGTCACTTTAAAAGAGAGGATCTGCAGGTGTGGTTTACTTTAAGAGATAACCTTGGTCTTAAACAGCAAAAGTGCCTTCTTTGGATGACCTGGGCCAAAATGAATGCAGCTACATGAAAAAAAATCTGCCTATCAGGGAGCAGGGGGTTAACTCAATTCAGCAACCTGCAGGCAGTGATCACGATGACATATGAGGGATGGCAGTTTGCAGCAATAAAGGGAACTGATGTGTTTGTCACTGATAAAGGCTAATGCGGATGTATGTTTATAACCTTAAAAAACCTGGTTGGCAACAAATGAAATTTTTTATTTAAATAATGTTTATTCAATTTTGATAAGAAGTTACAAAACATAGCCTTTGGGCATACCCTGGCTCAACATGGTATAGTATAAACAAAAACTGATCATAATATTCAAAGTTGCAGTAAATCTTTACTGTAAAATGAGTAGATATAGGGTTAAGTGTACTTTAAAGTGGTTAGTTAACGTAAAACAATCAGGAAAGGAAAGGAGCGAGGAGCACCGTGTTGTTTGTCAACTGCGGGTGTTTATGGAATGTTAATGTAGTTATTATACCAATGGTTCCATGGTTGCCATGCATTAAGGAGTTTGTGTCTGTTGGGTTTGTCAAAAGACATAGTGAGTTTGTGGGTGTAGTGCGTCTGAACTAGTGCGATAATGTCTGCAATGGAGGGTATGGATGTTTTTTTCCAGTTTCTGATTATAAGTAGTCTGGTAGCTAGAAGTATGTGTGTAGTAACTAGTTTGTATTTTGCGGGGACCATTTCTATATTTAGATTTAGAGTAGCTAGTTGGGGAGATAGGTTAGTGGTGCCTTGCGTGATATCAGTGAGTAAGTTGGAGATTTCTAACCATATGTTGGTTAGTTTTGGGCATGACCAAAGTATATGTGGCAATGTGCTTGTGAGGCCACATTCTCTCCAGCATTCTAGTGTCGTGTTTGGGTACATCTGGTTTAATTTTTGCGGTGTGAGGTACCATCTCAGAGTTATCTTTTGAGTGACTTCCAATAGTGCTGTACAGCAGGTGGATTTGTAAATTATTCTGAGGGCTGTTGTCCATTTTTCAGTTAGGGTCATGTCCCAGTCCCTCTCCCAATCTTTAAAGGGTTTGGATTTCGAGAAGAATTTTTTTTCTTGAAGGGTATTGTATAAAAGGGATAGCCCTTTGTGTTTATCGCATTTATTAAAGAAATAGTTCCAAAGTTCTACAGGTAAATTGCCTTCTAGATTGGGGTAGGCAGCTAGGCAATGTTGAACTCTGATTATTGTAAAGTAGTCTCTATTAGGAGCATTTGTTTTGTCTTGGATCTGTTGGAATGATTTACGCTGTAAAAGTGACCGAAGCTCTCTGGTATTGTGGACATACTTGGCTATCCAGTCAGGCATGTCCATGTCTGGGGACAAATATTTAAGGGTTCCTATGGGTACCGGAGTGGGTTTAGTTGGTAGGGATGTCCATATAGTATGGTGCAAAACGTTCCATGCTTTTATGGACACTTGGATCGGTGGGGCGAAGTGTGTGAGCTGTGTTTTTTTAACTGTTGTACTCAACAGCCAGTCTTTGAGATTGGGGCCAGGGGTTGTTTTCAATGTCTCCTCACAGTGTGTTGGGTATTGGTTGCATCCAATCTTGCAATTGGGCAAGAGTAGCTGCTAGGTAGTAGTCTCTTATGTCTACGTATCCCGTGCCCCCTGCGAGGTGGTTTTTTATCAGTTTAGTGTGGTTGCTACGGGGTTTTTTTCCTTGCCAAATATAGTAATGGATTATAGATTGTAAAGATCTAAGGAATGATGTTGTGAGTGGAAGAAGGAGTGTGCGAAAAAGATATAGCAATTTTGGTAAGGTCATCATTTTAAAGGCTGCCAGGCGTTCCGACCAGGAGAATTCATGTTTGGATAGATTTGTTGTCTCTTGGGAGAGCATAGTTTTAGCTGGTGCATAATTGTATTTGAAGAGTAATCTTGTGGATTTTGTTAGAGTGACTTCTAAGTATGTGATTCCTGTGTCTGCCCAGGAGTAGGGGTAGATGTTGCGTATCAGGTTGCTCGTCACTCCATCCATTGCTAGGTCTAGTATAGAAGATTTGGTGTCATTGATTTTATAGTATGAAACATTGCTAAATTTCTGTAATATATTTTGTACCGAAGCCAGGGAAGTCACTGGGTTGGTGACTATCAAAATCACATTGTCTGCAAATAGATTTATTTTGTGTTCTGTTTTTCCGATGTGGAGACCTGTAATTTGAGTATTTGTTCTAATGTGTTCAGCTAGAGGTTCTATAGCCATATTGAAGATAGGGGGGGAGCGGGCAGTCCTGTCTGGTTCCATTAGTTATGTTGAACGGTTTAGATAGCATTTCTGATGTGTAGACCTGGGCTGATGGGGACGAAATAGCTGAAAGTATGTTGCCGTGTAACCCAAATTTAGTGAGAGTTGCCCTCAGGTACTCCCAATGAACCCTATTGAACGCCTTCTCTGCGTCCAGAGAAAGGAGCAGAGAAGGCGTTCTAGAGATCTCTGTGTGATGGATGATATTTATTAGTCTACGGGTAGCGTCAGAAGATTGTCTTCCTTTTATGAATCCCGACTGGTCATGGTGTATGATGTGTGGCATTAGTTCCATTAGTCTAGTAGCTATGAGTTTGGCGTAGATTTTTGTATCGATATTAAGGAGGGATATCGGTCTGTAGTTTTGTGGAAGGGTTTGGTCCTTCCCTGTCTTCGGTAAGGTAATAACAATGGCTTTCAACATTTCAGGAGGTAGAGAGGAGGAGGAGGCAGCATCATTACATACTTGGGTCAAGTAGGGGGCTAAAGTAGTATTAAATTGTTTATAGTATTCTCCTGTTAGACCATCTGGGCCTGGTGATTTGTTGGATGGGAGGGATGTTATAGTATTGGCTATTTCTTGAGGGGTGATGGGGGTATTTAAAGTTTCCAATTGTTCAGGAGTGAGTTTAGGTAGTTTGATATTCTGTAGGAAGACTTCAATATCTGCTTTAGTTGGTTGTATGGTTGTTATGTCATCTTTTAGATTATACAATGAACTGTAATAATGGCTAAACGCATCTGCAATTTTCTGAGGGTCAAGAATTTTTTCATTAGTGGCAGGATGGTAGATACATGGGATTCTCGTTTTGTTGTGGTAACCTTTTATTTTACAAGCCATCAATTTCCCTGCCTTATTTCCTGTTGTGTAGTGTTTTGCCCTGAGAATCTTCTGGGACTTCTCAAACGAATTTAGTAGTATGTTCTCAGTTCTAGTCTGAGCTGTGTTAGTTGGTTTTTTAGGGACTCGCTGGGATTGGTTTGGCTTAGCATTTCTATATCTTTGATGGCGGTTGTAAGTTTGTCCAGATTGTATCAACACCCCTCTTATGAACGCCTTGTGGGCATTCCAGAGAACTGTATTGTCCTCAACCGAACCTGCGTTCATTTTAAAAAGTTTGTCCAGTTTTTCTTGGATGTTGGATGAGTAGAGGGGGGGATAGAATAATGGAGGAATTTGCCCTCCAAAGCTTTGTTGGTGGATTCGTTGGGGGAGCTGCGATGGATAGGGTGATCGGAGCATGGTCTGACCAGGTTATTGTTTGAATGGCATAGTTTGTTATGTTGGGTAGAGACCATTTGTCAACCAGGAAGTAGTCTATACGTGAGTACGAGTTATGTGGGTTGGAAAAAAATGTATAGTCACGTTCTGTTGCGTGGTGGCATCTCCATGCATCATATAGGTTATTGCTTCTTATAAAGTTACCCATCGGTGAGTGGTGTCTCGTTGAGTTGGAGGATGTGTCGAGTTGATTGTCGGGGACGATGTTAAAGTCTCCACATAAGATAAGATGGCCATTTTTGATGGAATTTACTTTTTTCATAAGATTATTCAGGAATTTGATTTGACCTGTGTTGGAGGCGTAGATGTTGGCGATAGTAAATCTAGTATTGTTTATGGTGCAGTCTATTATCATATATCTACCCTCTTGGTCTGATAGGGAGTTGTGGATTTGGAGAGAGATGGAGTCTTTGAACATGGTGATTACTCCACTTTTCTTATGCGGACCGGAAGCTTGGAGTATATGTGGAAAGTTTTTGTTAGATATTTTCGGTTCATTACCGCTTTTGAAGTGGGATTCTTGAATGCAAACCACATCACTGTTGTTTTCTTTAATTGTGCGCCAAAGGTATGCTCTTTTAGCCGGGTGGTTCAGCCCCTTGGTGTTCAATGAAAGGAAGTTAACCATGGTGATTGAGGATAGGTGAAAAAGCGGTGGTTTTGAACTGTACTCACGTTTTGGAGTGTTGTTTGATGTCCTTTGTTCAGGTGCTTTATAGAAGTCGGGCTCTCGGTATCTCGTGGGTTATGGTGAGGTCTGTATTGATGACAAACTAGTGCGGTGCTGAAATAAAAGGTTAGAGTCAATACACTTAAGCAAATTAAGTTACAGTTAACTTAGGAAACTAGTCCAGTGGGTTGAATAGTTGTTGTTTATGCTTGGTTTGTACCGTAAAAGTGAGAAAGGATATTTTGAACAAGAAGGAACGAAGAGGGAAAACATAAAATCAGCAGCAATACTAACAACAGAGCCACTGTTCGAATAGGGAAAGAGTTTGTGGTTGTATGACAGCGACAATCTGCACACCAATTCGGAACGTACGATTGTGTTATAGTTTGGTGTTCAGCGTCTTAATTCCATGTTGGATGAGGAATTCACGGCTTTTGGACCGTGTGTAGGTGAGGAGTTGGTTCTTAGGTTGAACTCTCATCAATACATCTTGAGGAACTTCATCTGGGAGGTGAGGGGGTTTGGGTAAGCGATGAATGCGGTCTTTGACCGTGTCCATAGGAGTTGCCTCTGGCAGTACTGTTGTGATTAGTTTTCTTGCATAGGCATTGAGGTCTTTGGGTAAAACATTTTCTGGGATGCCTCTTAGTTTGACGTTGTTTCTAAGGGATCTGTCCTCAAGATCCGCTAGTTTGGCTTTCAGCCATTGTTGTTCATTGCGTGTATTTTCTATTGCATCTACCAGGTCATTGACTGTCTCTATCATCACCCCTATTTGATGTTCTGTGTGTTGTACTCTTCTTGAGATAGCGTGGATTCCCACATTGAATTTGTTGAAGAGTGTCAGAATGTCATTGTGCATGGCTGATTGTAATGATATTAACATGTCTTTCATGGTGGTGTCTAGCACCGGTTGCCCAGACGTGGGGAATTCTGTGATTGGGGAGAGGTGGTTGTTTTGGTTTTTGTCAGTTTCAGTTCTTGTTCCTCTGGGTCTAAACGTTGTCTAGACTTTGCTGGGCTATTGCTCGCTGAGGATGTTGGTGAGGAGAGAGGATCCTGGGAAGGATCTTGAGGGTTTAATGGACCCATATCTTCAGCGTCTGGGAGGTCTGTGTATGAGCTTCTTCCAGTTTCTGTGTTATATTGGTCCAATGGGGGACCAGTTTTTGGGGGTTGGGAGAAGAATTCTGTAAGTTTCTTAGGAGGTTTATAGTCTTTTCTTTTCCTTGTGGTCATGGTTATTTAGGCTATTTATTTTTTTTGGGGCCTTGTGTAATGATATTCCCTCTATTCCTGTTTGAAGAAGTGGGTTTATGAGTGGTGATGGTATAGGATGTGTTCAGGCGCTGAGTAAAGGGACTCTCTGAACAGGTGCACAGTGTTAAATTTAGGTAGGCATTATTCTGCTCAGTGGTCACAAGCGTAAATAGTTCTATGTAGATCTGAAGTGGTAAAAAGAGCTTGAGGCCCAGGTACACAGATGGATAGAGCTTTTATGCTGTATTTGGGTACGCAGGATAATACATTTTCGTGTGTTTAGAATACTCTGTGTTGTTTCTATGGCCGGGTGTACCAAGATGGCGGAAGCTCGATGGAGTTGTAGGCCGCATACAGGCCACGAGCTCGCGTGATAGAGGGTGCCGTTCAGAGCCTCCGTTTAGGTGAGTGTGGGGTTTTTGGATGCGGGTGTACCAGCTGTAATGGTCCCCGATCGGGCGACTAACGGGCTGGAGTGTCCGGTCCGGTGCGAGGAGTAGGCCACAAGGAGTGTGGTCTGTGGTTTGGGCGGATTTGCACCGCTCAAAAAGTGGATGGTAACGGTGGCGGGTGATCAAGGAGCAGGGGGATTGTGAGGCAGACTCTTACCGATCCTCGGTGTGTTTGGATGGGAGAGGATTCTTTGCTCTCGGTTTGGAGCTCTGGGGGAAGACGTCCGCTCTCCGTCGTGTCAGGCCATGCCCCCGGCAACAAATGAACTTTAACTGGATACCACGAAGCATTGTTCAGTGACCCTTTCACCCAGTCCTAATGCAACAATCAAAGAAGCGACGGGCATCCTGCGGTGTAGAATCCCCTTTACATAATGTGACTGTGATGGCGAAAACTCTTGCATTCCTGTAGCTAAAAGGTCTCCCTGGAGTAGCCTTCTCCACTCTATGTTCGACTTAACAGTGCACTCCCCAGCTTCCCCAGCTGCTTCCTATACTCTAGCCAAACCCGATCCGGTCTAGAACAGTGTGACCAGGCTCTTCACACACTCTTTCCACTTGGAAAGTCTCTCTGCACCCCCTGGTGTCTTTCCAGGTTTTTTATTTTAGATACTCATGTCCCTTATTGATTGCTCCTGGGCTCTGTGGTTTAACTTCAGTTTGACTGTGAGGAAAGTTCTGTCTTAAGCTTACAATTCCCAGAAGTCTCTGAACACCTTTATTAAGGCTATGGAAAGTAAAAGCACTGAATTCTGCTACCTTGTGGATGCATAAGGTTCTGAATTTTCAGTAACAATGCACAGTGATACATACTGTATATTTCTACTTTTGCAGCCAAATGGAGCTAACACCTACTTTATATTTTTCACCTGCCCCAGTTGACATATCATAAATAAAAATTATAAAAAATTGCAGCATACATTTTTTAGATGCTCTGTTCTGGACCCTTCAACCCAAAAAAAAAAAAAACAAGGTAGTTCTCTTTGTTTATGAGGGGTTGGGCAGCTATGTTTGCCATATTTAACAGTCTGTGTACTGTGCAGGCAGATCTTCATTGTTAATTGTAAGTAGCTAACACTGTTTGCATTAACAAAGGGTTAAAATTGTACAGGCTAGGCTTCTTGCATTGCATGTTAGTGAGGACAGACTTGAGACAGGCTCACTTACACATTGTTCAAAAAAAACTGGCAGTCAGTCATGACTCCTCCTTGGTGGCGTGGGACTGGGCAGCTGTGTTTGCCCTATTGAACCCTATGTGTACTGCGTATTCTCTTCATTATCAACTGTAAAACCTTGCAGTCAGCCATGACTCCTCCTCCTGGGAAACATCTAAAGGTAAGAAATATTAAAAAAATATATATTTTTAGGGATGCTTGCATTTTCACCGTTGAAGGGACAAAAGCCAACATCTTGCCCTTAAAGTGTACATAAAGCTGAAAAACTTTTTTTTTCTAGTTTTGGATAAAGCGGGGAAAGACAAGAACTCTGGTTGGGTTAATACTGCTATCCTGGACTCCATAAGAAAGGTTTACTTTCTGTTTTGCTGACAACAATTTCACTAGTGATGAGCTTGGGTTTGGTCTGAGCTCAAAGGGAAGCTGTAAGTGCCAGGACAATCTACTAAGGACGGGAGATTCCTCACACTGCAGCTGTATGTACACAAGGGGTGAGGATGCTTATGGCATCCTTAACCAAATATAGCCACAAGGCCCTTTTGTGTACATTCAGCTTTATAAAGGGGAATCCTCCACCCACAGTAGATTGGCATGGCACTTGGAACAAACCCAAACTCATTACTAAATGTTATCATACAGATCATACAGGAAGTGGGAGAAAATCTGCAACAGAAACACAGACAGAAATAAATATCTGACAGTGGTTCTAGCCTTCCATTATTCTACTAAAGTAAAGCATTTTTATTTTTTGCCTGTGTTGCTGTTGGAGAGCATACCTCACTTTCTATCTGGTAAAATGTCAGCAAGACAACGGGGTCCCAGAAAACTGGAGCCCTAACCCTTCCACACTACATGCAAAACTATAAAACATCTAAAAGGTAGGAAATATAAAAAAAAAGAAATTAGGGATGCTTGCATTTTCACTGTTGAAGGGGCAACAGCTAGCTTTGCCCTTAAATTGTACATAAAGCTGAAAAGCTTTTTTTTTCTAGTTTTGGATAAAGTGGGCAAAGACAAGAACTCTGGTTGGGTTTATACTGCTATCCTGGGCTCTGTAAGAGAGGTTTACTTTCTGTTTTGCTGACAACAATTTCACTATGATGAGCTTGGGTTTGGTCTGAACTGAAAAGGAAGCTGTAAGTGCCAGGACACGCTTCTAAGGGCGGGAGATTCCTCACACTGCAGCTATATGTATACAAGGGGTGAGGATGCTTATTGCATTGTTAACCAAATATAGTCACAAGGCCCTTTTGTGTACATGCAGCTTTATAAAGGGGAATCCTCCACCCACAGTGTATTGGCATGGCACTTGGATTTGCACTTGGAACAAATTTTATCATACAGACCATACAGGAATGCAACAGAAACACAGGCAGAAATAAATATCTGACAGGGGTTCTAGCCTTCCATTATTCTACTAAAGTAAAGTATTTTTATTTTTTGCCTGTGTTGCTGTTGGAGAGCATAGCTCACTTTCTATCTGGTAAAATGTGAGCAAGACAACAGGGTCCCAGAAAACAGGAGCCCTAACCCTTCCACATTACATGCAAAACTATAAAACACGTTTTTGTCTTGGCTTACTTTTTTTCATTTATTAAGCCTGGTAGTTTTGGTAAAATCCCATGGAATACTAAACTTCTTAATGATCCTGGATCTTAGTGTATGAATGTTTTTCCTAGGTTTCAGGATCATCCTCCTTTTAGTTCCACTACATGCTTTCTCACACCCATTGAAGCATTGAAGGGAGGTTGCACAGAATAGAAACAAGAGAAGATGTTGTAGACCCACCAAAAAGCATAATAAGAAATGTGCTCAATCTGATTGCAAAAGTTGAAGTGTAGCACCAAAAAAAAAGAGGTCCCTTCAGGGTTAGTAAATAAAAAATATATGCGTTCTGTGTAATTTCAGAATAAGTAGGGTTTAACACCCCTGAAATGTATTGGCCTGTATCTCTTCAAGAATGTAAGAAAGTAAAAAGAAAAAAATGTAATTCTTTGATCTTCATACACTTATATTTGATGCGCTTACATTTCAACTTTTCAAGAATTACAAAAGCCTTATGTTTTGGAGGCTAGTTTGTCCTCTGTGAATGGCCTAGACTGAAACCTAAAAACCTTCCTAAAAGTAACGAGTTTGACTCATTACCTTTCATAACTTGATACAGCGCCATGCAACCACTAAGACCATTACAACAAATCTGCAATCTGAATTATATAAATTAAAAGCAGCATAACTGAAGTCTTTTTCCCTAAATAGCAGTTCACTCTTACCTGTGATTGATATATAAAATCCAAAGTATTTAAATAAACAAAATGTGTATACAGAGGGTAAGGGCATTGCAAACAATATAGATGGTAAGGAGAACCAAAAATAATATCCAACAAAATGTACAATGAAAATATTAATATTTTGTGTGAACTGTAAGCAGTTTAAATACATTAACAATGTTTATTCTAGCCCTACAATCCCATGTTTATTCATCAGATAATAGAGTGATAAAGAAAAAATCAGTTTATCCTTAGTTCCATTAGATGTAAGATGCATACGCAGGTTCTTTTAGCACTTTTCCTGCATAATTTTGTTGGTTAGAAGTTAAAAATTCATAACTGACAAATTCTGCAAGTGCTGTGGTATTTTTAGCAATTAGGTATATTTGGCCCTCACTATAATGAATGCAGTTTGAAACTCTATCTCATTTGACATTCCTGCTATTACTAATACTCTATTTGTTAGACCAAAGCTTCATTTATAGCCTGATAATCAAGCAAAGATGCTTCCCATTAAATCACACAGGTGATTTCTTTAGCTGCTATGCTAACCACTTTTACCTGAATGCAAATGAAAAATACAAGAGGGAATGGTAAATCTCTCATCAGTATTCTGTGTGATACAGACTCAATGCCACCTTAAAAACCTTTAAGAACACAATTATAAGCTCCACTTTTCTCCTTGGTAATGTGAACACATACAGAATTCTTACTGAGCAAATATGATCAAAATTGTATTTTACAGATACAGAATAAATGTTATCAAATAATTCTAAATATTATCTATGATAGAACATTTATGTTTAAACAGCAGCACAAAATGGGTGATTCTAAATGGCACAATATTTGTAATTGAAAAGCACTTTTTACTTTCTCCATTCTTACCTGAAAATGGTTTTATCAGCTAAGTGTATGTGTAAGAAGAGTTCATAAGAACATCGTTATCTTTGGCTCTTGATGGTAGATTGCCAAGAAAGCCAAAGTGCCTGGAAATTCCAAAGGATATCTGGAAAAAAAATAAGAAACAAGCCCCGCTGAACCCTCTTAATTTGCTAGTGTAGTGCAGTCAGGCTGCATATACAGTAGTAATTATGTCTTTTTTTACTTTTTTATTAGCTAAGTGTTACAGCAAGTGCTACAACCATTGAAGCATTGGTTTATAAATATCAGTGCTGGCAGCACAAGGAAAGTGGGACCACTGTTCTCACACACAAGCAGTGACCTGTCTCTCCTGAGGCCCAACATCCCCCACTGAGCACTGCTCTAATCAGTCCAACATGGGCCAATGAACACTCATCAGTCCAACATACTCCATTGAACATTGCTCAAATCAACATCAGTTCAACACACTCCAATGAACACTGCTCTAATTAACATCAGTCCAACATACTCCAATGAACATTGCTCTAATCAACATCAGTCCAGCATACTCCACTGAACATTGCTCTAATCAACATCAGTCCAACATACTCCACTGAACACTGCTCTAATCAACATCAGTCCAATATACTCCACTGAACACTGCTCTAATCAACATCAGTCCAACATATTCCACTGAACATTGCTCTAATCAACATCAGTCCAGCATACTCCACTGAACATTGCTCTAATCAACATCAGTCCAACATACTGCACTGAACACTGCTCTAATCAACATCTGTCCAACATGCTCTAATGAACAGTCATCAGTCCAACATACTCTACTGAACATTGCTCTAATCAACATCAACCCAACATACTCCACTGAACATTGCTCTAATCAACATCAGTCCAACATACTGCACTGAACACTGCTCTAATCAACATCAGTCCAACATGCTCTAATGAACAGTCATCAGTCCAACATACTCTACTGAACATTGCTCTAATCAACATCAACCCAACATACTCCACTGAACATTGCTCTAATCAACATCAGTCCAACATACTGCACTGAACACTGCTCTAATCAACATCAGTCCAACATGCTCTAATGAACAGTCATCAGTCCAACATACTCTACTGAACATTGCTCTAATCAACATCAACCCAACATACTCCACTGAACATTGCTCTAATCAACATCAGTCCAACATACTCCACTGAGCATACCTCACTTCACACCACATAAATAAATGCAAAAAACATAAAAGGTGTAAGCAGCGCTAATTATCATTAACAGTCTATAAAAGCAGTCCAAGTAAACAAACTGGTGGATGTTGCATCCAAAAGGGAAGAAATTGTATGGATATCTTGACCGCCACCACACCACGTGATAGAATCAGGAGGTTAATCCCCCCCTATATGGAAAGACTCACCAAAGGCAAGAAATCAATGAGCCCTCCTATCACTTTCATGGGTATGCTCACATCTCCACCTCCTTCCGCAGCTCTATCCACAGGCGCATTAACCAAAGCAATCACTTGTATCTTAGATGGTGAAGGCTGTTCCTTGAAACAAATGCGCTCACATAGTGCATGAAACTGAATAACTTTTATTGAGCACAATGTATCACAACCCCCCTTCCAGATGTATACTTACAAAATGAATTAAAATCAGCACATGTAACACATAGTAAACAAATCAGCGTCAGACAGATCCGTCTCACCACTCGTCTGAGCCGCAGCGGTGTTCCCGGGTACGGAGAGTCAAGCTGATACAAACTGACAGCCGCCCTCAGACGAAGTGATGAAGAAACGCGTCAGGGCGTAACCACGCTGCTGTCAGTTTGTATCAGCGTGACTCTCCTTACGCGAGAGACGGATCTGTCCGACGCTGATTTGTTTACTATGTGTTGATTTTAATTCATTTTGTAAGTATACATCTGGAAGGGGGGTTGTGATACATTATGCTCAATAAAAGTTATTCAGTTTCATGCACTATGTGAGCGCATTTGTTTCAAGGAACAGCCTTCACCATCTAAGATAGTGTGGTGGTCAAGATATCCATACAGTTTCTTCCCTTTTGGATGCAACATCCACCAGTTTGTTTACTTGGACTGCTTTTATGGACTGTTAATGATAATTAGCGCTGCTTACACCTTTTATGTTTTTTGCATTTATTTATGTGGTGTGAAGTGAGGTATGTTATGTGATATTTAAAGTGGCTGCTAACTCACCTATACGGATATACATAATAGTTCCTGCTTTAGGAATTTGTTTGTATATTTGTGTATGATTATTTACTAATATATTTACAGGTGTTTTGCATCAGGAGCGCTGATATCAGTTAATTTCAATTTTATATACTGGGGTTTTGTCATACTCCACTTAACATTGCTCTAATCAACATTAGTCCAACATACTCCACTGGACACTGCTCTAATCAACACTCTAGTTCTCAGAGCAGTGCTGTTGTCAAGAGCAGTGTTCAATGGGTTGTGTGAAAGAGCTGAGCTGATGATTGTGTGTGAGAGCAGTGGTCCATATATCCTAAGGGTTTTTTTAACTCCTACTGCAGTACTTAGCAGATAAAAGTAAAGAGGCATATTCCATAGTGTACAGTATATGTATCCTCACTCCATTGCAATAATAATTTAAGAATGTTGAACCAGCTTTTAGGCAACTTTAGTCAAAGCTAGGAGGCATTGGATATCTTCAGGTGACCCTTTTTCCAGGCCCTAGGGCCCTATATACTGATATGTCAATAGTGACCACCTTCTGTAGTTCCTGGTTGTGGCTTGCCCCAACCTGTATATTGCACCTCATTAATGGTTCATGGTGCCTACTGTGCTGGTGAGCAGTAGTTTCATCTTTTGATTTGAACCACAGGTTTATCTTAAGCACACCTGTGTGCCCACAATAGTACAAACAGCTTTTGTGGTCATTTATGATTAACCACTTGACCACTGGGCACTTAAACCCCCTTAACAACCAGACCAATTTTCAGCTTTCAGTGCTCTCACATTTTGAATGACAATTACTCAGTCATGCAACACTGTACCCATATGAAATTTTTGTCCTTTTTTTCACACAAATAGAGCTTTCTTTTGGTGGTATTTAATTACCGCTGGGGTTTTTATTTTTTTGCGCTATAAATGAAAAAAGGCTGAAAATTTTGTAAAAAAATGCATTTTTCTTCATATCCGTTATAAAATTTTGCAAATTAGTAATTTTTCTTCATACATTTTTGCCAAAATTTATACTGCTACATATCTTTGGTAAAAAAAACCAAATAAGTGTATATTATTTGGTCTTTGTGAACGTTACAGAGTCTACAAGCTATGGTGCCAATCACTGCAAACTGATCACACCTGAGATACTGATGGCCTAATTTCTTGAGACCCTGTCATGCCAGGAAAGTACAAATATCCCCCAAATGACCTCTTTTTGGAAAGAAGGCATTCCAAAGTATCTATTAAGAGACATGGTGAGTTTTTTGAAGTTGTATTTTTTCCCCACAATTCTTTGCAAAATTAAGATTTATTTTTCTTTTTTTTTCACAAACTTGTCATATTAACAGGTTATTTCTCACACCCAGCATATGCATATCACAAATTAAACACCAAAACACATTCTATTACTCCTCCCAAGTATGGAAATACCACATGTGTGAGACTTTTACACAGCCTGACCACATACAGAGGCCCAACATGTAGGGAGCACCATCAGGCATTCTAGGAGCATAAATTAAACAATTTATTTCTTGACTACCTCTTGCAATTTTGTAGGTCCTGAAGCACCAGGACAATGGAAACGCCCAAAAAATTACCCCATTTTGGAAAGTAAACACCCCAATGTATAATCTATGAGGCATAATAAGTCTTTTGAAAATGTAATTTTTCCGAAAATGTTGAAAGAAAATGAAAATGCATTTTTTTTACACAAAGTTGTCCATTTATATAATATTTTTAACACACAGCATGGACCTAGCAACAATTACACCCCAAAATATATTCTGCTACTACTCCTGAGTATGTCGATACCCCATGTGTGTGACTTTTCCACAGTCTGGTCACATACAGAGGCCCAACATGCAGGGAGCACCGTCAGGTGTTCTAGGGGCATACATTTCAAATCTAATTTGAATACCTATTACAGCCAGTCCCCTAGTTACAAGCATCTGACTTACAAACGACTCCTACTTACAAATGGAGGGAGACAACAGGAAGTGAGAGGAAATCTCCTCCTAGAAAGGGAAATTCACTCCTGTAAGAGTTATCATGAGAAAAAGGTGTCTCCACTGATGCTTTATCACCAATCCTTGTTTCCACAGCAACCTAAAACTTTCAAAATCCATTTGGACAGAAAGTGAGGTGAAATCTTCTGAACAAGGACATAAAAAGCAAAACAAACATTACAGGGGTGTTAACCCTTCCCTATGCTGTCCAAAAATATTTTTTTAGCTGGAGCTACACTTAAAAAATGTACCTGTTTCAACTTACAAACAAATTCGACTTAAGAACAAACCTACAGTCCCTATTTTGTTTGTAACCTGGGGACCGCCTGTACACTATTGTGAGGCACTGTAGTGCCATGGATAGGCACTGTAGTGGCATGGATGGGCAGTGTAGTGGCACAGATGGGCACTGTAGTGGCATGGATAGGCACTGCAGTGGCATGGATGGGCACTGCAGTCACATGGATGGGCAGTGTAGTGGCATGGATGGGCACTGTAGTGGCATGGATGGGCACTGTAGTGGCATGGATGTGTCACGGATGAGAACTGATGTGGTATGGATGAGTATGACTGAGGCACAAATGAGGTGGGGATAGATGAGCAGAGATGGGGATGACTGAGCACGGATGGGGATAACTGAGCATGGATAGGATGACTGAGCATGGATGGGGATGACTGAGCACGGATGAGGATGGATGACCACGGATAGGGATGGATGAGCATGGATGGGATGACTGAGCATGAATGGGGATGGATGAGCAAAGATGAAGATGACTGAGCATGGATGAGGATGAGTGAACACAGATGGGGATAAGTGAGCATGGATAGGGATGAGTGAGTATGGATGGGGATGAGTGAGCACAGATGGGGATGAATGAGCAGGGATGGGGATGGGTGAGCACGAATGGGGATGACTGAGCATGAATGGGGATGGGTGAGCATGTATGGGGATGACTGAGCACGGATGGGTGAGCATGGGTGGGGATGGGTGAGCACGGATGGATGGGTGAGCACGGATGGGTGGGTGAGCACAGCTGTGTAGGTGAGCATGGATGGATGGGTGAGCATGGACGGCTGGGTGAGCATGGATGGCTGGGTGGGTGAGCATGGATAGCTGGGTGAGCATAGATGGCTGGGTGAGCATGGATGGCTGGGTGGGTGGGAG
>BLSH010170685.1:122723-169474 GCA_018402905.1 Glandirana rugosa
TTCCTCCAAAAATGAGCGGATCTTAGGACAAAACCACCATATGTGCCTATGTGTAACTCGATCTCCACATTCCCTCCAGCACAGGGGTGAATTTGACATAGACATTGCGTGTAATTTTACTGGTGTATAATGCCATAGATTAAGATTTACCTCCATCATTCTACACAAGGTAGCAGGAGTTGTATAATCGTATCTTTTTTGCTTATCTGTAAATGTAATTTGTAAGCCTATATAATCTGGATACTCAGGGTCTTCAGAGCTTTATAGAAAAGTGAAATACAATGTTGCTGTGCGTCTTTATATTGCATAATTATTTCGATAGGGTTCAGTTCTTTTAGCGAGTGAATGGGTTGCAGGAGACTCTGAATAAATTGAGACAGCTGTGCACATCTCCACTGGTCCATAAATGTTGGCTGATCTACTCCGCACAAGGACTTTAATGATTTAATTTTTGAATGTTTCAGGACTTGATGTAATAATGGTAAAGACTCTGGGAACCATAATTCAAAGAGTTTATCTAAGACTCCTGGCATGAAATATTCATGTCTCAGCAAGGGCATTATTGGGGAATTATATTCCCAACAATATCAGGTATGTAAAGAGTCCCATGATGCCAGGGTAGATCTAGTCAATGGAGATATTGTGGATGCTAGCCCTGGTAGTGGTATCCATGGCACTACTGATAAGTCAGTATCTGCCAGTGCCATTTAAAGTTCCACCCAAAGTCTAGTCTTTCTAGCTTACTTCCAGTCTGCCATGCATGTCAGTACAATTGCTTGATAGTATAATTTAAAATTTGGTAAGGCCAGTCCACCCAATTTTTTAGAAAGATATAAAGTATCTCGAGATAGTCTAGTTCAATGTCCCTTCCAAATGTAATGTGCTATCATAGACTGTAACATTGAGAAAAATGCTATAGAGACGGCAAAATGTAACATTTGAAAGACATATAAGACTCGGGGGAGGACGTTCATCTTTATAACATTAATCTTACCTAGCCAAGAATGGCAAAAGAAGGACCATTTATGTAAGTCTTATTTGAATTTTTTAAGCAAGTTAAGATAGTTTTGTTGAAATAAGTTGGTGAGACTAGGTATAAGGTAGATACCTAAATACTTTAAAGTAGATGATTGCCAGGTAAAAGAGAATAATGTTTTTAAAGTTTCAGCTTCTTGCATAGGTATGATATATTTAGTATTTCAGATTTAGTCATGTTAATCTTAAAATTAGATATAATTTGGGGGGCGTGGTCTGATGGACGGTCGCTTAGCTCCGGAGCTCCGCCATTCCAAGGACCCATTACACCAAGCTACCATCCACAGCGACACCGAACACCCTCCACTGAGTCAGCCTAAACCGCTAGGTAACGGCGACATTCCTAGTGGAGGAAGGACGAAAAGAAGCCGCACAGACTGACAGACTTCTTCTCCCCCAGCCATCCAGGTGGTAGGCAAAATGGCGTTGAGGCCTACTCATCCTCGGCCTCAGTGCAGCACAGCAAGCCACAAAGGAAGGCCATGCAGGCTAATAATGCTGACTCCCCGAACAGCCAACACTCTTATCCACCCAATCCCTCATCACGCAGCCCGGCCAAGTCCAAAATCAGGCTGGATGGCTGGGTGGGTGGGAGAGGATGGCTGGGTGATCATGGATGGATGGATGGATGGTGGGGGGTGCTGCCTGTCACATAGCAGCGCTGTGGGCACTACAGATCCTCTGCCCACAGCGCTGCTGCATTGCTCTCTACCCTCTCCTCTCACACTGCACTTTCCTTCTCGCTGAATGAGAACAGGTGGTACTTAAGGAGTATGTCCATGAGAACTTGAAGAAGGGCTTCATCTGACCCTCTAGTTCCCCAGCAGGGGCAGGTATATTCTTTGTAGAGAAGAAGGATCACTCCCTATGACCCTGTGTGGATTTCCGGTAACTTAATAGAATTATGGTTAAAAACTGATATCCTCTTCCTTTTGTACCTGAACTATTCCAGAGACTGAGATCTGCAACTATCTTTACTAAACTGGATTTACGAGGGGCCTACAACTTGGTCCGAATGTGTAAAGGAGATGAATAGAAAATGTCCTTCCGTACCAGATTCGGCCACTTGGGGTATCTAGTAATGCCCTTCGGTCTGTGCAATGCCCCTGCTACCTTCCAGCACTTCATCAACAAAGTGTTTAGAGACTTTCTAGACATTTCTATGATCGTTTACCTACACAACATTTTAATTTTCTCTATTTCTCTTGATCTACATCGAGGGCATGTTAGGAGTGTGCTGCGCCGGCTCCGCCAACATGGACTATACGCCAAAGGTAAGAAATGTGAGTTTGCATAGCATTCAATTCCTGGGATTAGTCATTTCGCCCAAAAAAGGTCTCTGCTATCCTAGAATGGCCTGCACCGACCAATAAAAAAGGGGTACAGCGCTTCATAGCATTTGCCAACTTTTACGGAAGGTTTGCCAAAGGTTTTTCCTCCATCATCACCCCTGTCACACAGCTGACTAAACAGAGCCTTCGTTTTCATTAGACACCTGAAGCACAAGCCGCATTTGACACGTTAAAGAAACTCTTTACATCAGCACCTGTTTTAACTCATCCAGAGCCATCTCTACCATATGTGCTGGAAGTAGATGCATCCGAAGTCACAGTAGGAGCAGTCATCTCACAATGCCAAAGACTTAATGCACCCTGTAGCCTTTTTCTCCCATAAAGTTTCTCCAGCAGAGAGAAATTATGACGCTGGGGATCGAGAATTACTCACCATAAAAAGCAGCTCTGGAAGAGTGGAGGTATCTTCTGGAAGGGGTAGTGATCCCCATATTCATTTATACCGACCACATCAAGCACATTGGGCCCTGTTCTTTTCAAGATTCGTATTCCATATTACCGGCCGGGCTCAAAGAACGTAAAATCAGATGCACTTTCCCATATGTTTGATGGCCCCAAGGAACCTCCTGTTACAGACACTATCTTGTCATAAGGAAGGTAACTTCTTACTTTTACAGAATGATTTTCTCACCCGAATGAAGCAGGCTTTGGTAGATGTTCACACTGGTGTTCTGGGAAGGATTACTCTGGAAAGAAGACATGGTATTTGTACCAGAAAACATACGTGTAACCATTTTGGGTTTATGTCATGATCATCCCTTAGCAGGTAGTTTTGGAGTCCACAAGACGCTCGATCTTCTGCAATGCATGTTCTGGTGGTCGGACCTAGAAGGAGCTTGTAAGAAGTACGTGAGTTCATGTGCAATCTGCACCCAAAGTAAGAGTACTGAGAACCGAGCCTGGGGTCTACTCCGACCACTACCAGTTTTTGACAGGCCATGGATCATGATAGCCACGGACTTCATTGTAGAACTCCCTCCATCTGAAGGATGCACATCTTTGTATTAATAGAACACTTGTCCAAAATGGATCACTTCCTGCCTCTGAAAAACACACCCTCAGCCATGGAGATGGCTCGGGTATTTATCAGAGAAATTGTAAGACTTAGTGGTGTCCCCATGAACATTGTCTCTAATCGGGGGGGTCCAATTCACTTCTCAATTTTGGACAACTATATGTGAAGTTCTTAAAATTGTTGAAAGATCTATGTCATCTGCTTATCACCCCCAAAAAGGGGGGGTAAGGTAGAAGGAAAAAGAAAAAAAGAAAATAGAAAAAAGAAAATAGGGAAAATCTACGACAAATATATAAGTAAAATTGTCGAGAGGATGCAGAAACAATAAGATTAATCAATAGTAACTAATAAATCATATTCTGACTTAATATTCATAGGAGTCTGAGATTATTTCATAATATAACTTAGTATTCTTAAATTCGAACCATTTTGCCCATTTCTTAAGATATTTCCTGGTCAGCCCTTTATTTCTGCCATTAGACGGAGCTCATCAACCCTTCGTAGCCACTGTGAGATAGTAGGTGTTGAGCATTTTCCCCAATATAGTGGGATCAGAGATTTACAAGCGGTTAACAAATATGGAGTCATAAATATCCTGTATTGATCTGTTGCTTAATTCGTATAATGAAATAAAAATGTCAATAGTTCAAGTCTAATTACCCGCCCCAATGTCAGAAAGATCAACTTCGCCACTTCCTCCAAAAATGAGCGGATCTTAGGACAAAACCACCATATGTGCCTATGTGTAACTCGATCTCCACATTCCCTCCAGCACAGGGGTGAATTTGACATAGACATTGCGTGTAATTTTACTGGTGTATAATGACATAGATTAAGATTTACCTCCATCATTCTACACAAGGTAGCAGGAGTTGTATAATCGTATCTTTTTTGCTTATCTGTAAATGTAATTTGTAAGCCTATATAATCTGGATACTCAGGGTCTTCAGAGCTTTATAGAAAAGTGAAATACAATGTTGCTGTGCGTCTTTATATTGCATAATTATTTCGATAGGGTTCAGTTCTTTTAGCGAGTGAATGGGTTGCAGGAGACTCTGAATAAATTGAGACAGCTGTGCACATCTCCACTGGTCCATAAATGTTGGCTGATCTACTCCGCACAAGGACTTTAATGATTTAATTTTTGAATGTTTCAGTACTTGATGTAATAATGGTAAAGACTCTGGGAACCATAATTCAAAGAGTTTATCTAAGACTCCTGGCATGAAATATTCATGTCTCAGCAAGGGCATTATTGGGGAATTATATTCCCAACAATATCAGGTATGTAAAGAGTCCCATGATGCCAGGGTAGATCTAGTCAATGGAGATATTGTGGATGCTAGCCCTGGTAGTGGTATCCATGGCACTACTGATAAGTCAGTATCTGCCAGTGCCATTTAAAGTTCCACCCAAAGTCTAGTCTTTCTAGCTTACTTCCAGTCTGCCATGCATGTCAGTACAATTGCTTGATAGTATAATTTAAAATTTGGTAAGGCCAGTCCACCCAATTTTTTAGAAAGATATAAAGTATCTCGAGATAGTCTAGTTCAATGTCCCTTCCAAATGTAATGTGCTATCATAGACTGTAACATTGAGAAAAATGCTATAGGGACGGCAAAATGTAACATTTGAAAGACATATAAGACTCGGGGGAGGACGTTCATCTTTATAACATTAATCTTACCTAGCCAAGAATGGCAAAAGAAGGACCATTTATGTAAGTCTTATTTGAATTTTTTAAGCAAGTTAAGATAGTTATGTTGAAATAAGTTGGTGAGACTAGGTATAAGGTAGATACCTAAATACTTTAAAGTAGATGATTGCCAGGTAAAAGAGAATAATGTTTTTAAAGTTTCAGCTTCTTGCATAGGTAATGATATATTTAGTATTTCAGATTTAGTCATGTTAATCTTAAAATTAGATATAATTTGGGGGGCGTGGTCTGATGGACGGTCGCTTAGCTCCGGAGCTCCGCCATTCCAAGGACCCATTACACCAAGCTACCATCCACAGCGACACCGAACACCCTCCACTGAGTCAGCCTAAACCGGGGGGTAACGGCGACATTCCTAGTGGAGGAAGGACGAAAAGAAGCCGCACAGACTGACAGACTTCTTCTCCCCCAGCCATCCAGGTGGTAGGCAAAATGGCGTTGAGGCCTACTCAAAGGAAGGCCATGCAGGCTAATAATGCTGACTCCCCGAACAGCCAACACTCTTATCCACCCAATCCCTCATCACGCAGCCCGGCCAAGTCCAAAATCAGGCTGGATGGCGGGGGATGCAGCCCGGCCATGAGCCCGGCTGCAGACTCTGGGGATGACACTAGGGACATGCCCAAATCGAAAGAAGCATTTCCAACACAAAATCTACCAGTTTTAGATATAGTACTAAAAGAAATGCTCCTGTCCCTGAGAAGCACAATCCACACTGATATAGTGTCCTGTATGCATAAATTCAATCAAGACATACATGAAGTGGAGACCAGGGTGGATCACATAGAGGAGAAGATGGGGGAGTATGCATCCACAATAAACAATTTAGTTGATGCACACGATGAGAAGGAAAGGGAAGCAGAGTGGATTAAAGCTAAATTAGCTGACATGGAGGACTGCATGAGAAGGAACAATTTAAAAATTAGGGGGATACCCAAAAAAGTCCCCCAAACTGAACTGCGCACTTATGCTACCTCTCTGTTCAAGGCGATAATGCCAGATCTCTCCGATTTGGATGTCACCATAGATCGAATACATAGACTGCCGAAACCTTCTCACCTCCCAGAGCAGATTACAAGAGATGTGATATTGCGTCTCCAATTTTACCATATAAAGGAGATCCTCATATCTACAGTGCGGAAAAGAGATGTGATACCCCAACAATACCAAAACCTACAGTTCTATGCCGAACTTTCCAAATATACTTTGCAAAAGCGGAAAAATCTGACCACAGTGACTAAAGCTCTGAGAAACCACAAGCTGATCTACTGCTGGGTATACCCTACTAAAATCACTATCCTTACAGACCCTCCAGAGGATACCAACACTCCCAACCCTCCGTGACAAGTAATACAAGAATGGAAAACTGTCACGGCAAAAAATGCCAAATCCCACAATTGAGCTTAGATGGACACACCTACAATTTTGTCCCTGATCTAAGATCCTGAACTTAACCCCCACACAGCCTAGCAGCGTAATGCTGCCTCAGTCCCAAACAAACCTTTATGGCACGTTGCCACCTTAGTTAAACCCATTGTACCAGGGGTACACTGTTTTGTTCTTTTTTTTCCTTCTACTTGTTTTTTCTTCTTCTTTAATACCAGAGATGACCAGGAGACACCCGAGAGACCTGCTGAGAACAACGAGAGTTCAAGTTCCAGATTGCAAGAACGGCCACATTGTTATAGGAGCCACGGTTCTCAAAAAATAATTCAAGTTCACCTACTGTGAGTACAAGCTGCATACATTACACCAAAAGAAAGACACGCAAAACACAAACAAGGCACTAATTGAGCCTCAACATCACTGAAGGAATTAATGCTATACCAACACTTCACTCAGCCTTTCATCTTTAATGGGAATTACAATATTATCCATTAACTCTAAGGACCTAAATCACCCTGCCAAGAGGAGATCTATGTGGAAGGAAGCCTTGCAACACCAATGTGACATTATCTGCACCTAAGAGACACATTTTAGTAAGACTTCACCACCTCCCTGTACCCATAGAAATTTCCCCCTTATATTTACTGCAAACGCAGACACTAAAGTTAAAAGAGTAATGACAGCCATAAGAGATTTGGTCGCATTCACTCTACACAAGGTAATCATAGACGCCCAAGGAAGATATTTAATCTTGATCTGTGACTTGAACTCAGTGACGTACACTTTGGTCAACTCATACTCACCCAACATACACCAGATCCAATTTTTCAATAAACTAATGACGAAGGTCCGTCACCATCAAAGAGGACACCTGATTATGTGTGGGGACTACAATATCATACCAGATCCCTCACTAGATACCATTTCTACGCCCAAAAGGCATGCTCCGTCACTACAGACATCATTACACAACCACTCTCTCTACGATGCTTGGCGCTGCCTACATGCGGATGAGAGGGATTATACTTTTTATTCAGCACCTCACCGAATATATACTAGAATCAACCTATTCTTGGTCGACCAGCATATCCTCTCCAAAACTAAGACAGCAACAATCAATACTATAACTTGGTCAGATCATGCGTCTGCGACCTTGTCTATTGAAGACTCAGCAGCGCCTTCCTCCAATCCAATATGGAGGTTAAACATTTACCTACTGCAACAGGGAGAACATAAAGACGTTCTAAAAACCCAATAAATGAGTTCTTTGCTAACAACTAGAGTTGAGCGAACCCGGACTGTAAAGTTTGGGTCCATACCGAACTTTTGGGTGTCCGGGACCCGTACCCGAACCCGGACTTTTCAAAAAAAGTCCGGGTTCGGGTCCAGGGTTCTGGTATTTTACTCCACGTGTTGAAAAGCTGCCAAGGGCAGCCAATCAACAAGTGTTTCACTGGTTTTCCCTAGAAGCCATCACAGCCATGCCTACTAATGGCATGGCTGTGATTGGCCAGTGCACCATGTGATCCAGCCTCTATGTGGGGCTGGAGTCACCGTGCTGCATGTCATATGCTCTCAGGATAGTTTAGGGAGAGGATGCTGCTGGCTCTGTTAGGGACAGATTGCAGAACATCTCATCCTGCATTACTGAACGATCTGATTGTGGACTAGGGAGAGATACTAGTACTGCTGCTTTGAGGGAGGGAGAGATACTAGTACTGGTGCTTTGAGAGACAGATTGCAGACCTCATCCTGCTGCACAGAACGATCTGACTGGACTAGGGAGAGATATTAGTACTGGTGCTTTGAGAGACAGATTTCATACCTCATCCTGCTGCACAGAACGATCTGATTGTGGACTAGGGAAAGATACTAGTACTGGTGCTTTGAGGGAGGGAGAGATACTAGTACTGGTGCTTTGAGAGACAGATTTCACACCTCATCTTGCTGCACAGAACAATCTGACTGGACTAGGTAGAGTCTGTTGCTTTAGGGGAAAGATTATTCTTCTAAAATCATCTCCAAGTTGTACAGGGAAAGGTTCCAGCTGTTGCTTTAAGGGAAAGATTAGTGTTCTAAAATCATCAAGTTTTACAGGGAAAGGTTCCAGCTGTTGCTTTAAGGGAAAGATTAGTGTTCTAAAATCATCATCAAAGTGTGTGTGAAAACCCCTATATCAGCCACAGGGAAGCCATATTAGTGTTTTAAAATCATCTTCAAATTGTGTGTTTTAAAACACTAATATGGCTTCTCTCCGTCTGAGATAGCTTTTTTCAATACAATTTAATGATGATTTTAAAACACTAATATGGCTTCTCTCCGGCTTAGCCTTTTTCCATACAATTTAATGATGATTTTAAAACACTAATATGGCTTCTCTCCGGCTTAGATAGCCTTTTTCCATACAATTTGATGATGATTTTAAAACACTAATATGGCTCCCTGCGGCTGATATAGGGGTTTCCCACACAATTTGAAGATGATTTTAGAACACTGATCTTTCCCTTAAAGCAACAGCTGGAGGCTTTTTCTGTACAACTTGGAGATGATTTTAGAATCTAAAATCATCTCCTAGTCCTATAGGGAGAGGTTCCTATTGTTGCTTAAAGGGACAGATTATTGTTTCTTGCACAAAATTAAAAAGTGCATCTACATTGCTGATTTAAAAAAAAAAAAAAAAAAATAAAAAAACAGTGTTGGCTACCTCCTCCTCCTCCACCGCCACTTTCACCGCCTCCTCAACCTCCAACTCCACATTCACCTCCATTTTTGATTTTTTTTATGTGATTATAGCTTAAAAATTATTTTAAGTTATTTCCCTATCCCCATTTCTTTGTAGGGCAATTGCCCTACTCTTACCCCCATTTTCCTTCCTTTTGCAGACCCCTAGGGCTTTCCAGGACTTTGTTACAGCCATTTTTGTGCCTAAAAGTTCGGGTCCCCATTGATTTCAATGGGGTTCGGGGTCCGTGCCAACGTTCGGGTCCAGTACGGACCCGAACCCAGACTTTGTCCCGAAGTTCGGCCGAACCAGCAGAACCCGAACTTCCAGAGGTTCGCTCAACTCTACTAACAACCAATCATCAGTGCAAAACCCATTTACATTGTGGAACGCCCACAAGGCGTTTATGAGGGGCATTTTGATTCAACTGGGGGGCGAGGGTTAAGAGGCAGAGGCAGCAGCACTTTAAGAATATCACAAGGGAATTACAAAACGTAGAGACCCAAAACAAAAAAACCCAAATGATAACTTAGCAAAAAAGATATCCCACTTTCGCCATGAACGTTTTGAGAAATTAAAGGCCATAGGTATAAATCCAAAATACCGTATATTATCCACCCCCACACTAACCAAAAAGAATACCATCCCCAAAAAATAGTGGATGCATTTAGCTATTACTACAGTACATATGTAATTTGCGGGATGATGGGGCCACATGCCAGCCTACACCAGAGTTGATTGATAAATTCTTATCTAAACGAAACATTCCTAAACTCACAGGAAAACAACTTCAAACCTTAAATCAACCATTTAAAATAGATGAAATACTTTCAGCCATAGAATCACTACCTCTAAATAAATCCCCCGGTCCAGACAGGTTTGGAGGGGAGTACTATAGAGAATTTAAGGGTATATTAACACCCTACTTGGAGAACATATTCAATGAAGCTGCTGCCCCTTCCCCCTTGAAATGTTGGAGGCTCTTACTGTAACCTTGCCTAAGCCAGGGAAAGAACCAACCTCACCATCAAACTTCAGACCAATCTCTCTACTAAATATAGACGTAAAATTATATGCAAAACGAATAGCCCTACGTTTTAATCAACATCATGCCCCTACTCATTCACCCCGACCAAACAGGATTTACCAAATCAAGACAAACCTCAGATGCCACCCGTAGATTAATAAATATTATACATTTAGCAGAATCACAAAAGAAGCCTTCTCTGCTCCTCGCATTGGATGCAGAGAAGGCTTTTGATCGTATCCACTGGCAATATCTAACCAATGTTCTTGAATCCTTTGGTTTTATGGGCACAATCCTTTCGGCAATTATGGCCCTTTATTCTAATCCCTCAGCACGGGTTTATATGTCTGGCATCCTATCAGCACCCTTCCAGATATCCAACGGTACAAGGCAGGGATGCCCGCTATCACCCCTAATATTTAATTTACTAACTGAGCCACTGGCCATATATATCAGGACACATCCCCAAATCAAGGGCTTCCCAACTCCTACATCCACACATCTGATTAGCCTATTGGATGATATCATACCAGTTCTCACTGAGGTTCGGTCTTCCCTGGCAGAGGTACACAGTGCCATACAACTGTTCAACAAGGTGTCATACTATAAGGTCAATGAAGGTAAATCTTATATATTGAATATGGGTATCGACACAGATACCAAGCAGGACAAGGTTTCTGTATACTTGGAGTGACGAGGGCATAAAATACTTGGGGATCACTCTAACTGCCAACACACGAAAGCTAATCGAGGCTAACTACACAGCGTAACTACACAAATTGGGAACCAAACTACAAGACCTGGCCAGGACAGAATTGTCCTGGATGGGGCGTGTAGCTTCATTCAAAATGAATATTCTGTCCCAATTTTTGTATATGTTCAGGGCCATGCCAATTCCAGTACCTGGCCAGTTTTTCTCCAAGGCACAATCCTTGCTCAATGTCTACTTGTGGCAAGGCAGGAAGGCCAGGTGTGTATTTAAAAAATTGATCAAGACAAGAACTATGGGAGGTACAGGACATGTAGTGATAGAGGATTATCGCACCTCTGCCATCTTAGCACAAATTAAACACTGGTTCACACATGGTCAAGGTCCACGTTGGATAGACCTAGAGGTGGCACAAAGCCCAAATAAGAACCTACAAAACTTGTTACTAACTAGCAAACTTATTTCCCACAACCCATATAAACTATCCCCTACCATGGAAGCTTCATTACAAGCTTAGAAAACTATGATCAATACTCCCTTTGGAGAAACTAAGACTATACCCATAGATGTACCTCTGTCAGGCATAAATCTTCTGTTCCTAGACCTTAACATATCACACTGGATAGCTAAAGGTATAACTAAAGTAGAAGACATTAAAATAGGACCAACTACCAAATCATTCAGATCAGTCCAGATTGAATATTGATTACCAGATAGTGATTGTTTTAGATACTCCCAGATCACTCACCTCCTAAACTCACTTCCTGGCATGTCCACCACCTTACCATGGAAGATTAAACTATACTACACAAACCAAGACACCAAAATAAAGGGTATCTCCCTCTTCTATAATTTTCTCAATCAAAAGTCAGTTTTTGTCAAATCTCCCTCTATGAAATCTTGGGAAATCGACCTTAAATCCAACTATTCGGAAAAACAATGGACAAAAGTACTAGACACAACATACAGATCTACTAAAAACGCTAATCTCTGGGAACTAATACAAAAACGAATACTAAGATGGTACCTAACACATTCAAGATTAGCACATTTCTTGCACGAAAGTTCCCCATCATGCTGGAGACTATGTGGGAACAGGGGTACATTATACCACATACTCTGGGTCTGCCAGGGCATCCAAGACTATTGGAGTGAGATATTTTATATCATTAATCAGCTTACGGAAACCCAACTTCAAAATAAACCCGAATTAGCTATACTCTCCCTAGGTATAGAATTAATACCAACCACTCACAGATACGTGGTATCACACATTTTATTAAGCGCAAGATTGGTGCTGGCAAGAAATTGGAAAGCAAAAGACTCCCGCACAGTATTGGAAGTCATACAAACAACCAATACACATATCACATATGAAATGATGTTCGCATCCTCCCAAGGGAACTATGCAACTGCAAGTGAAAGGTGGAGACCTTGGACCAAGTGGTATAAACTACACACGAAACATTCATGTCTGGACAATTAAATCTTATAAAGATGGATAAAATCTTGCAAAGCTTTACTATTACCCGGGTATCATCTCTTGGTCTTTCATGCTATATGTCTTCTCTTTACATGTTATTCTTTGTAAGGTTTTAGTTCTAACCCCTTTCTCAGTTTATGGGGTTTCAACGCAAACTAAATAGTAACAATTTTGGGGAACCTTTGGACCATGGTAGAGCCATATTCTAAGTATTGTTTATTCTTATACAGTACAGAATGAGTACAAGTATTGAATCAGTATGTAATGACCCAACTGATACCCGATACCCTGATCGCCACAGTGTGCACCCAAGGGGGTGGTGATCGGGACTTATCTGGTAGTAATAACCTAAATTAACCATTCCAATGGGCAATTGTGGTCTGAACCTTCCTCCGCAAACTACTCGATTGTGTGTAACTACGATCATATGTGTCGAAAGAATGTAACAACGAAATCTCATTTGATTATACAACAATGTGTGTACCTAATATTATGCAATGAAACCTTCTAATAAAAATTATTGAAACAAAAAATTAGATATAATTTAAAATCCCGCATTGACCCAAGTAAATTTGGCAATGTAATCCTTGGCTGTTGAACATAAAATAACGCATCATCCGCAAACGCGGCTGACTTATGTTCCTTTCCCTTCACTTTTGCATATTAGAATTCATCCTAACAGTTGAAAGAAAGGGTTTTAAATAAATAGAAAATAAAATAGGTGATAATGGACAACCCTACTGTGTACCATTTTTAAGAGTAAATGTATCACTTAATAGGCCATTAACCCTTATTCGTGCAGTTGGTTATACATATAAAGATGCAATTTGGTGAAACATTCTTGGGCCTATACTCAAAAAACTGCCCAGAATGGGATTTAATCTTAGAAATAAAGGTGGCTGTCTTTATTTCCTGTAATGAGCAAGCCAGCATTTTGCCTGGTTTGTCTCCCCATTCATACCATCTCTGTGATACTAACTGAGAGCGCCTTTTAAAATCTGTTTTAAGTAGTAATTTTAACTCCTCACGTTTCTGTGTGAGATCTACCAGGGCAGCCCGCTGAATGGAAAGTTCATGTTTCCTCTCTAAACCATCCATTTTCTTAGTAGAAATAGCTTGCTATTTAGACTTGAATACTCATGCAGTTTTTGTAATGAAGTCCACATACCTTTGGCCATTTTCTCTGTTCCTATGTGGATAAGCTGGTCATCTTCCACTAATAAGCTTATGGTTGCTTTAGCCTGGCTATCTATTCTGTCCCAATCCTCCATCTCTCCATTTGTGGGTCTATCTGTATTCAGCACTTGCCACAAGTCATCCTTGCTGAGAAGAACTTATAGCTTACATTTCTACAGCTGGTAATTGGCATTGTTCAGCTTTGCAATTGCAAACTTCACATCTGAACCACCTGCCATCTTTCAGCAGCTTGTATACAGTACTCACTAATTTCTCTGTACTCACTGAGTATATTCTCCAGTGCCTGCTGGGGTATCCTCTCCAATGCCTGGGACCCATAACCTGTTACCAGGGTATTGAATTATGCACTGGAAGCTTCTTGTATGCAGTAGATACCTTTACTGTCATGGAGGGATATCAGAACATGTCTTTATCATGGAACAGGAAGCAGGAACACAAACAAGTACACACAGAGGATAAATGGTATTTCCTCTCATATCGTAGAACACATTCACTATACTCTATAATACTACAGCACCACCTGCTGCATAGATAAGTATAATGCATACAGTAAATAGTTAATATATATGAGCAACTTTACATTACATGCCGCTGTCCTTCCAACATTTAGTATATTCTAAATTGAGAACCGAGTAAAGATAATACAAGTTTCTAAGACAGAGATGTCATCCTGGGAGAATTCATTATATGGTGATAAAGCAGCAGTGCACATTATGGCAAAAACAAGGTGTGGCCAAATAGCTTGAGGGATGTGGCCTCAAATGTGCTCAGTGTAAAAGAGGCTTACAATGTTCATACTGTAATAAAATTGTAGATGTTAAAGCGGAGTTCCACCCTAAAGTGGAACTTCCGCTGGTTGGATTCCTCCCCCCCCAGGTGTCACATTTGGCACCTTTCGGGGGGGAGGGGGAAGAGGACACCTGTCTTTAGACAGGTGTCCTTTTCCACACTTCCAGGAGCTCTGGCCGGCGGACGCGGCCGCTGACGTCAGAAGCCCGGCTCCCTCCTCCCTGCTCGCTCTGCTACTGGCCGCCTGGCCAGTAGCAGAGCGCGGCAGAGCTCGCGCATGCGCAGTAAGGTGCCCGGCGTGAAGCTGTACTGCTTACACGTCCGGGTTCCCTTACCCGCGATGGAGGCGGCTGCACCCGTCCCCCGATCCGAAGATCGGCGGCGGGTGCCGACATCGCTGGACTCCAGGGCAGGTAAGTGTCCTAATATTAAAAGTCAGCAGCTACTGTATGTGTAGCTGCTGACTTTTAATTTTTTTTTTAGCCTGGACCTCCGCTTTAAGGAGTCATAGGGAGCTGTACAGCACACTTAGCAAATAAGAACAGATGACAAAAGTCTATTCCTAAAATGCAATAGAAATGGTACTGTGCAGTGTCCATAAACACAGATACTGATAATTACATCAAGCAAACAGAAAAGAATTGCTACTGTGCAGCACTCGTACTTAAAGAAAACATGACACTTACTGAGAATTACACCCAGTTACAGAAGTGAAAGGCAAGGAGACAGGCGCCTCTAAGTGTAATATTAAATCCACTTTTAATAGCACATGTCAAATACACTCACAGAATGAAGAACAGGGGTAGGCAGGTGACATCATCCTCATGCACTGGCTTCATACTGCGGACCAAGCCTCACTCTGAATCTTCAGCCCGGCCGGTGTTTTCCATCATTCGGAGCGGTCTGTGCCCCACACAGTCTACCGTGACCATCGTTCTCCACCTCAGGACTGGAGTGACGATACTGCCTGTACTGGATACCCCATGCATGATGTGCCTACCCCTGTCCTTCATTCTGTGAGTGTATTTGACATGTGCTATTAAAAGTGGTTTTAATATTACACTTAGAGGCGCCTCTCTCCTTGCCTTTCAGTTACTTGGAGCATGGTTTTGGCTCTCCTTGGTGGCTGCCCTAGGTGATGAATGGACTAATGGACTTACAGTCATGCCTTTTTTATTCCTTTCATATCATTACTAATTGATATTGATTTAACTATCTATATATTGACATGTGTTCTTAATATATTCATATATGATATTTTAATTAATTAATTAATTAATTATTTTTTAATGTTTTAATCAAACATCAAATCAATCAATGTTTTATTCTTCCCATGTAATATCCTATTAGGGCCATTAGAAATACCATACACACACACAGAAATACCATACACACACTTGCTGTTGTTTCAGTTACAGAAGTGAAGTGGTACTTTGTCAAGTTAAAAAGTTGTAAAAGGAACGAAAACTGCGAATTATATCCAGCTTGTATAACAAAATACTCATATATGAAAACACCAGAACTGTATTGCAAAAAGGGACATCTGGCAACTATGCTGGAAAGGGGGCTTGGTTAGGTTTCCCATCAATAAGAGGAATTACAAGTGATTGGGACATTAAGCTGAAGTATTGGAATGAATAATACAAACCCCGGTAACTCCCATGATTTGCTGGAATGAGTGCTGCAAGACAGAAATGCCAACCACGAAGTCACTATATGTGCAGTGGCTTAGCACCAGAAAGGGTGGGCTACAGGAGTGCTGCAAGTAGAATTGAGCGAACACCTGGATGTTCGGGTTTGGTGGGTTCAGCCGAACTTCGCAAAAAAGTTCGGGTTCGGTACCGAACTTTACCCGAACTTGACCTCGAACACCATTGAAGTCAATGGGGACCCAAACTTTTTGGCACAAAAATGACTGTAAAAAAGTCCTGGAAAGTGCTAGAGGCCTGCAAAAGGAAGTAAAATGATTTTAGAACAATAATCTGTCCCTTACAGCAACAGCAGGAACCTGACCCTATAGGAGTAGGCGATGATTTTGGAACAATAATCTGTCCCTTACAGCAACAGCAGGAACCTGACCCTATAGAACTAGCAGTAGACTCTACCTAGTCCAGTCAGATCGTTCTGTAATGCAGGATGAGATGTTATTAGATCTGCAATCTGTCCCTAAAAGCAGTAGTAGTAGTAATCTCTACCTAGTCCGCAATCAGATCGTTCTGTAATGCAGGATGAGATGTTATTATATCTGCAATCTGTCCCTCACAGCGCCGGCAGCATCCTCTCCCTACACTAGCCAGAGAGCATGTGACTGCAGCACTAAATGACTCCAGCTTATAAAGAGGCTGGGTCACATGATGCACTGGCCAATCACAGCCATGCCATTAGTAGGCATGGCTGTGATGGATTCTAAGGGCAAATCAGTGAAACGCTTGTTGATTGGCTGCCCTGCAGCTATTCAACAGGCGGGATCAAATACCCGAACCCAAACTTTTTTCAAATGTCCGGGTTCGTGTCCGGGTTACAGACACCCCAAAGTTCGGTACGGACCCGAACTTTACAGTTCGGGTTCGCTCAACTCTAGCTGCAAGACAGAAATGCCAACCACAAAGTCACTATATGGGCAGTGGCGTATCACCAGAAAGGGTGGGCTGTAGGCCTACTCTCAACTCTCACCTTTTCATTTCAAGTACTGATATTAGGAGCTCTGTCTCCATGGCCTGTGCATACTCATTATATGTTAATGCTACAGATCCACTTTGCTTTTATTGCTTGTGTTAGGTAGTGATTGAAATTGTCTTTACTGCTTCACCAACCTTGTTTTAATGTAGTCAACTTAAAAAAAAAAATACACAAAAAAATCTGATTATACATTCTCTTTACTTTTCAGGTATGTTGTAACTGATCTTTTTACAAAAAAAAGGGAGCCAGCAGGGAAATGTGTATAACCACAATTTAAATGACTTTTTGTAATTAATTTTTGCTGCAATATTTCCTACACATTGTACAGATGAGCCTGTACACAGGCAGGTTTAGGCCAATCCCCAGGCATCTTATTTAAATGATTTGTAGTTTTAATGTTTTGTTTTAGGTGTAGCACCCTGGTCTTGAACAGGGATGCTGTCAAATCTAGTTTGCTGGGTGGAAACTAACCTGGTCAGTTGTTAGGGAATCTTTTGATTCTTTTTCTAACTCTTAATTTGATGTACCTCTCTCCTCTGCCATTGGGTGGCATTGCTACTTATGGCATTGGAATGATAAGGTGCATATGAACTTGGAATATGAATGGATAGGTTGCTCTAGCCAATTGGCAGGGATTTTCTTGGGCCCCATAGCCTGCTGGGAGAGCCTATTTATTTGGGAGGAGTCAGGTGATCGGGGTTCTGTGCAACCTGGGTGGCTGTCTGGGTGGACATGTGTAGAAAACTCCCGGCTGCTAGGCCAGAAGCCTGGGGCCTATCTAGGAGCGCCTAATTGCTAGGCAGTCTGAGGCCTACACAGGGCAAGAAGCAGCAGCGTGGGGTCGGGGCTTCATGATGGAAACCTAACCGAGTTGCGGGGGTTCTGTCAGACTGAGAACCCATCTTTGTCGGAGGTGAAGGGACAGAGTTGCTAACGGATGACAACCATTCCTGTCGCCAGAGGCAAAGTATGAACCAGGGTCAGAAGTAAAGGGGAAACTGTTGCCCTCAAGGGACAATGCTCCTGTTATCAGAGACCAGAGTTCTGAGTCTGTGAAAGTACCAGAGCAGCCTTTTTCACTAACCAGGGATGGTGGAGAAGTTGGAAAAGTCTCAGTGGAAGTCAAGCTAGCAGGATAGCGGGGGTGACACTTGCAAGAGAGTTCCGCAGTTGGGCTGAAGAGCCAAGTAAGAGACCCAGCAGGTCAGCATGGGGACACTTGGAAGATACAGCGGTTGGCTGTGTGAAGTTCAAGGGACCCAGTGGCAGCAGGAGTCCAAGGAGTCTTTGAGTTCAAGTTCATGAAGCTGCAGCGGGAGACTGTGAGATGGAGGCCAGGTCTACACAACGGGGATAACAAGTTTGGTATGTGTATCAATCTGTGTTGAAGTCAAAGATACAAGTTCAGTACCAAAGGAAATAGCTCTTCTCAGGCACAGTTCAGTTTGAAGGCCTGTGGGACTATACAACTATCCTATTGTTCTATTTTTGTGAGTCTCTGAGTTTGCTAAGTGCCTTTACACCCACTCAAGGGGTGTCCTGGCGCTAACCCTCTCTCCCCAGTTCTATAAATAAAAATAAATCTCTTTTGTTCCGCATCATCAAAGTGTCTGGTGCCCAACTCAGTTCTTCTATCTGCACCCACCATGCCTAGTAACCCACCTTATTAAGATGGATGTCAGCTTTCCCTGACTCTGGAGGTCATCATTAGGCCTCTGAAGGTCAGGGCCATGGCTACATAAGCATTATCATAAACTTATAAATATTTTTTCCCTCTGAATTGTTTTTTTTTAAAATTTATTTGCATTGACACATGCCACCCAGAGTAGTGCTCAGCTACCCATGATTTTTTTTTCACAGCTTCCATTGACTTCAATTACATTTGGATTCAGCATCCAAATTTCAGATATGTTTAATGAACCTCCCCCAAATCCCCAAATCCCCAAATCCGAACCTGGGGCGTTCAGCTCATCAATAATCATGACCATGCTAGGATAGAGCTGCAGTTGAGGGTCAAGTCAGGGTGGTTGCCAGTAGATACAGATACTGTGCATCAAAGCCAAAGTGAAGAATAGAAAGTTCACAGCCACATTAGGGCAGGACCATTGCACACAAGGTCAAATCTAGCAGGGTTAACAGCTAAATAAATGCTAGTACATAGGCCAGAATTGAACTTCACTTTATTAATTTTGCTCACTGAATATCATCGACTCCTTTTTAATGAAACTACATGAAATCCATGTGTCTTGTGGCTTGCACTTTTTGAACTCCATATTATTTTGCAAATGTAGCACTAGGTTATTGTAAATATATTTTATAAAAAGTACCTTGTGCTGAATCGTTCATTATACAATACAATCCCAACAAAACACTGCAGAAGCCTAGTGTGTCTAATGTCATTCCAAAAATAGATTCATATTTCACAGAAGTTGACATTATTTCCATAAAAGATAAAAATAGAGGAGAACATTATTTTTCCACAGTACTCATGCTCCAGCGATTTCTATTTATATGTTGATTAAGTATAGAAGGAAGTCGTTTGTAATAGGGCAGTGACCTTGACTAGTAATCTAAAAAATATCTCTCTAGATATCCTGTATACCATTGTAATTGTGTGTGTAAAATTCTTAAGGGTGTTAGAATCAGAAGCCATGTTAAATTTTGAATTATACTAAGCATTCGGTGCTGTAATTTTGGATTCACTTTTTAGATGCCAGTTTCTCTTCCATGAACATCAGTAACATGATATTTTGAAGGCTCAGTTTACTAAATGGAAAAGTCATGTCAAATGGATATTTACTTTTTTTATTTTCTGCAAAAAATGCTCAACTCACAAACAGAAATATTGCTTAGGAGTGGGTATCATTTTTTTTTTCATGAAATGGGCATATAACTGTTGGAAGTAATTTTTTCTCATGAATCAAAGCTTTATTTTATTGCCACCATAAACAACTCCTGGCTGATCACCTTGAGTGAATTGAAAAATCAATTTTTGATGCAAAAAATTGCAGGATATTAAAAATATTGCATGTTTTATGTTTGTAATAACTAAGCCTATAATGTGAAAAGGTATTTTTTGTTCTGCACGGCTTAGTAAAACAGTCACTATGAAACTCTGGGGCATATATAAATGGATTCACAGCACATTCGCCATACATTTACTGCACATTCATCCAGTAATATTTGTCATGTTACCAAAGCACATTCATGTGGTGAAAATCTTCACTAGCATCTGTTCTTCAGTCGGAAAATGGAATTCCTTTTAACATTTATCCTTTTTACAACAGCAACAATTTCACATTTCCTTCACAAACAATTGCATGCCCCCGTCTGATCTCTACCAGAAAGGCACACCAGGCATGGGGGCTAGAATCCGCATGGAAAGGTTATCATGTAACCCCCCCTGCCATGCTGATTGACAGAGTTCTTAAAAAAAATGCAATCCTCCAAAAAACTGACCTTAGAAATGAAAACGATATGGCTATTTATCTAAGTTTAATTTTTGTATTTCACTGCTTTGTTTGAAGAAAAAATCTCCAGAATGTAGACTGTAGGGATTGGTTTTCTAAAGGCAAATACACTGTTCACTTTGCAAGTAAGAAATCCCATTCAGTTGCAAGAAACAAAAGGAAAAAAAAACAGCATTTTTGCTTGTACATAATTGGAAGATGGCAGTCAGCAGATCCTCATCTCATTCTCCTAGCTCTGGGAATTATTCCCTTGCAGAGTGCATCTGCACTGGCAAAGGAAACTATTTGCTTTTAGTAAATCATTCCCAATGTAGTAAAGTATTATGGTATTTTCTATTTATTTTGTAGCTTACTGAATTCAGTCACCATACTTGTCCTTGTCAATGAACACTGGAGAAAGCTTCCATCACAGTGTAGGCAGGTGCAGTCTACTTTCTCCACTGCCGGTGGCACTCTTCTACAGTGACACTGCAGTTGGAGAGGAACTCAGGAAGAACATGGTTCCTCTATGGTTTTCTGGATCAATTGGGAAGCTATTCCATTGGATGCTGCCACCCCATATGACTCTAGCAGCCATCTTGGGTCAGGCAGAACCTGTTAAAGGCCCTGGCTCCCAAGTTTTGTGGGTAGGTAGCACAGGGACAGGTACCCCGCCTAGTAAAAACAGTACTAGTGGCAGGGAAAGGTTCCTGACAAGGAAGAAAAGCGTAGGGCTCACAACTTCTCTGGTAATCTTCCTGCTTGGGCACAAGATGGCCAGGCCTCTTTCTGCCCCTCTAAAAAAGCACTGTCAGTTTAACGGAATCCTGCTCTCTACATGCTGTTGGACCTGTGAGCAGGGGCATTGCTAGGTGGGAAAAATACCAGGGGCTTTGGCCCGGGGGGTGGTAGTCGGCGAGGGGGCGGTACTGCCCATCAATGCTGGCCACTAAACTGAACTACCTGCCCCCTACACTAACCATTACACTGACCCACCTACCTGACACATACACTGACCTATCTACCTGACACATTCACTAACTTACCTACCTGAAATCGAATCAGTATACAGAGGTTTACTTCTTCTGAGAGATATTAAAGGAACATGGTGGTCATAGTGGTAGGAGTCAGCATGTGGGATGGCATGAATATACTAAGGTGGTCTAATGGTCAGCTTTTTTTCTAACAGGGAGGGCTACACAGATCAAAATTTGGCCAATCCCTGCTAAACTGAATTTTGATCTGTGGGTACCCAGCTTTACCTAATTCTTTGCTTCAGCTGGCTTCTTCCAGTGCTTTGACTGATTCCCCACAGTCAGAGGCGTAACTAGAACCTTCAGGGCCCCGGTGTAAGAAATTATGAAGGGCCTCCCTGACCCCTGACCAGGGCCCTTCCCTCTTCCCACTGATCCTGAGGCCCTTTACTCCCATCGTGGGTCCCTTTATTACGGTCCCACCGAACAAACAAAGTTGTGTACCGAGCCTCCCATTCATTCAGAAATGGAAGTATAGTAAAAACAGTTTACTATTCTTCAGTTATGAGTGAACCAATTGGTACCAATTACTTACTCTGTCCATTCAGAAAAGGAAGGAGCCGGTAAATGACAAATTTACTGACCCGTTTCCATCTCTCCTTCATGACACATCTTCTACAGCAGCTGTCAGGAGTGAGAATGGGGGAAGACAGCAGCTCTGTGGAGGGACCAGGGGAGCACACAGGGACCCTGCGAACAGCAGAAGACAAGTAAACTGGATAGGAGGGGCAGCGGGGGAAGCATATAGAAGAACCAATCTCCTCCATTAGGAGGAAAATGGAGGAGATTTGTTCCTTGAAATGCCGCCCCCACCATCCCTCCTATCCAGGTGTACAAGGGAGGCACATGGGCCCCCTGGAGCACGGGGCCCATTTGCAATTGCAACCCCTGCAACCCCTGTAGTTACGCCCCTGCCCACAGTACCTGTGTATGTTTTACTGAGTATGGTAACACGGTAACCCTCATCATACCATACAGGGTTAATGGCATGTGATGAGGCTGAGGTTTTAGTGAAGGATGAGAGCACTGCAGCTGGTTGTAGCATAGAAACAGGTAAGTGAAAGAGGCAATTTCCCTCCTTCCTTCCTTCCCTCCCCACACACACACACTGCAAGATTGGACTTTATTTTTAATTCCCTGGAGTTGGGCTATATTGTGGCACCACATCCTTTGCTGTTACTGCTCAAATTCATGAATAAGTTAGGAATGTACTGGGACTTTTCAGGTGCTACATAGATGTATTCTACATACACATATTTTAAAAAGAATGACTTTGTGAAATGCATCTACTGTGTGTAGCACCTGAAAAGTCCCATTATATTCCTAACATATTCAGGAATTTTATTTTCACTTTCACAATCCCTCTCCTGCTGAGGTACAGGACAAGTTTACAGCACAGATTTGTAGTGTGGAAGGCAGAACAATTGGAGAACTCACAGGAGAAGAAAGCAGTCTGTCATCAGTCCTGTTATCTTGCCTTGGGAGAGCTCTGTCACTGTTGTCCTGCTTACTCTGTCCTCCCTGGGAAGGGGGCAGGGAGGCTCAGGTGCTGACAGGAACACACGTCTGGTAGAGATCCGAGCAGTGGAGATGTCCAGGCTCCTAGGGTGACACTCTTCTCCTCCCTTACTCGCTCAGGCCTGTGACAGCTCTGTCCAGTCTGCACCAGTTGTCAGTAGCAGCACTGACCTTTCACATCCTCGCTCCAGTCAGCTCTTCTCTGGCTCCCCTCCTCTCCACGCCAAAAATTCAGAGCGTCTCCATGAGAGAGAAGGGGTGTGGATTGAAGACAGAAGACCAGGATCAGATGGATGTCCCATTGGACCAGTGCGACATTCATCATGGGAGCTGGGTCCAAGAGGCGGAACTTTCTGTCACTCAGCCTCGCTGAGCGATCTATCTCCGCTCTCCTGGAAATGGCTCGGGGCTCAGAATTCTTTATTTTCAGGGACTCACTCGGAGCTCCAGCCCCCTTCAGGCCCCCCTCCCGACGCCTATGCCTGTGAGTGTTCCTAGCTGGGCTGCTTTCCCACCAAGTTAATTGTGAACTGTCTTTGCATTATTTCAATACAAATTCTTTCATACACTTGGACTGTGTGTGCTAATGCTGCCGCACCACACTGCGCCCCACCTACAACATATCTGGCAGAGACCAAGTGAATGAAGTTAGTGTCAGAGAGTGTTAAGTCATGGAGCAGAATAAGTGCTAGAGTTGCAGGCAGTACCAGATGTATGTTGCTGATGAGATGCATGGAACAAAGGGCTGGAGATCATGGAGCAGGACCCAAGGGCAAGAACACCATGGTACCCAAACAAGCTACGAGTTTGAGACTCTTGCCAAAGTGGACATGGTCAGTCAGCGGGATACCAGATCAGGAGACAGAGGCAGAGTGGGTGCACAAGCTGAGGTCAGGACTAGCCGAACACTGTAGTATCAAATCAGGAAGCAAAAAATCAGATGTTTTAATCAGTCAGGCAAACAAAGTACAAGGCAGAAGGCAGAAATCAGAGTCAGAATGCAGACCAAGTGCACAATGAAGAGCCAAAAGTCCAGAGGCAGGTTAGTAGGCAAGCTGAGACATACACGGAAAGGAAGAGTCAGTAGATCAGTTCACATGTAAGTAGAAACCAGCTAAAGACCATTCAGCAAACTATTTATGTAGTGCTTGCATGTTAATTTGTGCGCACACACATCCTACATACTGTATATATAAAAAATTGATTAAAATTGTGCACAATTTTGTAGAAATATGGGACTTTTTGAGGTGCAAATTAATAGGAATTAAATATATAAAATTCAATTGTTTTATTAAATTCTAGTTAAAAAAAGGAAAAAAGAAGTGCATGACACATAAGAACAATGCAGTGCTCCAAACTCAATTCATAACCTCTATGTAGATACAGAATGTTGGTATAGATGCTGACATGTTTCGCCTCTAGGATAAGGCTTTCTCAAGGTATGCTGTACACAGGGGTGATGGAGCCTTGTATAGAAAAAAATATATTACACAGAGTACAATATTTCATTACATATAGTACAGATATATAGGTGTATAGAAAAAGCAATAATTCATATACATAAATAATCTTTTCATTTGCTGAGAGATCACACATGCAACTTCATGTCAACAAGAGCTTCCACTTACCCTGAAATGTAGAGAATTATTAAGTATGATGCACTTTTGGTAGGAATAAAACGAGAGTGAGGGACCATGTGCAGAGTGTCGCTCGGACTGAGGTATACGCAGGAGCTATGAAAGAGCCAACTGAAATGTGGATATAAATAAGATTAAATTCGTTTGGGACATAACAATGTCTCCAAGGGATAAAAAAAGAATAAGGGGAGGCCCCTATATGCATTTACAGCAATGGCCCTGTAGTTCTGCTTCACCAAGGAGATAGGTGCCAAAACACCCAAAAGGTAACACACAGGGTGGTACTCTATAATGATAATGGAAGAGACCACATCATAAAAAGGCATATAAATACATATGCCACTCAATATGAATATTGATGCCCAATAGCATCATAAAGGTCAGATAAAGATAGGAAGTTTAAAAGTCATTACCCTGTGTAGGTGAGTGGCGTGCGTCCTCCTGGGCCAGCTTGGACGAAATGCCGGATGTGTGGTCATTTTATATCTCCCATCTGGCCAGCATGGAGCGTCGGCCAGATGCGGACACAGGGTCACATGGTTAGCATGGCGGGGGCATGCGCGGACGCCCATCGTGTGTGACACGCCTACCAATGTCGGATTGGTCCGGCCATGGGGGACCACGCCTCCCATGGAAACGGAACCAAGACAATGGGGAAGCAGAGACACACTGGAACACTCACACAGCCCACACAACACCAAAACCAGTGACAGATAACGGTGCCCAAGTGGGGGGAACAGTGCAGGTCCCCCCACCAATATGCCCTTTGCATCTGTAAGTCCACCTTGTGTCAACATAGCAGACAGAAGACAGGTCACAAATCAAATCAAAACAGCATCATCAAAGGTAGTTATTGTGCAAAGTAAATAATAATAAGAACTTGTGAATAACTCACAGCATTATCCATCAATGACTTGGGGGGAGCTCAGAAGGTAACATTCAATGTGTATGTGTGTTACAAACTTTTTCCCCTTGGTTCAACATAGATAAACATAATAACTCAGAAATCCATAGACTATATAAACAGATGTCTGCATATTACCATCAATGAAGGGGTGGAACCCCCACACAACCAATGATGGGGGTGAAGAGACGAGGGGAACACAATTAAATCCAAAGACAACATGCACATGGAAGGGAAGGGATGCAAGGGAAGGAAGGAAAGGATGAACAGGGGGAGGAGGGAAGGGACAATGAGGAAGGGGAGCAAAGGATCCATGGCTAAGGGATAGCCAAGGAGATGGTGATACAAAGGCAGTAAGAGGCAGATAGTACAAAGACAACATATTATAGAAAAGGTTTGATGGTCAGCATTTCATTGAGTCCAGGAGAGGCAGTGGCCCTGAAATGGTGAATCCAATGGGATTCAAGTTGTAGTAACTTTTTATCATTGCTACCTCCCAGAGGGTCGTCAGGGATGTGCTCAAGTGCCATAAATTTGATAGTGTGCAAAATAAAATTATGAAAAAGCCCTACATGTCGACTAATAGGGCTTTTGCATTTTTTGATTAGTGAAATATGATCTTAAATCCTTTTGTAGAACGGATGCTTAGTTTTACCCACATAAAAGCATTTACACATACATTTCATCAGGTACACAATGTCAGGTGTCTGGCATGTAACCCTATGTTTAACAGTATGAATTTGATTATTGGGGAGAATTACATCTATAAAAATGATATAAAGATTGTTATACTAGTATACTAGAACAAGTAACTTTTGCAGCAGTCAAAGAGGCTATAACACTAATTTAAACACTTGGGTCTAGATGGTAAATGATGCATGAACCTACCAATAACAATATACTGTATACAACACACAGAACGATATAGTATTGCATTCTGAATGCTTTTAACTCTGTGTGGGTACTTGATTTAGCTATTTGCTTTGACAGAACATTTACACTGACAGAAATCAATAAACACCATACAAATAAATAGAAGTAAATTCTAATTACAGATATTGAGCTTGGTTTTAATTAGTCAGATTTAACATGTTTGCAATAGATTACATGCACAAGCAACAAGGTGTTAAATATTCCATGATCATTCCACATCAACAAGAAATCCTTGACATTTCGAGAAGATAATGTATTTGCAAGATGTAAATGGTAATTGTTCAGCCCTGAATGACACTATTAGCACTAATGAGTAGTTTTGCTTCTTCATCAGATAGCTCTATTTTTAGGTCAAATGTAGACAGGGCATTTGCAGTTATGTATGGTTTGAAAAATGGATAACACTGAATCATTTATACTTACACTCTTGACTTTATTAGGATGGAAACATTACAATCCCGCTTAGGGCAACAAAACCAATTAGGAGTTGGAAATAGAGAAATAAATTATTCCCAATATTACCTGTGCTATATAGGCTGCTATATAGTACATTTCCATGTTGCATGTGTCCTGTCATCTCAGGCACATACTGGGATTGTTTCTTCTTTCTGAAGGCATCCAATTACTTTATGCCTGCAATAATTCAAAATGCAAAGAGATAATAGATGTATTAAGGCACAATATTTGCTACTTGTGATGCCATTAATATGCAGGGTAGTCAATGGTTTTATATAAAGGCCTCTCACCACATTAAGCATGTTTCAATTCTGGAAGGAATAAACAACATTCTTTATGAATAATATCCAGGGCAATTCATATATTGTAAACCAACATTTCAGATTGACATTATTCTAGAATCCACATTGCTTTCAATGCTACCAAAAAGAGGGAATGTCAGTTAAAGGAGATCCCAAATATTAGTTATTACAGTTGTTTTATATAGCACAAACAATTTACGCAGCATAGCTTACAGCCTAAGGTTCCTAACTCATATGCATACATACTAGGGTGTTTTTAGACAGGAGCAAATTAACCTGCCAGCATGTTTTTAGAGTGTGAAAGGAAACCGACACAAGCACAGGGTGAATATGCAAACTCTAAAAGAATAAAAAGAGGGCACACCAGCCTTGCGCATTACCCAAGTACATTTATTAAAATCCAAAGGAAAAAATTATACTCACAAACAGAATAGAAATTAAGGCATATCAAAGTCCACACAGGACCCACAGCAACCAGGTCATCAGGGCTGTGGAAACATGCCAGAGGATTCTATGGAAGGCTGACGCGTTTCCAAGGGTGATCCCCTCTTCCTCAGAGCCAATCCATACTACTGCATTTACCACATAAATATAGTAAATTGATCACATCACATGTTCTGGAAACCCCTCCCAAAAATGGGTGGGGATAAGGATGGCAGAGAACCAAGCCACACCCTTATACACAATACACAGTACTACATTAAACCAAAAAACTTGATAATAGCAACAGCAATAATAAGAAAAATGCTAGCGGTAGTAGGCCAGAGTAAAACATTATAGAAAAATTGATTTATGGGAGTAGCAATTATTAGTAATTATAATGATTCAAAAAAGTATTAGTAATAATAATAGTAAAAAAAAAACATAATACAATCCTACATGCAACCTCAATGCAGTCAATATATAAATAGTTAAATAAATAAATAAATATATACATTTTTATATATATATATATATATATATATATATGTTGATGAACTGACATTAGTTCAGTGTCCACAAATGCAGGAAGACAGAGCTAACTCCCCATGTAGTGCTTGGATGTATCACAGGAGGGAAAATGTATTGCTCATTCCTTCATGAATGTTAAGTACTAGGTGCTAGAAAGTGTATGGGGGACAGTGCAAGTAAGATCTATGGGGATGTGTATGCATATCACCCTAATGCATTTGCAGATGTATACACATATATCTGCATCAGATGTGCAGATATGCACAGTACTTACATGCCTCCCACACACCTGATATGAGATCCCCGAAGGATCTGTTAGTAGGTACGGTAGCGGGTGACCAGCCCTTCAAACGAGATGTGGTTACAATATGATTGAAATTTATGATGTATGATCAGCGGTGGGTATACAGTGTGGAACGCACTCTGAAATGACCTGCCAATCATTTCCTGCTTCTGGAACGTGCGTGAATCCACGTACGCACATACACATATCTGTTCATGTATACATGAGTGCAGATATGTATGTAGCCATGTTCCCCCTTAGGGGTGGCTGGTAGTTGTGGTTCACCTTTCTGCTGCCCTCAGTCACACCATATCTCACATATCCAGAGTCACGGAATAGGCCAGCACTGGTTTTTGGTTGTTTTATTTAGGGGCAGAGGCGTTGCTAGGGGGTGGCTATTGGGGCTATAGCCCCGAGTCTGGGGCCCATAGCCCCGAGTTTCTTACCAAGTGGATGCAGTCCTGCAATTAGCAGGTATGTCCCGGTCCGGAATGCAGGAGGCAAGGGCAGACTGAGCCACGGTGGCTCCAGCTCCACCCTCGCCTCCACCTGACTCTACTCCTGGTCACTAGTAGCTAGAGCTGTCTAGTGTCTAGCAACCAGTGACATCACAGCCACGACTCCCTCCCTGCCCAGCATTCAAAGTGGAGGAGGGTACCACTTCCTCCTCGCTAGTTCTTGTGGGGCCTAAAGAGTTGAGCCCAGCCCGTTGTCATGGTCCTGGACTGGGCTCTCTGGGGACCCTGATATACGGAGAGGCTCTCTGGGGACCCTGATATAAGGGGGGGCTCTCTGTGGACCCTGATGTAAGAGTGGGCTCTCTGTGGACCCTGATGTAAGGAAGAGGCTCTCTGTGTACCCTGATGTAAGGAAGGGGCTCTCTGGGGACCCTGATGTAAGGAAGGGGCTCTCTGGGGACACTGATGTAAGGAAGGGGCTCTCTGGGGACCCTGATGTAAGGAAGGGGCTCTTTGGGGAACCTGATGTAAGGAAGGGGCTCTCTGGGGTCCCTGATGTAAGGAAGAGGCTCTCTGGGGACCCTGATGTAAGGGGTGCTCTCTGGGGACCCTGATGTAAGGAGGATCTGCAATCAGATATGTAACAATATTTATATGTATATATACACACACACATGTATATTATATACATGTGTATGCCTGCTTTCTTTACTTCGCTGCTATGGGCTCTAGCCCCTGATCTTTTGTAGATCTAGCAACGCCCCTGTTTAGGGGATTCATTTGGATGGGGAAAAGGGTAACTGTGGGATGCCCCAACTAATTGGATTTCGGGACCCTCTATATACACGACTGTATATACACACTTCTACTTCTCTCCAGCACTTCACTTGCTGACCATTACTCCTTTCACTTCTCTCCAGCACTTCACTTAGTTTCCTGGCCTGAAAGGAAATTTTATCAGGCCTACTTGACTCCTCTTCCTTCACCACAGCTAGCACATGGTAAGGCCTGCACTTCAGTCAGCAAGACCTCCGGACCACCCATTACAGGCCAGGGTCAGGGGCCCCTCAAGTGTAGCTAAGTGCGTTAGTGCTAGCTGGGCCTTTGATGGACTACAACTCCCAGCCCATCCCTCTTCCAGGCCACACCAACCTGCTTTCCTCTCAGTAACACTCCTTCCCCTGACTGGCTCCTGAGACCTCCACAGACAGTCCAGTATTCCTAGTACAAGCACAAGCTCCCTATCTCCTCCCCTAAGGGGTGTATGCCTGGCCCCCATCCCTCCTCATCACTTCCTTTCCCAGCAGCCGGGACTTGGTGTGTTCCAGCAGCAGGAAGTTATTGGCGGGTCATTTCAGCATGCGTTCCACACTGTATACCCACCAATAATCATACATTATACATTTCAATCATATTGTAACATCATCCCATTTGGAGGGCTAGTCACCTGCTGCCACACCTACTAACAGATCCTTCGGGGATCGCATATCAGGTGTGTGGGAGGTATGTAAGTACTGTGCATATCTGCACATCTAATGCGGATATGTGTGTATACATCTGTAAATGTATGGGGGTGATATGCATACACATCCCCATAGATCTTACCTGCACTGTCCCCCATACACTTTCTAGCACCTAGTACTTAACGTTCATAAAGGAATGAGCAATTAATTTTCCCTCCTGTGATACATCCAAGCACTACATGGGGAGTTAGCTCTGTCTTCCAGCATTTGCGGACACTAAACTAATGTCAGTTCATTAACTTATATATATATATATATATATATATATATACTGCATATATATATTTTTTTAAACTATTTACAGTATGACTGCATTGAGGTTACATGTAGTATTTTATGATTTTATTTTATTATAATTATTACTAATACTTTTATGAATCATTAGAATTACTACTTCCATAAATTAATGTTTCTATGATGTTTTTACTGTGGCCTGTTACCGCTAGCACTTTTCTTCTTATTGTTGTTGCTATTTTTTGGTTGAATGTAGTACTGTGTATTGTGTATATGGGGTGGCTTGGTTCCCTGCCACACTTAGCCCCACCCATTTTTGGAAGGGGTTTCCAGAACATGTGATGTGATCCATTTACTATATTAATGTTGTAAATGCAGTAGTATGTATTTGCTGTGAGGAAGAGGGGATCACCCCCCGAAACGTGTCAGCCTTCCATAGAATCCTCTGGCGCATTTCCACAGCCCTGATGACCTGGTTGCTGTTGGTCCTTTGTGGACTTTGATATGCCTTCATTTCTATTCTGTTTGTGAGTATCATTTTTTCCTTTGGATTTTAATAAATTTACTTGGGTAATGCGCAAGGCTGGAGCATCCCCTTTTTATTCTTTTACAGTGTTTCCTTTGGGTGTCCCCTGGCCCTTGGAGGACAGCAAGGCCTGTGCTTCCTTTGTGAACCATTAGCATTTCATGTCACTTTCATTGCCATCGCAACACTGTTGAGTGCAGGAGAATTTTGTTTGACTGTGAACATACAAACTCCATGCATTTACCATGCTGGCCAAGATTCAAACAGAAAACCCCAGTGCTGTAAGATAAAAGTGCTAATTACTAAGCCACTTGCTGGCTTAAACATTTATGTAAACAGATTTATGATCTGCATTTGCACAGAAGAGTGTTGCATGCTTTTTGGCAGATTCATGTGTAGCAGTGTAGCGTTAGGGCTCCTTTATATAAAAAGGGAGCAGCTAGGATACCATAAACTCTTGACAGATGGTTTAAATGTTGTAGCTGGGGATCAAGTGCCCAAACCCCAATGACCTGAGCCAGTGGAATTCCTAACCATGCCTGTGCTCAGTGCCACCAGAGGAAGCATTTAGGCTTACCCCAGATTTTGTCATTAGTCCAATGTAATAGCAGGCAGTTGAAGGGTGATAATGTGATAAGAAAACCTCATCTCATACTTGTTGTATAATAGAAATAATCCTTTAATACTTATAACATGCATCAAATACAAGGACACTTGAACATACAGCTTAATGTTTTTATATAGGGACCTCACTGATGGCCCCTGTTTATTAACATGCATGATATATTATGATGTACGTATTTCTATTATAAATACAAACTGAATGCAGTGGCAGTGTCTCACTTTTAAAGAATTACAAATGAGAATGCATTAACCATGTTCTAGTTGGAATAAAAATGCATTTATTACAGTTGCATAGGAACATGTTCATAATTTAAGCTGTAATTCGGTGACAATATTTTATCTCCAAATATAAGTTGTATGCAGGTTTAACTTTCAAAGTTCTACAAATTTTAACCAATGACATTACAATTCTTACCAAGTAGAATAATATTTAGACCAATCTTTTTTATTTGGATGGCCTTGATCTGAGATACAAATACTAGAAAACAGACACTGTTAGAAATAATAACAAAGGATATGAACAAAGGTCCACCGCTTTCTAGTTTCTATGGAAACAGCTATAGCACTCTGAATGCAGCCCCACGACTCAAGCTGCTACTGTAAAATATAAACTGTTTAAGTTTTTTTACACTGAACCTTTGTTTTTCTTTACATGTCATCAGCATTGTATCAAGTCATGAAACATATATGCATAATATGGGCAAAAAAACAAGGATGCCATGCTTTGTGACAGTAAGTGTGAGATTTTTGCTTCAGTAGCCATTAACACGATGGCACATTTAAAATACAGCTTACAAAGCATGCAATTATTTGTAATAAACCTTTTTGTTATTAGCATTCAGTACATTCAGATTTTTTGTTATGCACAGTCTTATTAGTTCACTCTATTTTTCATCATACTGGATCCCCAACATAGTTAAAGTTAAAGCCGTCAAGCCAAGCCAAGCCAAGCCAATCATATTCCCCAAATTAGGCTAGGTATGCCTACAGCCAAATCTACAGAATGGGATCTAGAATCATAGCGGAACCAAACATTGTAACTGCTTGCAGCCCCCAACAGTAGATCTACATGCTGAACTCCAGCCAAGGGCCACCAACTATGCCTACAAACTATTGACAATTGGTATTCTCTTCATCAGGTGACACACTAAGCAGCTGATAGCTTCCCTATGTCAAGGTCTTGCTAGCACTCTTGCTTTGTAGAGCTAGAGGAAAAAAAGTGATAGATACCACCGACTTTTATCTGTATTGAGTGTGCATAGTCTCTTTATTTGTAAGGGGTTTCCTTCTTGTACTAACATTTCCTTCCACAATCCAAAAATATATGAATTGAGTTATTAGCTACCGTTGCTTGCATTTAATGTGGTAGTGATAGGGATTTTACATTGTATACTTTCTCAAGAAATGTTTAGTGGCCTTGCACATCATTTTTGAATTATCTACTTTATTCATTATGCTTAGGGCTAAAAATAATTATAAACCAGTTTAGTCAGGTAAATATGGCATAGTACATATGATATAAAATACTGTAAAAAGTAATTTGTATTTTTCTTTACAGCCTGCAGCTAGAGCTGTAATAATGTTTTCACTTTTTTCAGGCTCTCACTTTTCTGTAAACCCTGTGGTCTAATGAACTCAATGTGGTTTGTTTAATAAAGACAAATTGACTGTTCACATTGTAAGGGAATATTCCCTTTGCAAAGGGATTTCCCTTAGTTTAGTGAATGAAGCAAAATTCTGCTGACTTGTATTATGCGATCATCCAATTTCTGTCAAGGTTTTATATCCAACTATGACCCTATTGCAGAAATTATCCCTCATTTTCTGTCCCTTTAACACCGGTAAACTAACTTGGAAGTGCCTCATTGGGCCAAGAAAGCACTGACAACAAATTAAAATAATGCTAGAATATCCAACCCATTCTCACTGTATTAAAATGGGTTTTTACATGAGCCCTTGTTGGGAATACTTTCAATTCATCCTTGTCTCCTCTTCACAGATAACAATAAAATTTAACGTAGATCTAAACGCTAAATGGATGACATTTTGCTTTTCAGGTACCATGTATCGCAATGAATTGCAATGTAAATATATATGTGTTACGATCAGGGGTCAGACTTGAAGTCCAGTTGCTATAGCAGTAGAGGAACTACTACCGACCAGCAAGATAGGTACACAGGCAGTCAGCCTGATGAATGACATGGGCTCACCTGAGGTGCAAAGTCTAAGTACTAACCAGTGTTCACCAGAGCTCCTGATGGTGGAGATGGATTTTGCTGCGTGTTAGTACCAGGTCACAGTCCTCAGGATCGCCCCACCAGGAGGTGAGCAAGCCAGGGTCCAGTAGTGAATAAGCAGGCAGGGATAAAAAAAGAGTATTCAGTAAACAAGCCAAAAGGTCAGTAACAAGTAGTTGCAGGTTGGGATCAGGCAGAAGCATAGTCAAGGAACAAGCCAAGGGTCAATAACAAGTGGTAGCAAAATATAATTGGCAGCAGGGAAGACAGGAGCGAGATATTGGCTGGAGAGAGTGCAATAATCTGGCAAACAGGAAGTGCAGAGTCATGGCTTGAATCAGGAAGTTCATAGGAGGAGCAAAGAGTTCAGAGTACAAGACAAACAAGGTGCAAGACAGACTCATTCAAGGAATTGTCCCAGGAACTGTCCAGCATTCCAGATAGCTCAGCTGGAAGAGACATTGCCTGACCCAGCAGAGTTTACAAAATACTGCTCCAATGGTTTTCTTAATTTTTTACCTGTTATTATTTTGATCTCCTACAGCCTATTTCAGCTACAGTCTTCATGTGCTTGCTCCAGTGTCAGCTGCACCTCATTGCTCAGGACCTGCTTCCTGCTACAACAGTGGACCTTGCCTGTGCAATTAGTGTTGCCACTTCTAGTCTCCACTAGAAACAGGGCGATAATGCAGACACCTTCATGGAAGGAATATAATATTCTTATATACATTTTCTTATCTGGAAAACTACATATTCGAATAGCAACTCCACTTTTGTTGAGAAAAAAACAATCCCCCTGGGTGATCAACATACACCGAAGGGATTTTAACATTTTTTGTTGCAGGTTCCTATTTGTTTCTGCTCTGAAGAAATAGCTCTTTGTCAGATCGTGTCTTGTGCTGGACTGGTTCTGAATAGGAGTGACTTTTTAATTTTTGATCCGCTGATGCACTTGCAGAGCTTTAATGAGGAGAGTGGTAGGGTCTGCATTCCTTTAGAAGTGAATAACTCTTTTGAAGCATCTCAACAAAATTTAAATTTTTGTTGCAGAGGATAAGTAACATCTGACTTTTATCTTAGTGCAGACTTCTGGAAAAATCAGTAAACCAACCACAAGTAGTAAATGAAGTCTATGGAGTTGTTCCATACACCAAATAGGTTTGGAATGCCTCCAGGTTGCCATATAGCATTTGATTTTACAAAAAACTACAGTGCTGCAGATTGAAAAAGAAATCTATTTTTCACTAACAATTAACAAAACAACAATAACAGCAAACAACGCGTTTTAATTTAAAAAAAATGACATTATGGCTTGTGTCACAATTGTATAAGCTATATTATTTTTTCCTCAAGAAAGTACTGACACTATATTAGCCTGTGGAAAGCTTTCATTAGAATTTTGTGATCAGGTTTATATATAGTATACTTTGCTTCATTTGTATGATTCTTTCCTTCAGAGAAACCTGCAGATCAGCTGCACATACTTAGGATGTTCAAACACTTGGAGCTACTGTTTTTTTTCAGCATGATCCATCACCACCTTTAAGAGTTTCCAGCACTGAACTCTTCAACTTCTTCCAGTTCACATAAATTGGCAAAAGCATGGATTTCCACTTTCTTCCTAACTACATTTAGGTCTTAAATAAGGAATAAATGAAAAAAGAAAGGTTTGACATAGTGTGGCTAAACCACAAGGGAAATACTTGAATAAATCCACACTTTGGGTGATATGTTGTGGAAAAGGAACATTTTTTTCATATTAAATCGAGCAGAGAATTGTTTAAAATCGTTTTATTTTTATTTTGCTATCAATGTCCCATTGAGGATACTTTTTCTTCACATTACTTCCTGTAAACATAACAGGAAGGGAGAGGAAATCCCTCCAAAATTAGGGAAATCCTCAGTCAGATAGATAACAAGTGTCCCACTTGTACCCTGTTCCTCCTATTCTTGTTATGGTGACATTTGGAATGTCACCCTCACTTTTAGTCCTGGTGATAATGGTCACCACAGCAAATAAAGAGAGCTGAGAGAAACAACGGTCAATTTACTAAAAGATAAATACCCACACGAAATGTTACCTTAAAAAAACTCATGTGGTATCTCAAAATGAGTAACTTCACTAAAAACATACCTTATTTAGCAAAGGAGGCAACTATTTATGTTTTGCAATGTTTAGTGCTTAAATTTTGTGTTATTTTTTACGTCGTTTTATCACATTTTTTTTTTCAAAGCTAACATTGCACCAGAAGATTTATTATTATTATTATACAGGATTTATATAGTGCCAACAGTTTGTGCTGTGCTTTACATGAGGGCAAACGGTACAGTAACAATACAATTCAATGTTTCCTCCCACATTTCAAAGACACGCTGGTAGGTTAATTAGGTCCTGTCTAAATTGGCCCTAGTATATTATATGAATGTAAGTTAAGGGACCTTAGATTGTAAGCTTCTTGAGAGTAGGGACTGATGTGAATGTACAATGTATATGTAAAGTGCTGCGTAAATTGACAGTACTATATACGTAACTGAAATAAATAAATAAATAAATGCAGGAGGGATTTATTGTTCTGTGAATAGAGGCACACAGAAACATTGTGAAACTGTGAAAAAATTCTAATGTGCCCTCATTCACAGAATGGTCCTCCTCTATGCAATGTTCCTGAGCTAAGGATATATTTCCACACTGATACATTGTACATGCACCATACATGCACCAAGCAGGACTTTTAAAAAGGCAACTGAAATGAAACTGACCAGTGTGACCAGTTACATGCAATTTAAAGAGATGCATTATATGTTTTTGCAATGGAGCAGTCTGAACCACAACTGATTGGTGTAAAGAGTTCCATAGGATTTGAAGGGATGCATTTTTCATGAATTTCTTCCTCTTTTTTTTAACTGAAAAACTGCTTAAAAACTGATCAGTGTGAAAGGGCCCTTATTGGCCAGTGCAGAATTCCCTCATTGTTAATCTGCACATTCTTAATATACTGACTGCCTACATGCACCATGAGATAAATAACAATGTGTTCCTTTCTTTTTTTAAGAGCATCGACTTTATCTTTTTTTTTTTCAAAGCGTAACTCCACTTTTGTTAAGAAAAAAACCTTCCCCTCTGGGTGATCTATGTACATTGCAAGGATTATAACACATTTTGTTGCAGATCCCTACCTTTTGTTATTCTGAAGAAATCCCTCTATGTTTCTCAGTCATCTGTGCACCTGGCAGGGAACTAATGAGGAAAATTGCTGGGCCTGCATCCCTTTAGACTAGTTCCTATTGAAATTTCAAGGGATGCCTGAAATCTGACTTGTATGTTAGGCAGACTTCTGGGAAAATTGGTGAGCCAATAACACAAGCAGGAAATTATGTTTCTGGGGAGCGGTCAGTACACATTCTTGTACTGAACAACTCCAGGTAGCCATATTGCGTTGCATTTTCAGAAAATTACAGTGGCTGCAGATTGAAAAGGAAATGTAATTTTTAATAACATTCAATTACAATATGACTTGTGTTGCAATTATATGTATTATATTATTTTTTCTTTATTTGCTTTTTTTTCCCATGAAAGTGGTGTTACCCTTTAACCACTTTCCGACCGTGTAACACCGATATACAGCGGCAAAGTAGCATGATAGTGCAGATTGCCGTCTATAAACAGTTGTCAGCAAGGCGCGATAGCGGGCAGGCACACTCCCTGAGTGGGGCCGCAAGTCAGGCGGACTCGATGTCCGCCGGCGACCCACGATCGCCTGTGAGAGAGGAAGAACGGGGAACCGCCGATGTAAACACGGCGGTTCTACCTTCTGACAGGCGGCATAACAGAGATCTACTGATCCCTGTAATCGGGATCAGCTAGATCTGTCATGCCCCTTCCAGCCCAGCCCCCAAACAGTTAGAACATAGTGAGGGAACACTGTTAACCCATAGATCGCCCCCTACAGGTTAACCCTTCACTGCCAATGACATTTATACAGTAATCAGTGTTTTTTTTAGCTCTGATCGCTGTATAAATGTCAATGATCCCAAAAAAGTGTCAAAAATGTCCTATCTGTCCGCCGCAATGTCGCAGTCCCGATAAAAATCGCATATCACCGCAATTACTAGTAAAAAAAAAAAATTGTGAAAGCCCTGTAAATGAATTGCTATTGTTTGTAAATGCTGCAACTTTCGCGCAAACCAATCAATATTCGCCTATTGCAATTTTTTTTACCAAACATGTGTAAAAGAATACATTTTGGCCTAAACTGATGAATAAATTAGTTTTTACATTTTTTTGGATATGTATTATAGCAAAAAGTAAAAAATATTGTTTTTTTTTTAAATTGTCACTCTTTTTTTGTTTATAGTGCAAAAAATAAAAATTGCAGAAGTAATCAAATACCACCAAAAGAAAGCTCTATTTGTGGGAAAAAAGGACACCATTTTAGTTTGGGTACAACATCGCACGACCGCGCAATTGTCAGTTAAAGCAATGCAGTGCCAAATCGCAAAAAGTACTCTGGTCAGGAAGGGGGTAAATCCTTCCGGGGCTGAAATGGTTAAGTATTTACTACAAAATCACTCATCAACCCATCACTACTCTATCTAGTCTTTTGGATTTAATAGTTATAAGGACTATTGTCCATGGGTTCCAGGATTTAGAATCCTAGGTATAATTAAAGTGCATCTAAATTCAAATTTTTTTTTTTTAAAAGTAGGGAAGGGTTATAACCTCCGTTATGTTTTTATTGCTGTCTGTGACCCCACTCACTTTCTCTATTTGTCCTGACAACCGATGTCATCAGGACTGAAAGATGGGGAAATCTGAAATTTTGAGTTGTCACTGGAACACAGGCAGGGGAAAAAACAATAAGGGGTTTTAACCATTCCTCGCTCAATCCAAAACCAAAAGTATGAAATTATTTCAGATCTACCAAAAACATTGCTCAGGAGAAAGGTGACATTGCTTGGAAAAAATTGCAAAAGTCCAGCTAACTTTCCCTTGTTGACTAGAATTGCTCTTAATATAGCTTTTGTTTTTTTGATTTTCAACATATCAGTTGAGCTCCATATATAACCAATATAATAAATACCATTTATATAGGTAGTTAACATTATACCTCCTATACTAATAAGAGGAATACACTAATGCCTTTATTAAATCACAGAAAATGATGATGTAATTGCTGTGTCTCACATAATTTGTGTTGTATTGTTGTTATAACATATTGCATTATGTTAAAAATGTTGTGGTGTCTTCTAACACCTAACGGGGAACACGGTGCCACAGTGACCTGTTTATTTGTACCCTTAGTACATTCCATGTCCCCCCTGTATAGTGCTAGTTAGTACAGTCTTTAGCTAGACACTTGTTGCTCTCTCATGATTCCTCAGTTAATTTAGCTTTAATCACAGACAGAACTTAGGTAAGTCATTGTCTTCTTATACTTCTGAAGCAGTAGCGTATCATCCATGGGTGCAGGGTGTTCACAGCACATGGGCCCCCGAGGGGGGGGGCTACTGTAACCCACCCTGCACACGTGGATGGTCCCCTGGTTTACAGCTGGGGATGATCAGTGCAGTGGGAGGGACAGCTGTAAGCACGGATCTCCCTGCATAGCTTGACAGTCGCTTCTCCTCTCTTTGCTGCGGCTATCAGTGCTTACAGCTATCCTTCCCGTGACACCGATCATCCCCGGCTGTTCTCTGTGTTCTCCTCCACTGTATATGTAATTTACTGGCCCCTTCCATTTTATGAATTAGACATAGAGCGCGTTTGCTACCGATCGCTCCAAAGTCCTGTGATAACTGAGCAGAGTAAACTGTGTTTACTCTGCTTCAGTTTATGAATGAATGGGAGCCACTGTGTCTCCTGTTCATTTATCTTCAATGCTGAGGTTGCTGAGAAAGGGACTGGAAATCTGTGTGCTCAGGCCCTGTCTCTGTCCCAAAAGGGAGATGTCAGGGGTGTGTTTAGACCCCTAATATCTCACCAAAGCCCACCAACAGGGCTGATGCAAAAAAAAATTGCAAAAAGTATTCAAAAATAAAAATGTAAAAAAATTATAAAAAATAAAATTGTAAAAAAATAAAAAAACTACTGACAACCCCCCCCCTCCCGCACCCACCCGGCCGACACTGTCCACTGCCCCAATCCCCCCCCCCCAAAAAAAAAGCATTGTGAATAAAATGAAAAACAAGTTAAATTGTAAAAAAATAAATACATAAAAATACCATCCACTGCCCTACTGACATCAACCTCTGCCCTACTGACACTGTCCACTATCCATGAAAATATCAAACATGCCTATACTTATCTGCTCTGTACAAGGGTTTTGCACAGTGAAGCCCGGAACCAGCTCATGTGGGGTTCCCCGCCAGTGTTCCTGACCCCTCCTCTTCATCGGGTGCCCCTACGTAGAGCCACTTTCCCTGGGGGCTCCCGAGTCCTGCTGCTGCGTCCATTGACACAGACAGCAGGACTCGGCCCCGCCCCCACTCCTGTGTCACTGCATTTGATTGACAGCAGTGGGAGCCAATGGCTCCAGCTGCTATCAATCTATTCAATGATGGGAGAGAAAGCGGCTATAGCCACAGGACTCGTGCCCATCACTGAAACAGATTAAGCTCAGGTAAGTAAAAGGGGGGCTCTGGTGGGGAGCTGCAGCAAAGAAGGTTTTTCACCTTAATGCATAGAATGAGGATTCAGCAAGTGGTCATGCTCTCCAGACAGACTGAGATCTAAGGAGGTATGTCATTGTATAAAGCGGTATTTGAAACAGAACAATAATCCATATCATCTTATTGCCTACACAGTCCCTCTGTCTTATTTTCTCTGTAAACAAGTCGTGAATGTGTAATGACAGATGTCAAGATTGTTGCATTATTTATTATCCTTGTATATAAAGTAAAAATTAAAGCTACATGTTAATAATGTACAGGCTAAACCCATATAGGTATTGTTTTTGTCTGTATAAAGTATATCATTTTGAAGTTGTTCATGAGATTTTTAATTCTACATAAAAAAATAGACCATTTTTAAATTAGAATTTTCCTTTTTAGCTAGCAAAGCATACCACCAATATTCCTATAAAGTTTGTGAGGAAGCTTTGAAAGAGTGGGAATAAGCTCTGTTTGCTTAAGGATAAATCAACAAAGGGGTGTGTAGAGATTAACAGAAGGTTGCATGATTTCTTTTTGTCGACTTTCATGCATTGACCCATATACAGTATATTTAAAGATCAACATAGAGCAAAATATGAAAGAAGACTTCCCATTGATGGCAAATAAATAGTTATTTTTGTATAAACAGTCCGGTTTTGTTGCTATGCATAATTTTAAAGTTAGAGAAAATGTGGAGTTGAAAATTTCACCTAACCTGTGCATTTTATACTTTGTGAACTAATCTTAGAAATGTGTAAGGGACACCTTTTTAAACTGTAAATTGTGTGTGATGGAGTTTCAATGTCAAGTAAGATCTATCCAGAGAAATTTAAAGAGAGTTGAGATGAGCAGTAACCTGAAAGGCCTCTTTTATTTTCAAGAGTCTAACCATTATATATATATATACATAAAATATGTGGGTTATTTAAATTATTGGTCTTACAGAAGTGCTATTATGCTATTGGTCTCGGACTGAGATGTCATTGAACTTTTGTGCAAAAAACAAGAAATGGAAATTTCTATTATAGTTAAGCCTCCATTGATTTAACCTGCATATAGGATTACAATGACTAACACAGCGCAGTGGTCAAAAACTTGTGCATACATGGAAAATTTGAAAGTCTATGGAAAGTATTCAAATTTATTTTAAAAAAGTTCAGAAACAATTTACTCATTACAATAACCCATGCAGCTATGTAATACATCAAAACATCCTGTAATAGCAGACCACTTTTGCAATCTTCAATAGCATCTTCATGGGCTTGAGGATGTGTGAAACAAGTCACAAAGCTTGTAATCTGATAAAGGCTGGGCTGGCTGGTGGGTTGAACTTTCTGTATGACTTTGAAAACCAGAGCTTGTTACACTTTAAATACATGTATTGTTTTATAACTTGTAACTTGCATTGTGGAGAAATAGAAAGGGATGGTGAGTCAGGGTTGATGAGTTCTTTAATAGCAGGATTGACATATAACATCCACTTTACCAGAATATGTTTTAAGAATGACGACTCGCAGCTGCCCATTCTGAAAGGCATGTTGACGTACATCAAGAGGTGTTTCTTGTACTATTCCTGTTTTTAAGTCTGTATTACTGTTTCATTCGATGACATATGTAATACTATTACCAGATGCTCATGGTATTTGTGGAACTGTCTTGGAAACTTTAAAGGTGGTTTCACAGGGCTGTGTCCGTGTGCTGGCTCCGCTTTGTTCAGCAGGGATCTCTCCGGATGACATATCCGTCTCTGCTCACTGTGCTGAGACAGATCTGTCAGAGCCCCTCTCTCCTCTATGGGAAATCAGATTACAACTGATCGTCTGTCCGTTTTCATCAGATCCGATCCCCAGACGGATGGAAAAATAGGGTTTCCATCCATCGGGCTTTATGGTACAGGAGCGGATCGGAGAGCGGCGGGTGTCAGCAGACATCCGTCGCTCCATAGATGTGCATGGAGCGTCCATTCAGGTCCACCTGAAAAACGGACAGGAGGACCTGTGAAAGGGGTCTTTATGTGTACTGCTTTTTTGTTTCCTGTTTTATTTCTTAATAAAACTTTTCTGATTTAAAAAAACAAAAAGGCATGTTGACTGGTTTTATTTATTTCGTTTTTTTTGGACCAGCACACTAACAGCCATTCGATAGAAATATCACTCTTTATTCTTAGTGTGACAAAATGTCTTATTTCTGTGTGTGTGTGTGTGGGTGTGTACATGGGGTGCTGCATACACTTTTCAAATCAACTTCTTCCAAAAAACCAATAGCAAGATTCAGGCTTCACAAGACTACAAAGAGGATTGCTATTTAGAGGTGGCTTGAGTTAGTCTTTTAGGTATTCATTCAGTTGACTGCTATTTTATGGGTGACTCGAGTTAGTCTTTTAGGTATTCATTCAGTTGACTGCATTCAGTCACCCATTCGTGAAGAGTGAGGAGACAATTGGTTCTCCAATGCCTACGAATTTAGTGTTCTCCGCAGCAAGAAAGAAGCAACGAAGATCCTTCTTGGTATTTGAAGTTGATCCTGGGAGTATAGAAATGTCTGGTGTTCCCGTACAGAGAGACCTTTTACTTGTTCCCTAAAGAAATTTGTCCAAAAGGGTAAGATCAAGGAGAAGGACCACCATGCGTGTAACATGCCGCCTCATCCTGTCAGACAGTCCAATCAGTAGTCCGACACCTAGGAAAATATTTTATGCAAAAGGAGCACCTATACCAGTGTATGAGCATTTTATAGTTCTCTTCTCGGATTTTAGATGCTATGTGTATTGATGTAAAGGGTTTTTGATGGTCCTAGTCAGTGAAGCACTGACTCAGGTTTCTTTCCCAATATTTCAGAGACAAGAGAATAGCATAGAGTTGAGAAACAATGTGGGTAGGGGTCTGGGATTGTAGACAGAGCTTCAAATGGTGTAAGATCCCTATGTACATCTCCCAGTTTGTGAAGGTGAAAAATAAATCCTGTTTAATTGGAGGTACGGAAGTCAATGACTGGGAAAGGACAAAAATCTGCTGTTAGAGCAGTGTAAGGTGCCAAATAGCTAGCCTATAAAGCTTTGTGAAGCGGGGAGAGATTCCCATGCAGCCCCAAAGCCAAGCTTCACCTCTGAAGCCAGGCACAAGGTAGGGTTATGGCCCGAGGTGTTGATCCCCAACAAGCGACATTAATCCAATACAGGAAGGCGTGCATCTGACATATGTCCTTACCAAAACACAGCTTTTATTAGTGCAACCAGTAAAATTACAGCAAAAGGGGCTTACATGTTTTGGCAAACATGAAACCACTTCAAAAATGTGGTGGCCTTATAATCTGGGGTGAAAGCTGGGTTGCCTGATAAGTAAGTTTACTTTTTAACCACCATTGGCATGCACCTCTTATTTTTTTATGTTGTGTCGTGCCATGTGACTAAACAAATAGACATTTATTAGAGTTTTCATCTCTAAGAGTACAGTGTTCATGTTTTTATGTTACCGTAATATTTTATATATTTGTTCTTTTCATTTGAATGTGTAACTAAATTTTTATCTATCATAATTAAATTGCTTGGATTTTCAAATTATGTTTTTGTATTGTTCTTTTTAAAAATGTTGAAACCAGTTTAATTCACTTAAACTAATTGAGATTACACATATATTTGAGGCTTAAAAGTATGATGTTGCTACATCTCTGGCCAAAAAAACCTTTCAGAAATCTATGTTACAAAAAATTACAACCATTTTCTCTTTAAACCATCTGCCTTTGATAACTTCAATGTTGTGTCAACCATATAAGCCTAAGGGCCCATTTCCTCTGTGGCCATTTGCGACTTCTGAGGCATTGTTTCCAGCTGTTTTTTTGGGTTGCAATTTATAAAAAATGCAATTAGCATCTTGTTAAACTGAAGATAAGCAAAAGATAGATAAGATTCAATTCACAAACCTTATAAACTCTGATAAGGATCCCTGTTTTTCAAAAATGTGCCAGTTATTTTCAGCAGAGCCCAATGGGATTTCAAAATAATGATTACATGGCTAAAGTAAAGGGCCTTATCTTTGTGTTAATTTGAATCAAGCCTGTATTATTTGTTTTCAATGGCTGTGCGTGTTGATCAAATAAAAAATACAAACCCAGAACAAAGAGAAAACAAAACATAATAATATCAGAAGCAAAAGGCATAAAAATTACTCAAAGCAAAATATATGCAACACTTTTAGTGGAAATGGACCCCAAATGATAAGACTAGCTGCCTATTTTAGGAAACTGCAGCTAGAAATTTTTATCCCTCCAGTGTTCAGTATTTGTATATTAAAGTGGTGTTAAACCCAAAATGTAATATATTGCAGCTTACCAATCATTATATATGGTGGCTGTGTTAGTTTTCTTTTTAAAGCTTTTCCCCCCTCTGTTTTCAATTGTTTATCTGGCCAGTGACATACCTCCTGTATTAGGGTGCCTACACGCTGGATGGAGCAGCAACAAAGACACGTTTGGACAAGAGCATTGTCAATCTGGGTAGAGGGTAGTGTTAGAAGTACTAGCAGATTTAGATACACTAATAAATTGAAGATGAACTCCAGCTAACACTTTATAAGCCATTACAGGAACAGGTTTGTTCCCTTTGGAATAAAGGTTTTACATAAATAAATAAAAGCTGATCCTTGTAAGCACCTCTGCCATTGGTTAATAGTTTGTCTCAACCCTCTAACTGCTGAATCTGCAGGCAGCTTGTTCTGTTGAGAATCAACAGACTTACCAGCTGGATAAATGAATTACTCAAAATCTTTGCGCTCACCTAAACCAACAAACAACAAAAAATATGTATATTTTATGTAATAGATATCTAACCTTATCTAACAGCAAATATGTTCATAAAACGTGCCACACTAATGTCCTGTTCACACTGCTGGGCTCATCAAATTCCACACCCACAGTCCCCGGGTCAGACATTTCCAAGCAACCACCATTAGGTCATGAGCATGTGATGTCTTGCAGATTTGTAAGTATGGGCCCCCCTTGGTTGACACCCAATGTTTGCATTAACAGAATACATCTTATTATGTCGGATTGCCTCTCGGGGAATCAGGAAGGAATTTTTTCCCCCGCTATAACAAATTGGATCACGCTTTGCTGGGACTTTTTTGCCTTCCTCTGGATCAACTGTGGGTGAAGGATTGTATAAGGGATTGTATGGTTATATATAAGTTTTTTGTTTTATTTTTTATTTTTTTTTGGTTGAACTAGATGGACTTGTGTCTTTTTTCAACCTGACTAACTATGTAACTATGTAACTATGTGTGTCATATATTCCTAAACTTTTTCTACTTTTTAGACAATTGCATGTGCATCAACCTGAGGAAGTGACGCCAAGGCGCGAAACACGTCGGGATACATAGATGCTCACACCTATTATTGATTAATCTCTGCAACACTATTCTTGGCTATGGAATTAATATGTATATATTGACCAATCTGCTTGACTATATGGCATTATGTTACTGTTGATCTGTTGAAATTGTATTTACCAATAAATCTCTACCTTGTTGATTTTACAATTGAGTGTGTTACACCTCATATAAAGTCCCTTGGGCAATTTATGTTTTCTTGTGTACACTAACGCACAAAATGCATATACAGTATATGAATGCGTAATTTGTCAAAAAACAATAAAGTACAATATAAATGTGCAATTAATTATAAAAAATGTGAAAATAAATTAATGCAAACAGAAGTCCATGATAAAAATGTGAAGTATTTTTTTATTACTGGCTGGATCATCAGGTGAAAATAAAACAAACAAAAAAAAAGAAATAAAAAGGAATGCAGCCACCACATTTAACCGCTTCCCCACCGCGCGCCGTCTTTTCACGGCGGCAGTCGGGGAGCTGGGCGCGAATCGACGTAAATAGGCGGCGATTCGCATTTTGCCCACCAGGGGGCGCGC
>BLSH010170685.1:172284-187697 GCA_018402905.1 Glandirana rugosa
GATTTGGGCCAAACGCCCCCCCCCCCCCCTGTTCGGTTCGCGACAGAACTCTTGAACATCGCAAAAGTTCTGTCCCGTACCGTGAGTCTATGGGAACCAAACTTGAAAAATCAAAAGTGCCCATTTTGAAGGCTTATATGCAAGTTATTGGCCATGAAAATAGTAGGGAGTCCCGGGTACTACCCTGGGGGACATGTATCAATGCAAAAAAAGTTTTTAAAAAAGATTGTTTTTGAAAGAGCAGGGATTTTCATGATGCTTAAACTGAAACAAAAATTAAAAATTCCTTTAATATAGTGCCAGGGGGTCCCCTTAGTCTGTCTGTAAAGTGGTACATCTGTACCTTGTATAGAACCTGCTGCAGCAAAACTTGCAAAAGCCAAAAAAATACATTTAAGTTGATTTTCCCAGCTGCAAGCTTTCAAACCATTGCTGGCAATACATATATGTGAAAAAACCGGCGTGGGGGTCCCTCCACTAAAATCCATACCAGACCCTTAGTGTTTTTAATCCCATTGTGTGTGTAATACATCTTTTAACTACTGCACTTAGAGGTACCTTTCTCTTTCTTTTATGGATTTTGAGGGGAACTCCTATGCCAAAGTTTTTTTTTTAAATGGCGTGGGGTCCCCACAAAATCCATACCAGACCCTTATCTGAGCATGCAGCCTGGTAGGCTAGGAAAGGGGGGGTGAGCGAATGTCCCCCTCCTGAACCATACCAGGCCACATGCTCTGCCCTCCCACCCCAAAGCACCTTGTCCCCATGTTGATGGGTACAAGGGTTTCGGCCACACAACCCTGGGTAGTGGTTGTTGGGGTCTGCGTGCAGGGGGCTTATTGGAATCTGGAAGCCCCCTTTAACAAGGGGGCCCCCAGATCCCGCCTGCCCCCTATGTGAGTGAATATGGGGTACATTGTACCCCTACTCAATCACCAAAAAAAGTGTCAAAAGGAAATAAAATCACACACAGTTATTGACAATTGCTTTATTAAAAATACAAAAGAATGTCCCCGATGTAGATCCATTGTCAATCACGACACCTGCTGCACCGCCGGCCCGAAAAAAGAAGGAAAAATAAAAGCTCTGTCACCTTCTGCCTGCTCCACCGTGTGACAGTTCTTAAATAGGTAAGGGACGGGACCACCTCGTGATGTCACCAGGTGGCACTGCCCCTTATGACATCATCGGTCGGTGGCATCACGTGAGGGCGGTGCCACGAGGTGACATCACTAGGTTGCTCCACCCCTTGCCTATTCAAGAACTGTCACACTGCAGAGCAGGCAGACAGCGCTGAGCCTTTGTTGAGGACGGAGCTTTAACTTTTTTGTGGGTCCGTTGATGCTGCAGGCATCATGATTGAAGATGGAGCTACATCAGGGAACAAAAGGGCCTGTATGGATTGGGGTGAACAAAATACCAGCAGCAGGGAGATGAGAGGAAATACTAATGACTACGGATGAGCCGACCTGTCCTGGGTTCAGTCTGAGCAAGGATTCCGAACCTGAACCTCACTGAAATCAGTGGAAATTGAATTTGTCAAATCAAAAATGCCCATTTTTAGCAAAAGAAGCTGACAATGAAATGTTATTTAACCACTTCAGCCCTATAAGGATTTGCCCCCTTCCTGACCAGAGCACAGCGCCATTTTTACTGACTATTGCGCAGTCATGTGACACTGTACCCAAACAAAATTGACGTCCTTTTTATCCCACAAATACAGCTTTCTTTTGGTGGTATTTGATCACCTGTGGTGTTTTTATCTTTTGCAGTATAAACAAAAAAAGAGTGACAATTTTGAAAAAAAAAAACATTTTTTTTACTTATTGCTATAATAAATATCCAAAAAAACAAATGTATTCATCAGTGTAGGCCGATATAGATTATTATAGATATTATTGGTAAAAAAAAAAAATCGCAATAGGCGTATGTTGATTGGGTTGCGCAAAAGTTATCACGTTTACATAGGGAATAGATTCATGTAATTTCTATTTATTTATTTATTTTTAACTAGTAATGGTGGCGATCTGCGATTTTTATCGGGACTGCGACATTGCTGCAAACAGATAGGACACTTTTGACACTTTATTTGGCACGAATGACATTTGTACAGTGATCAGAGCTTTAAATAGCCACTGATTGTTGTATAAATGTCATTGGCAGGGAAGGGGTTAAACTCTAGGGGGCCATCAAGGGGTTAAGTGTGTTCCCTCACTGTGTTCTAACTGTGTGGGGGCTGGGCTGGCCGGGGCATGACAGATCTAACTGTTCCCGATGACAGGGAACAGATCTGAGTCATGTCCCCTGACAGAATGGGGATCCGTGGTATTTACATCGGCAGATCCCCGTAACAGGTGATCATAGGTCGTCTGCGGACATCGAGTGCACCCAACCCATGGGTATGCTCACGGAAATTGTGCATGCGCAGCCAATGTACAATGACGGCGGTTTGCACAGGGGAGCCGACCTGCCGCAGTACAACTAAGGCGGCTGGTCGGCAACCAGTTAAACTGTTTCATTTCTTTTTTTGTAAATATCAGTTTTGCTGTAGCACATCCTACAGCAACAATAAAAAAAATTGTGTTGAGCCACCCTTCCCCCGAAATGCATACCAGACCTTCTGAGCCTGGCATAGATTTTAAGGGGGTACCACATGTAAAAAAAAAACAAAACAAGAATGTGAGAGGTTCCTCAGAAAATCCATATCAGACCATTCGCTTCTGGTACATTGTTTTGCATAGATATTTGGCATTGACAAAGACGGAATGACGTAACGCGTCTGGGCATGATCACACGGCCTTAATATCATTACCAGGAGACAGAGAAAGGAGTTTCCACCCGACTACCAGGGAATAGGAACAGAGGAAGGAGAGCGCTGGTAAAATCATTGTACAATATACAAAAGGCACACTGTTGTAAGAAGCATTGTAAGCATGTTTTTAGGGGAAAGGGGGATTTTGTAAAATAAAGCATACGGTTTTACACTATGAGTCTCCACCCTTTGACCTTTACATGCCATTGAAATCAACTGACAGATGACCTATAACAGGAGAGAGCCGTAGGAAGAAAACACAGAGGAGTTGCCAGCTCACCCAAAAGAAGCAGGAAAGCGCTACAAGACCATATCTCTGGTAAGTGGGGATCTGAAAGGGGATAAAGAAAGAGGAACACGATAGGCAGAAAAACAGAAGAGCGTCGCTTTGTGGACTGGTTCCGAATCTAAACCCAAAAAGATTGGAAACAACCCAAAAAGAGAGACCATTTTAAATAAGGGAAAAAGCAATAGAGCACCGCTGTTTTATTGGATTTTATGGACTTGATACACATTGATCAAAAAGTTTTATACATGCATTGATTTTAGAGTTTCATATATGCATTGGTATTAGAGTTATTCTTTTATATATATTTATATATATTATGCTATAGATAATTTATTTACTATATGCACAGAAATATGTAAGAACATTGATGAGAGTATTGATGTTTAGAAAAAAACACCCAGGAAAAACTATTAACAGCAGAAAGACATCCAGGCGCTGCTGACATTTGACAATTGGTGAGCAAAGTCAAGCACACTAAGAGTTAAATGACAGCACAGAGCATTGTAAATTAACACAGCAGCAGCCGGACAAAGTCAGGGATTAAAATACACCCAAAAAACTAACAAGGAGCGCTGGGTTTAGGGACAACTACCAATTATCCTTAATTTAGATCAATTCTTAGATATAACTCACTTAAATCTGTCCAAACAAGAGTCTAGTAGACATCCCGGGTGTAATAGTTTGAAACAAGAAATCATAAATTATAATATAATAAATAACTATAAATAATTATGAAAATAATAACGTCATAGTAATAACATTTATTCAATAATGTAATTAAATCAAAAACATTGAAATTTGCTCAGTTGCAGAATTGCTGCTGTCGTCACTTTCAATATCTGATGATAAATTTCCCCAAAAATCAGTATCACTCAATTCTGCAAATGATTCTTATTTACTATCGGTGTTTTCTAGCTGGTCCAAAAACACTTTTGACGTAAAGGGACACTTTTTGGTTGTCATGGACATTCTCAAGTTTCCAGGCAGAAAGAATGACATAAATAATATAAAAGTGCATGCAGGGCACTGGGCAAACCACTAGGGACAAAAGGGATGTGAAATGATTTCATACAGTAATGTAATCTTACAGATTACAGTGTACCGTATGTTTACTGTGTGTTTCACATTTTGAATTTGCTACCGGTCTCCGCCCCCGTGCGACGCGATGTTTGCAGGGAACGGAGCCCGGCACACAGAGGCATTGGGCGGAGGACACAACCCACAGACACAGCGGGGGGACATTGCTGGATCCAGGGGACAAGGTAAGTAACGCTGCCTGGATGCAGCGATGCCATCCCGAGTGTGGTTCGGGGTCACCGCTCTTGGTACAGAAAATGTACCCCGAGCCACACTCGGGAATACCACCAGGGGGGTTAATCTGACCATGTGACCTTGCTGGCCAGGAAAGGGGGGGTAGTTGTGCATACATAGTAGCCTTATTCATTCACATAAAACAAAAGAACTTAGTGAATATCACTACCCTATTTCAGGTTACTGATGGTCTGAACCTATATTGTACTTATGAGCTATTACTTGCTATAAAAAATGACCTCTATTAGACTCCTTTCACACTGGGATGCTTTACAGGCGTTATTTAGCTAAAAATAGCACCTGTAAAGTGCCTGTAAACTGCCTCCTAATGTACCCCAGTGGGAAAGCCCATTTGCTTTCCCACTGGAGCGGTGCGCTTGCAGGAGAGCAAAAAATCAAAGCATTTTTGGGGCGGTGCGGGAGGGTTGTGTACAATGCTCCTCCACCGCCCCTGCCCATGAATGATGGGCAACGCTTCCAAAGCAGCTATACACCGCTCCGGGATCGCCGTGCTCCAGCACTTTTAACCCCTATTTAACCCCTTCTTAGGGGTTAAAAGTGCCCTGCTACCCCCCGAATAGCGTCGCCAACAACGGTAAAGTGCCACTAAATTAGCAGCGTTTTATCGCTGACACGCGGTCGGCCCCCAGTGTGAAAGGGGCCTTAACTGTTATTGTTTTTTTCCTTTTCTATTGTTATTGTCATCACTGCTTCTTCAACAGTACTGGATAATATTTGACACTTATCTATGGTTTCAATATAACATATCTTGAAACCTTGACTTGTTTAGATGTGTGTCTATGCAGGAAGCTGGATTTTATATGTCCTCGTTTTTTAGAAGTCCAATATTTCTAGATTACTCATTGTTGAAAATTAAAGGGAAGGGGGAATAATCAGCCAATCCTCACCAGTGTGGGACTGGGGATGGCTATATAGTAAAAGCATGCCACATCCTGAATGTGAAAGAACTAAATAGATGCCAGAAAGCATGGATTTTGCAAGCATGCGTTACATTAAAAACAGTACTTTATTAGTTACAATACAAGCCCTGAGGCTTTTTACAAAATTTGAATACTTATTATAAAAACACAAATAACCCAAACGACATACACATGACAAGTTGAGTTGCACTAATCTCCTCTGAACGTCTGCCAACCCCCAATGGGTGGGATCGAAGAGAGGGGAGAGTGCATCTATAAATATATATATACTTGTTGACAATCTGGGGCGCATCCCATATACCTCAATGGCAAAGCATCAATGTAACCCCAGGGTAAAGCATAGGTGCATAAATACATCAAAGAGGGAAAATGTATGGGGATTCAAACCACCAGAACATAGAAACTAAGGGAGGCTCTACTAGTTTTGCGCTGTAGATGAACGCTTCGTCTGGAGCCCTCAGTGGTAATATAGTAAAATAGGGACAATATCACATGAATAGCAGAACGTCACCACTACACCTGAATGATCCAGATGGAACTCCAGAATGGACTCGGAGGTTGAAGGTATCCCGGATGCACCACACAACGAGAGCTGTATGGGGATCTGAATCAGCATCCAACACCATATGGGTGTAAAGGATAAGGCAATGGGGGTGTATGACGTAATGCCCCAAGGCACAAAATAAATGGCGTCCACATTTATTTATAAGTTGGAAAAGCTCCAATATCATTCAGTAGGGAATATAACAACAGTCCATGCAGGAGTGGTGAACGGCGTCAGAGTATTTGGAAGAAAAGATACGCCTCGTGCCTGGTCAGGCATCAACAGTGGCGGTAAACGAGTGGCTGTATCTGATGCCTGGGGGCATTACGTCATACACCCCCATTGCCTTATCCTTTACAACCATATGGTGTAGTGGAGACGTGCTGCAATTGATGTGATATTGTCCCTATTTTACTATATTATCACTGAGGGCTCCAGACGAATCGTTCATCTACAGCGCAAAACTAGTAGAGCCTCCCTTAGTTTCTATGTTCTGGTGTTTTGAATCCCTGTACATTTTCCCTCTTTGATGTATTTATGCACCTATGGTTTATCCTGGGGTTACATTGATGCTTTACCATTGAGGTCTATGGGATCTGCCCCACATTGTCAACAAGTATATATATATTTATAGATGCACTCTCCCCTCTCTTCGATCCCACCCATTGGGGGTTGGCAGATGTTCAGAGGAGATTAGTGCAACTCAACTTGTCATGTGTATGTCGTTTGGGTTATTGTGTTTTTATAATAAATATTCAAATTTTGTAAAAAGCCTCAGGGCTTGTATTGTAACTAATAAAGTACTGTTTTTAATGTAACCCATGCTTGCAAAGCAAAGGCCATGCTTTCTGGTATCTATTCAGTTCCCAGATTACTCATTGGATGATACCATTGTTCAATTTCTACTAGCCAACTACATTGTTTGTTTTTGGTTTGTTCTGTATTAAAACTCTAATAAAGATATATTGAAACACAAAAAAAAAAGGATCATATAAATAAAGACACCCAAACGCTGGACAAGTACTTTACTGAAAAATTATAATCCAGAAAAAAATGCCCTTGATGTGAATCCAGTGTTAAACAGGATGCCTGCCACCAACTTACTGACATTAACAACCCAAGGGATCCGGTACTTCCGCTGAATGACAGCTCCCCTGACTGTCAAAAGCTATATAAAGGAATAGCAGTGACATCAATGACCAAATATTGGTGATGTCACAGCTGTCATTGTCCGTTTGTTTACATGGCCTGGAATTCCCAGCCATTTAAGCCAATGTCCTGGTGACATCAACAATTGCTAGGGATGCACCCCTTGCTTCCTTAGAAATCATTGACAGTGGGAAACTGTTGCACATAAAAGTGGTAGCAGTACCACTTCAATATATGATACTCAACTCCTGCCAAAGGGTTAAACAGACAAGATTTTGGTCTGAACTGAAGTTAGGAAGGAACCATTGTCTCAGCCCTACTGATGGCTAATCCTTTGCCATCTGTTTGCCTTTTTGAGGACACTTTAAGGCCTCGTGCACACAGGGTGTTTTTGACTGTTTTACAGTCAATAAACTCTCAATCATGTTATCCTATGTGTTCATGCACACATAGACTGTTATCAACTGGGCAGTGCCATTTTTGAGTTGTAAAAAAACCCCAAGACCGGTGGGTTCTGAGAGACTTTTTTCAGCTGTAAAAACGCTCAAACGTTTAAAAATGCTCAAAATCATGCAAAAACGCAGATCCCCAGCGTTTTTGGACATTTTAGAGTAATTGAGAAAAAAAACGCTGGCCCTTTAACCACTTGCCAACCACCGATCAGCATCTGATGGCGACAGAGTGGCTCTGTAAGGCAAAACGCCGTCATACGCCCGTGCGCTCACTGTGTCCGGGGAGGGCCAGGGAGCGGGTGCGGCGGATTCGATCTCCGCCGGCTACCCGCGATGCCCCCCCCGGAGTGAAAGAACGGAGGTCCGTGTAAGTATACACGGACCTCCGTTCTGTGAGAGGGGGAAGGACTGTGATCACAGCCTTCCTTTACATGGAAGCTGTGATCACTTCCCTTCCCCTGTTAGGGCAGCCCCCATACAGTAAGAACACGCCCAGGGAACACAGTTAACCCTTAGAGCACCCCCTGCAGGTTAACCCTTTCACTGCCAATGGCATTTACACAGTAATCAGTGCATTTTTATAGCACTGATCGCTGCATAAATGCCAATGGTCCCAAAAAAGTGTCAAAATGTTCCGACATGTCCGCCCCAATATCGCAGTACCGCTAAAAATCGCAGAGCGCCGCCATTACTAGTAAAAAATAAAAAAAATAAAAACCCCAGAAATTAATTCTCATCATCCGTAAATGCGACCACTTTTGCGCAAACCAATCAATAAACGCCGATTGTGATTTTTTTAATCACAAATATGAGGAAGAATATAAATCGGCCAAAACCGATGAAAAAAATGTTTTTTTATATTTTTTTTTTTTGGATTTGTATTTTAGCAAAAAGTAAGAAATTTGGGTTTTTTTGCAAAATTGTCGCTCTTCTTTTGTTTATAGCGGCGATCAGAAATGATGCAGTGGTGATCAAATACCACCAAAAGAAAGTTCTATTTGTGGGGAAAAAAAGACGCAAATTTCATTTGGATACAACGTCGCACGACCGCGCAATTTTCAGTTAAAACGACGCAGTGCCGAATCGCAAAAAGGGCTCTGGTCCTAAAGTGTGAAATCCTTCCGGGGCTGAAGTGGTTACACATGTAAAAAAAACGTGCAAAAACGCCGGTAATATAACACTAAAAAAAGGTGAAAAAATCACTGATAAGATACTGATGTTTTTAGGATTTTTTTTTTAACGTCCTGTGTGCATGAAGCCTAAGGTTGTACTTAAGTAAATAGAGCACTCTCATAGCAGGTCCCCCTTATCTGCAACATGACTAACATGGTACATCACTTTCTTCTATTTCTTTTAAGAGGTATGAATCCATAATATTTTAAAATACCATTGTGATATTATACTTTATAATTGTATTCTGCTGTAATAAATTTACTAATGAAGGGGAAGGGGGGGGGGTGAATGTAGAAAAACAAAAAGTAGAGATGTTGGGGTTAGTTTACTTCAGCTAAATAGAATGTTCACTTTACAAGTGAAGTTGCACTTTGTAAGTGAATTGTCCCTTTAAAATCAGCAAATGTCTACTCACTTTACAGCATGTTTTTCTTTCTTTCTTTCATTCTTTGTATATATTAAGTCCTTGAACAGATGTTTTACAGTCTGTATTTGTAGACCAAATTTCCGTTAAATGCGCTCAGACACACTTTGTGGTTGACCTTTTGTTTGAATGCAAAGGTACATTATATTCTCCAAAATTATCAGAACACTCATACAAGGAGATTCAGACTCTTCTGCTAATGCTGTGCAATGCAGAGAGACTATTAAATAGTTTCTGTTCTGTGCTCTAATAGTGTACTTATTTAACCATGCATCCTGTAAAATATATATTCTCAATTTATTGATTTATGATTTATTGTTATATTTATTTAATTGTTAGTGTATTTATATTGCACAACATCATTGAAATGAAAGCTACATTTTTTAAGTAAGGCTCGGTTCACACTACAGCGACTTGGGACCTGACGTGTGTCGCCCCAAGTCGCTTGACATAAGAAATACCATTGAAGTGAATGAGAGCCGTGCTAATGTACACTACTGAAGGTTCCTGTACTACTTCAAGGTGACTTTTAGCCATCTTGTGCCAATAGAATTCAATGGAAATCGCCTCCAAGTCAAATCCCCATCTATATTGAAGCGACTTTATAGGAAAAAGAAAAGAATTTACCATAAATTACCCAGACAACCCCCTCCCTCCCACAGAGCACTGATTCTCTGATTCCCTTTATAGTAACTTGCTTTCAACAAAATCTATGGGGTTGATTTACTAATTCTGGAGAGTGCAAAATCTGGTGCACTTCTGCATAGAAACCAATCAGCTTCCAGCTTTATTTTTGTCAAAGCTTACCTGAACAAGCTCAAGATAGAAGTTGATTGGCTACCATGCACAGCTGCACCAGGTTTTGCAGTCTCCCTTTTTAGTAAATCCACCCTTAAATGTCTTGTGAGCTCTGTAATGGTGAAATATAGGGCAGGCCTTCAGGAAACCTTTTTGTCTTAGCTCAAAGCACAATGATATGTAACCTGGTACAAGAAGCATGAGACCTTCACTATTGAAAAATAAACTAAAAAGAAAAAATGAATATGACCTAAGGACTTTGCACATTTCTACATTCAGATATTGGAGAAGGCCAAATTATGCCTTTAAACCACAATGTCTGTTTTCAACCATTAAACACAATACAGGGTCTGTATCAATATGAGAAGTCACCTCACGAGACACAGTGATTGCTCTGTGAGATCTTATAAAAGACACAAGATACCAAAAATGTTTTACTGTACCAAGTGCAACTATGGTGGAGACACTGTTCCTCATCTAATGCTTTCATGAGCAGCAAGATACAGTCAACCACATTTCATGAATTCCCCAGGCCAGTCCCCAAATCTAAACATAGATGATCCTTTACAGCCTAAATGTTTGGGAGGGTATGTAAAGCACAATAATATTTACATATTAAAGGAGGATCTGAATCTCTACCTATTTCATACATTATTAACAGCTCCGTTATCTACTGGAATGAAGGGGCTGCACTATTTACCAGCCAAATGAACTGTAAGGTCTGCAGCCAGATTTAGTGTGAATGCCAGCTGAGGACAGGATGTTGAAATATCTCCAAATACATTATTAGTAGAGTGGAGATGATTAGGGGCAGGATGTGAAGAAAAATGTGAATGGGCACACAGACACAATTACAAATATGACAGAAATTTTAAAAGAATTTTAAAAGATTTATACTCACCTAGGTGGATGCTGCAACTGTCCCCTGCGGGCTCTTCACTGAGAACTGAGCGATCAAATACAACTGATTGTTCAGTTCTCCCCTCCGCTCTGAGCAAAGAGTGGTGATTGTCAGTCACGGCTCTCTGCTCTGCCCCTCCAGCGCTCATTGGAGCACTGGGCTGTGGAGGGGGTGAGAGTGGTTGGCTCAGGCCTTCAGTGTCTTGCTGAGAGGCTGAGCCAGGTGCCGGTCCAGGCTTCTGGCTAGATTCCAACTTTAAAGTCGGAATCTCTCCTGAGCCTGGACCGACTGAGTGACATCAGTTGACAGTGGGCTTCAACCTACTGTTGGCTGAAAAAAAGGTCACAGGAGTGCAGGGGTGATCCCCAGGAGGAGTATAGCCAAAATAGCTTTGGCTATACTACTCCTTTCACTTTTCCTCACTCTAGCCAAAACTGAAAAGACAATTGGCTGGAGTTAAAGTGGTCGTAAAGTCAAAAGGTTTTTCATCTTAATGCATTCTATGCATTAAGATAAATAACCTTCTGTGTGCAGCAGCCACCCTCCAGCACTCCCTGGTACTTACCTTTACCTGAGCCCTAATATTATAAATTAGTGAAGTTCTACAAAACTAATCAGTATCATGTGCAAATGATCAATAAAGTGCAAACCACAATAACAGTGAATATATCTTAGTATTCACTCAACAATGCGTATTAATTCTGTGCAAATAATCATTAAAGTGCAAATGTCAAATTACATGCATAAATATTAAAGTGCACAGTGCAAACAATATTATTTATTCTACTTACCTGAGCCCTATTTTCCTCCAGAAATGCCCACGAGTTCTTCGGCCATCCAGGACTCTCCTCCTGATTGGCTGAGACACAGCAGTGGCCCCATTGGCTCCCACTGCTGTCAATTAAGTCAGTTAGCCAATCAGGAGAGAGAGGGGGCAGGGCAGAAAAGAGGCTCCATGTCTGAATGGACACATGGAGCTGTGACTCAGCTCAGGGGACTCCATAGCAAGCTGCTTGCTGTAGGGGCACTCGCCAGGAGGGAGGGGCCAGGAGAGCCGAAGAGGTACCTGAGAAGAGGAGGATATGGGCTGACCTGTGCATTGTATTAGTCTGGGTTCACACCTATGCGAATTGGATGCAGGTTTCCCCGCATCCAATTCGCATGACAGGAGAGTGTGCCCGGCTCTCAATGGAGCCGGTTCACACATTTACGTGATGGCTCCGGAGCGGCTTGCACAGAAGTCATGTGCGTCTTTAGCTCCATTTCAGGGCCGAAATCAGGCAAAAATTTGGCCCTGATTCATCCCTGAAATGGAGAACAGGGACGCACCGGACCCCCTGTCATGAGCCGAATGAGAGGATAGTGTGAACCCAGCCTCAGGAGTCATAAGGGTATGGTATGTTCATCAAATGGAAAATTTTTGTGTCAGATTTATTTATTTGATTAGTGATGTTGTATATCTATTTTATTATCTATTTTATTACTATGTGTATACATTCTTTATTTGATAAATAAACATTTAGTACAAGACAAAGGGTTCACAGATCACCGTTTGTTAGCTAAAGAGATAACGCAGCAAAAGTAGCTCCCTTTTAGGTGCAGCTGTGAGTCATTTATGTCTGTAAATTGAACTGTTGAACAACAGCATTTTTAACACATATAACAAAGAGACACATGAAAAGTAATTGCTCCTTCTTCTGTCTGGATACATAGAGACAGTTCATATTATTATTATTATTATACAGGATTTATATAGCGCCAACAGCTTATGCAGCGCTTTACAACTTGAGGGTGGACAGTACAAATACAATACACCTAAATACAGTAGGAATCAGAGGGCTCTGCTCGTTAGAGCTTACAATCTATGCAATATTTCATTTTCATCTCACTAATAAATGAAAAAATATATATTTATTTATTTAGTTTATTTATTAATTTTTTTTTAGTGCTGACCAGAATAAATAAAAATGACAAAAATCAATATACCGTACATTTCTTGTAAGTTATAGAAGTGTAATACATTTTAAGTATGTTCATATTTTACATGTTTTGGGTGCATGTTACATGTGTTTTTTTACATGCATTATCACTCCTTCCTATAGAATGTGCATTGTAATGGAAAGTATAGCAAAGAATAAGAAAGCATGGCACCAAAACGCAGAGGTGTCAATGCACATTTAAACTGCATGAATGGTTGTAACTGAATTTAGTATATATTAGTCTAGTGCAGAATCATTATTTTTTTCAATTTTTTTGTTTGCTGGAATTACTAAATTTAAATTCAGGATTTTTATGAATCAATATTTTATCTCGCAAACAGTCATTTTAGTCCCCCTCTCTCCAAAAACGATGGTTCAATAATGCCTCACAATTATCTCCATGTTAGCAGTACTTTACCAGTTATAATCCATGTAACAATCTTCCTGAATAGACTTTTACAAGCAAACTGCTGCATAGTGTTAATTTTTTGCAAATGAAGTGAAATCAGCTCATCCATGTGAAAAAGTCATTAGTAAAACAGTCCTATTGGCATTCTGTGGTACTACAACCAGTTCCTAATGCTACTGAAGCTGGCCCAACCACTTTCTACATTATAACTACTTAGTTTGGCACAAGGACTTAATTCCTTATAGCTATCATTTGCTAAATATACAGGCAACGTCTGGTTAGGTTAGAAAATAATAGCTGCAGGATATTGTATCCCTTCCCTTTGCCCCTCATCAGGCAGCTTTTTACTTAACCAGTGCTACTGTGCCCTCTTGGTATCTTTAGGTCTGTTTATGTCTTTCACATGTTTCCCTTTCCTTATTTTATTTCTCTGTGGTTATGCAAAAATCGCTTCATTATATATTTTTAGGTTACGACTCAGTTTTTTAATACCGTATTTTTCACTGTGACCTTTTGCTTGAATAAAGCTCTTCTTATATACACTTCTGTAATGTGTTTCACTACAGAACATTTAAGTGCCCTGACAACATTAATTTCAGTAATCAGGACGTCTGCACACTGTCTACAAGTAGTAAACATGTTTGACAAATAGAATCCCAAAAATGGCTATAATTTCCACAGTATCAGATTATGTCACCAGGCATCAGTTCTTAAAATGACCGGCATTCTGGCATCTGAACTGCAGATACATCACAGAGCAGTTATAAGTGCAAATAATTTTACATTAGTGACATGCTAATCATCCTGGAAGTCATACATAGTTCCTAAAGTCAAAAACTGTGCTCAAAATATTTCACTTCTATCAAGTTGAAGCAGACTGATATCTGTGGTTTCATAAGCAGGTGGTTAGGCCTTAAGCCCCATACACACAAGATGAATACTGGACAAAATCAGCCATTACAGTAGATACCGGCCTACACTCAGCCCATGTGTACAGGTCCTTGTTTGACAAAAGCTGATCTCACGACCGGCTTCTGTCGAACGAGCATGCTGGTAAACCAGCAGTTGATCAACATCTGATCAGAGATCTCAGCCAATGGCTGCGATCACAGACCAGTGTGTTCTAGTGTGGGTGGAGGTCGGTCCCCCTGTCAGAACTCAATAGCTTAGTGGGGAGATTGCTGTACTAATATTGCATTGTTAGTACAGGACCTCTATGCGAGCTCCTCAGGTTTTTTTTGCTCAGCCAAGAGTGTGTACCAGATTTTACTCTCATGTTCTGAAACTTTAAAGTGTACCTTGCATCAAAATCCAAAGCTCCAGTGTTTAGTAGATTCTCTAATCAAATGCTATGAAAAGAAATACAAACCATAAAAAGTTACTTGCCCTATACCTTAACTTACGGCATCCTTGTCTAGATACTTGTGATATCACTCAGCCTTCCAGTCGGATCCTAAGAAAGCCGGGAATCCCAAGACTTGTGAGAATCCACTACTGCACGCAGGGCTGCTGTTTGAAATCATGGGGCCACGTACAGCGTACCTGACAGGCCCCCCCTTAATCCCATACTCGACCCCCACCCCTGACCCCATGCTGTCACAGGGGGAAACTGGTGGCAGGAGCATGTTACATATTCCACCCTAAAAACAGGTGAAACATGTAACATATTCCAAAAAGTGAACTTAAAATGTATTACACATATTCTAAAACAGTAGAGATGTCTTACTTTAGACCTTTTTTATTTATTTTTTTTTTTTTTTTTATTGGAATATCAAGGAATGTGTAACAAAACATAGCCTTTGGGGCATACCCCGGCTTAAAAGTGAAAAGCTGAGAGTTACATCTTAAGCAATAACATTTAGGTTCCAAGAGCAGTCAGACATAGGCGAATCGAAGTTAACATGCAGTATAGTAAAGGTAGTGTTACCTTCTAACAATAACTGGACATAACTCCCCCAGATGTATCTCCGCTGCTCATTGCATGTGGGAGTGCTGTGTCGGCAGCTTGTTGATGTCTGTTGTTTAGTACATATTTTAACTACTTGTCATTGGACCCTTCTTGGGCACCCCTATTGGGAACAATCTGTGTCCCAGGAGGGTCTTAATGTTAATGTTAATGTCTTATTGTACGAGAGTCGAAAAGTGAAAATTCGGCCCCATACGGGGTTTCCGATACAAAACAATGTGTAAGGAACTATAAGGTTATTTTTTTTTTTTTTTTTATTTATTTT
>BLSH010170685.1:190468-217334 GCA_018402905.1 Glandirana rugosa
TTCACAGTAAAAAACTCATTGATTTTATCCTGAATGAATTGAGAGTATGGGGGAGTCTGCATGACGTATGAATTTGCTCTCCACAACTTGGAGGGTGGGTGGTGGGCGTTGCCAGCGAATGTTATGCTAATTGGTGCGTGATCAGACCACGTTATTGTGCCTATATCGGCTTCTTGTATTTTTTGGAGAGACCATTTATCAACTAGGAAAAGATCAATTCTCGAGTATGAGTTATGTGGTATTGAATGAAATGTGTATTCTCGTTCCGTGGTGTGTAGGCATCTCCATACGTCATGTAGCTCATGCTCTCGCAAAAAATTAGGCAGACGAGATGCTAGTCTGGTAGAGGGTTTGGTGGTATCCATTTTTTTATCAGGTGCTAGGTTGAAGTCCCCACTCATGATCAAAGCACCTTTTCTGACGGTTTTGATTTTCTTCATCAAAGCATTCAGAAATCTAATTTGGCGCGTATTAGGTGCATAAATGCACACGAGAGTACACAGTAGAGAGTTCAATTTGCATGTTAAGATTAGATATCTGCCTTTGGGATCAACTATCTTATCTAAGAGGTCAAAGATATCTCTCTATGAATGGCTACCATTACTCCTTTTCTTTTGGAGATTTGATTGGATGCCCAGTAGATATGTGGATAGTTCTTGTTATGGCATAAGCGAATGTCTCTTTCAAGTAGGTGAGTCTCTTGGATACAGAGGACGTCACACTTTGCTTGGGTGGCTGTTTTCCACATTGAATTGCGCTTGGCTGGGTGATTTAGACCCTTTGTGTTAATGGAAAGGATTTTAAGAGCCATGTGAGAGTTGGTGTAGGACGATATGGTTATAACTCACAGTTTGTTGATTCATTCTTTCTTTTCCGGAAAAAGTGTGGTATCGGAACATCTCTTGGTTGTAGTGCGGAACCTGGTAATCCGTGGAGACTGCTGTAAACAAGAAGCTGTCGTTTTCTTCCCATGAGTCTTGTTTCGGTGTTGGCTGGCTTGAGACAAAGATTGTTAGAACATCATAACAGAAAAACAGAACAAGTGTGACTAGTTGTGACTTTCTAGCTACAAGCTTAACGTGGGGGGTAAAGAGTTCACTGAGTGAGGACAATATCATCTTGTATGTCACCCAGAGAGAAATTGTGAATACGGTTCACCATGTGGTCGTTATTATCATCAGTTTTTGTTCCAAGGCCTGTTCCTCACTGGAGCATTATTCCACTGTGGTGGGACTCGCTTTAGTTTGGCACCTATGTCAGGTGGTGGGGTTTCAATTGGGATGATTCCCCATGTTTTCCAGAGAGTGAGGCCCTTTTCTAGTGAGGCTATTAAATGGGTCTCCCCGTTGTGCTCAATAGATAGTTCGGTAGGATGTTTCCATTTGTACTGGACGTTATTGTTCCTTAGGGTTTTGGTGATGGTGTTTAATTCCCTCCTTTTGTCTAGGGTGTATTTAGATAGGTCTACAAACATTTGAATATTTCCATAAGGGTCTGGGAGTTTCCCAAGTGTGCGGGCTTTTTGATGCACCAATTCCTTTGTGTTGTAAAAGTGTACCCGCATGAGGACATCTCTAGGTATTTCCTTGGGTAAGAAGGTCGGTTTCGGAAGTCTGTGTATGCGGTCGATGTTCAGCTGGAGTGGAGACAAGTCAGGCACTAGGGTTTTGAAGAGACCTTCAGTGAACGTGGTTAGGTCTTGCTGGAGGACGCTTTCTGGGACACCCCTCAACTTAACATTGTTTCTTCTCGAGCGGTCCTCGAGATCCGCTAATTTGGCCCTGATCCATTGTCTGTCTTCTTCTCCGTCCTCCTGTGCATCTATGAGGTCGTTAACAGTGGTAGCTATGTTGGTGATTGCTGTTTCCACTTTGTCAACCCTGTCCCCCAAAACAGCTATGTCCCTGGAGAATGTGCGGGTGATTGCCATGAACTCTTCATGCATGGAGCGATGGAGGGTTAGTAGCATATCCTTCATCTGTGTGTCTAGTACGGGTTGGTTTGTGGTAGGAAAATTTTCAATGGGTAAAGTGTACGTTTTTAGCTGTTGTTGGTGTGGAGAGAGTACTCTTACCCCTTGTGAGGGATCCTCAGAGTCAAGCCTCATTCTGGAACTTCCGGTTCCGGCGCCTGATGAGGAAGGAGTGAAGAGCAACGGCTCCGGACCTCATCTGCTTATAAAGTCGTTTCTAAGCCGAATCAGACTACCGCTGGACCCCAGTCCGCCCCCCCGGCATCCAGTGACCATCCAGGCTGCCACCGGCGATGGACAAATTCGTACTCCACGGCGGGCCCGCCATGGGGCCGACCTCCCGACCCGACACCGCGGCACCGAATCTTCGTTCGGAGAACATCGCTGCAACGAACCTTCGTTCGGAGAATAATCCTGCAACAAATCTTCGTTCGGAAGCCTCGTGCGGGGAGCCGCCCTGCACTAATTCAACACAGCCACCATCAGTCATGGCGCCTCCCCCCCTTATCCATACAACTGTGGGGACAGCAGAAACCCTTGAAGACCAATACACCAGACTAGCACAGGGGGTTGCAGCCTTGCTGAACCCCACCATTACTTTGACGGTGGAGAGAGCCATAGCAGCGGGCATGGCACAACTCAAAAAGGAACTGAACGACCACACTCAACGCATAGGAGAGCTGGAAAACCGCGTGTCCAATGTAGAAGACGAGATGCAGAACTCGCTAACCTGCGAGCAACAATTCCGGCACACACAACAATATCTCCTCGACAAGATCGACGATCTCGAAAACCGATCACGTAGGAACAACCTTAGAATTGTGGGCCTCCCAGAATCCTACGGAGCTGCCTCCCTACAGGAGATATGTGAGACCCGCCTGCCCCAGACACTAGGAATCAGCAAACCTTGCACAGTGGAAAGGGCTCATCGCATGGGAGCCCCCTCCAACGATCGTCGGTCTCCCCGACAAGTCATTGTGCGATATCTGAACTACATGGACAGATTAGCCATCATCAGATCCTTCAGAAATGCAAAATCTCTGCAGTACGAGGGGCACAAACTCCTGATCTTTGCGGATTACTCGCAAGAAACCTCTCGGCGGCGCAAGGCCTTCCAACCGATATGCCAAGCCCTCTACCAAAAAGGTGTTAAATTTACGCTCTCTTATCCGGCCTCTCTGAGATTCACCGATTCTGCTGGAAACGCCAAAGTCTTCAACCATCCTGAAGAAGCGGCCAACTTCGTCCAAGCTCACCTGCAAATCCCGATGGACACCCATCATCCTCTCCAATGTCCCTGGGACACCGAGACCTCCGGAGTCCAAGGAAAGAATCCCCAAAGCGTCCACGATACGCAAACAGATCACCCAGAGAGGACCGCTCCTGAATCGCCTTTTCTGAACGGACACCCTCGACCCACCCTGGTCATTCATCTTATGGATCTCTTCATACTCATCCTAAAAGGTGATTTCTCTATGTAAGACACTTGCCTAAGATATGACTCCTCTATCGCTATATTGAACCCCAAGGTCCCTGCTCCTTTCTTTTTGTCTCTTTCTTTATTCATGCCGTTAGCTATACATGCGGTCTTACCGGAGATGATCGGAAAGTGGCGGAGATGTCTTTCATAGCCCCCATGATCTCGGCAGCGCCTGCATATCTCTGGTAACGCTGCTCATGTGGCAGGTTTCCTCATGAGGAAAAAGGTGAAGTCTGAACTGTTGTGTTTTTGTGTTAATGTTTTCCCCTTTCCTTACGACCACTTATACCACTATGGAAATACTCTGACCCGCTCCACGCCCAATCTGAGTTGGCACGCCACTTCCCCAGCTCTACCATTCCTTAACCACTACTACTCAATCCGATCAACCCTACCATCCCCAAACTATACAGAACCAATTCATACTGACCCACCCCAACACCACCCGCCCTGAAGTGCGTCTCGTGGAATGTTAAGGGGCTCAGATCCCCTAACAAACGGATGGCCATCCTGCGTCACCTCCAGAGATTAAAGGCTGATATAGCCTTACTGCAAGAGACACATCTCCAAGCCATAGATTACCACCGCCTAAACAAACTATGGGTAGGCCAGGTTCTTGGCTCGCCCTCGCCTAAAAACAAAGCAGGGGTAGTCATACTCATCCATAAAAAGGTCCAATGCGAGATACTATCGGAAAGCAGAGATGAGGAAGGCAGGATTCTTATTTTAAAACTAAAAATCAAATCCAAAGAGGTCATATTAGCAAATGTTTATGCCCCCAACTCCCCAACACATAACTTCTTCCAAGGCCTTACGGCACAACTAGCCCCATACCTGCACCTTCCAACCATTATAGGTGGAGATTTCAATACAGTCATGAATACCCAGGAAGACAGGGAAGCAGGCCGACAACATCATCTCACCCCCCTCAGGGACTCCCAACCTTCGCCGCTGCACTTCTTCGCGGAGGCACTTCAACTCACCGACATTTGGAGGCAGGTCAACCCACTGGGCAAGCAATACACCTTTTACTCACACCCGCACCATAGCTTATCCCGGATAGATTATTTCCTATGCTCACCTTCTATTCTCCAAAACATACTCGACCCCCGGATTCTAGACACGGTTATATCTGACCACTCACCAATCTCACTAGTCCTAACAGGGCTAGACCCTTCGGACTCTTTTAGAACCTGGCGCTTCCCAGCCAATCTAGCGCACAACCAAGACTTGATAGCTCTAATAAAAAAATCATGGGAAGAATACGCCGCGACAAATGCAGAACATGCCACCGACCCCAACCTCCTATGGGAGGCAGGCAAAGCAGTGCTTCGGGGCCAAATAATAGCCTTCAGCGCCGCTTTCAAAAAGAACCTGAGTGCCAATTATAACCGAGCCAGTAAAGCCATGCGGGAAGCCCAAGCTGCCCTCAACAGCCAAAATTCATCCGAGAACAGGCAAAAATGGTCGATAGCCAAAAGACAATTTGACCACTGGGCCTTTGCACAGGAACGTCATAACCAGGCGTACCTAGACTTACAGTACCATAAGTATGGGAATAAAGCTGGCAGGTTACTGCCTCGGTTATGCAAAGGGAAACATGCACCCACCCCCATCCACGCGCTTAAACAATCCGACGGTTCTCTATCCTCAAACCCCAAAGACATTAACAGTACTCTTGAAAACTTCTATTCCAAACTGTATGGGAAGGACCCAATTGATGAGGAGGCAGCACAGGCTTTTCTCAAACAGATAAATCTCCCCCAAATCACCCAGGCCCAACTAGACTCCCTAAATGCCCCAATTTCCATCGAGGAAATCAAACAAGTGGTAGCTTCATTATCCCCTAATAAAGCCCCGGGACCAGATGGATACACTTCCGAGTTTTACAAGAACAACATCTCCACCTTTGCCCCAACTTTGTGTTCCCTCTTCCAGCGGATACTCGATGGTGGGCAATACCTCCCCTCTGGTTTCCAAGCCTTTATTAAAATAATCCCCAAATTAGGCAAAGACCCGACCGACCCTGGCTCTTATCGACCCATCTCCCTGTTAAATCTTGACACCAAGATCCTTTCAAAAATTATGGCCAAAAGACTCGGATTAATCATGCCCACCTTGATCCACCCGGCGCAAGCGGGGTTCACGATGGGCCGCTCAGCGACTTCCAATATACGCAAAGTTTTAGCGGTACTGGAACACGCGAAATCCAACTCCCCTAATGAATACGCCATAATTTCATTAGACGCGGAAAAAGCGTTTGACAACGTGAGCTTCCGCTGGCTAACCCTAGCCTTACACAAATTTGGATTCTCGGGCCCTTTTCTCCATCTTATCACCACAATGTATTCAGCCCCATATGCCAATGTTATTGCGGCGGGTATTAGTTCCAACAAAATTCCTCTCCATAAAGGAACCCGACAGGGATGTCCTTTATCTCCCTTGTTATTTAACCTAGCCATTGAACCTCTATCCAAGCACTTGCTAGATCACCCCAGGCTTCACGGAATCAAATTTGGCACACATGAAGTCCGCACAGCTCTGTTTGCGGACGACATATTAATTTTCTCTGCCAACCCGCAAAACCATGTACCACTTATTCAGGACATATTTACCAATTTTCAAAAGTACGCGGGCCTCAAAATTAATTTCAACAAAAGTGAAATTCTTCCCCTTTTCCACACTAGGACTCCCCAATGGGCAACGGACTCAGCCTTTCAGGTAGCCACCTCCCACATTACTTATTTAGGCATCCAAATCGGGAAATCCCCCTCTTCCATATACAATCTAAATATCCCTCCTGTGGTTGCAAAGGTTGTAGGGGAGCTTCGCACCTGGTCCGATCTCCCACTCTCCCTATTAGGGAGAAGTCACCTTTTCAAAATGTTTGGTTTCCCCAAATTACTCTACCCCCTACAAACCATTCCCCTACTACTACGCCATACGGATGTTCAGGCGATTAATAAGGCCCTTTCCTCCTTCCTATGGCGGAAGAAACGACCGCGCATCGCCCTCACCAAATTGTGCCTACCCAAACATCTGGGAGGATCCAACCTCCCCAACATAAGAATCTATAACTTGGCGTGCCTCCTCAGAGTGGGCCTGGACTGGCTATCGGGAGCTTCTAGAGTTTCGAACCTGGAGCTAGAATCCCAAATGGCCTTCCCCCATCGCCTTGCTGCTCTTCTCCACTGCAAACCCCAGAAGTTACCACCTGCCCTAAAACATAACCTGCTCATCAGGGATACTATTATCGCATGGAGGGAGGTCAGGAAAAAGCTGGGCCTTCCGGCGACCATCTCCAGGTTTCTCCCTCTCAGAGGCCACCCCAACAGCCCCCTGTCAGCCCAACAAGCAGTAACAACTCTTTGGTCTCGACATGGACTGGAAACTTACGCCCAATTTTTTGACCCAACCTCAGGAGGTCCCTTACCTTTCTCCCAAATACGTGCACAGTTTAACCTCCCGAATTCGCACTTTCTACCATGTCAACAAGCTATCAGTTTTGCCAACAGCCTGTGCCCTGATAAACTGAAACGCTTCAAACCTGCTTTTATAGACCACTTGCTTACCAACAACTCTATAAAGGTGGGGGATACCCACAAATTGTTGTCGCTCAGCCTATGGAAGTCACGTCCCCAAGACCCTCCTCCACCTTGGGCAAGTCAATTCCCAACACAGGGGGCCACGAACTTTGCCCTACAAGGCTTTATCACCACTAGTTCTTTTATCAAGAATGAATTCTGGAGAGAACAACAAATGAAAATACTCCACCGGGCATATGTACGGTTCTCCAGAGACCAATCCACCTCGACACCCTTCCAATGCACTTGGTGCCTAGCCCACAAACCATCTTTAAAGCACAAGTTATGGGAATGTCCCACTATCTCGACCTTCTGGTCACAAGTGGAAAAGCTAGCCAACCGAGTCTCAGGATACTCCCCCTGTAAAGACCCTCTCCCGCTAATTTTTGGATTCATGGACCAACCTCTCTCGGCACCTAGGACCTGGAACAAAACCGTTCTCAATAAACATAGACACTGGCTTACCTACTGCTTTATGATCGCAAGAAGGACTATACTTCAGCAATGGACCTCAAAGACCCCCCCCAATGTATCTATGGTAGTATCCCAGCTGTTGGGTCTCTATCACAAAGAACTACTGGATATCACCCTAAATGGAGGCAGCAGGCCCAAATTCAACAGAATCTGGGGAGCCTTTACCGAGATTTTTGGCAAAACCCCTCCAGCATCTGCGCACCATCCACCCACAACCTCAATCCCATTTACAACTGTGGACTCGGGCGGAGCAACAAGTAGTATACCTTACCCGGACCCTCTCTTACAATCGCCCCATACCCCCCTCCTCAGAGCCTAAGGGAGCCTTCCTGGAATTGGGTTCCTCTTATTCTTTTCTCCGATGGTTTAGGGAAAAACTGTACCTGCTAATACTACCTAGTGCCTGCAAGTAGGTATTTTGAAGTTTGACTTAATGTTTAGTAATCGGAATGTGGTATCATTAGTCTCAGTTGATCACGATTTCAGAGCTGACAGTGGTCCCCCCCCTTCCCCCCTCTTTCTTTTACTCTCTTATCCCTCACTTCCCTCCCTCTTCTGCCCTTCTACTTTTTCCCCTCCCTCCTCCCAGACTGAACGACAAATTGTTTACTGTACTTGCATATGTGTCCACACCACGTTGTTCTTGCTACTTTTATCAATGCAACGTAAATGTTTTACTATTTCCTGTACTGAACTAAACCCTTAATAAAAACGTATTTGAAAAAAAAAAAAAAAAAAGCCTCATTCTTGCCTTTGCTGGACTTGAGCATGGTGGGCTGGGGGGGAGATCTGTGAGTTGTGGGAGGCTTTCTGCACCATCTACCTCTGCGTCCGGTAGGTCTGAATAATGATTGGATTGGGAGATTCGGTCTGGGCTTTCCGTGCCCACTTTGCGGTGTTCTGGCCAGTGGAAATAGGCTGTGAGTTTTTTAGGCTTACAGTCACCCTGTCATTTCCTAGACATGGTGGCGAATTGATTGTATGCCTATGAAAAGAGCTGTGGTGCGGCCATATAAGTGCTGGTCGTCGCTTACTGCTCTCTGGGTGCTTGTCACATTTAAGTAGTCATCAGGTGGCTATGGCGGTGAGGCCTAGTAATGGCGGATCTTATAGTAAAGTCCTGTGGGCCTCAAAAATAGTGTCTTTGACTCCTTCGTGGGTATCAGGCGTAGGGGGGGGAGATGTATGTGTCCCCTGAACTTAGGTGGGCGTGCGGTGTCAATATTATAGGGGTCTCCGCTGCCGCTGGTAGCGTTGCGGCCTAGTCGCGGTAAAAGCCGCGGCCTCGATTTCCGGGCGGTGCGGAGCTCCGCTGCGAATTTTGCCAGAAATATGCTCGTCTGTAGGGGATTATGTGGGGAATGTTCCCTGGGCTGTTATTCCCACTCACCGGAGCCTGTAGTACGAGGATGCATGTGGATTTTGGTCCTGAGCACCGGAGCTCACCAGAAGTGCGTCCGTCGCCTTCAGCGTCCAAGCCACTGCCCCCTATTTTAGACCTTTTTTACACAACAACTAAGTAGATGGGATAAGCGCAGGTGTGTTCAGACCCAATTCTGCCAGGAAGCTGTCACAGTGCTCCACCAATCATAACTGGAGCTGAATGGGACAGACGTCAGTGTTTTGATGTCCATGCCTGTTCAGTGTGTGTCTGCATACACCACAGACTTGTGGTGGCTTTAGGGGTGGCCAGATGTAAATGGACCATTTACATCAGGCTAACTCTGATCGGCCACATTTAGTACGGAGCCTTTTTAAATTTTTTTTGGCCCTGAATGGACAAGGAGGTAGGTGGGTGTAAACAGACACAAGCCCATTACATCTGGACTCACTACTAAGGATGGGTTTGGGCGTGTTCGGGACCGAACGTGCCCGAGCCGGCCAGGAAGTGAACCCTGCACTGCGCTAATCACAGGCAGTGCGACATAACCTGATGCGCGGCTGCAGTGATCGGGGAAATGTCTCACTGCCTGTGATTAGCACAGTGCAGGGTTCAGGGAGGGGGGAGGGGCGGGGGAAGGGAATGGGGGGGGAATAAGGAGAGAGAGAAAAGGATGGAAGGGAAGAGAAGAAGGGAGAATCCCCAGATCCATTAGAAAAGGGGGAAGGGTTAAGGAAGGAAGAAAAGGGGGGAGGGGGAGAGGGAAGGGGGGTTAACAAAGAGGGACCCAACACAGCAATCACCAAACATAGCTACTTAAGTGCTCAACATTAGCAGCATAAACAGGCTACAGTTATCAATCCTCCCCTGTACCCCAGGAATCTATCCAGGCGGACCAAATTTTATGGAACTTCCTAGGGCATTTCCAGTTAAGGTAGGTAAGCTTATACAAAGATATGTATATGCAAACATAAAGTCCGTTGTGACAAAGCCCAACACCAAACAAAATCCTCCTATATGTGTGTATCTTCTAGTTCTTTCACCACGGGTGCTCAATGGAAAGGTGGCAACTTTACAGGATGGTCAAAATGCGCATTTGGAAAGCCCGATTGGTTCCGCTACTAACACCACTCCACTCCAATGTTCCCTCAGGATAGAACTAGGATGTATGAAAATGACTGAATTTGACTTGGTATGAGCCTTTTGCAAACCCCTTTGCAGAAACAGCTTTTTGTTTTGTGGTGTGTTAAATTTCAACTCAATTAATTCTGGCGCTGCTCCTATCCGACATACAGGACATAAGTACAGTTGTAGTATTTCCTCAAGCTGGATAGTTTTATAAGTTTACTAATGCATTTTACTTGTGTGGAGATCACTAGGGCGAACAGGCCAGGGGACAAGGGACAGCCCTGTCTCGTACCCCTATCAAGGGGGAAGGGCAAGGATGGAGAGTTATTCGTACGTGTTCTAGCTAGCAGAGAAGAATATTGTATGCAATATTGTATGCAAATCCATGCAATAAAGTTAGGACCAAACTTTTTGGGAGATTTTACTTTCTGTCAGGAAAAGAAGTGATGGGAAATCTTTCCAACTGGGCCACTCACATAAACCTATTTTAGTAAACTGAGGAAGGGTTACAACTTTGAACAATGTTTTTATTGCTATATGTACTTTCTAGTCCTGGTGACAGTAATGTCCCCCCATTTCTTGCATAGGCATCAACGGGACAAGATGTGATGTAAAATCTCTCTATGTCTTATCTATGCTATAAAAAAATAAATTTGACCAGTGGCAGTCAGTCCATGCAGGGCGTAGGGGCGCTACCCCCCTAATTCATGCGTTCAGCCCCTAATCTACATTCAGGGCCTGGCGCATGGATTTTAATGGTTTTTTTTTTTTTAGAAGCACATGATTAGAGCTGGAGTCTCTAATTGGCTTTAAAAAAGGGTGGGCTCGGGGTGCAGAGCAATGCCCCCTGGGCCCATCCAGTTGTGTGGCAGCTGTGCAAGCGAGGGGGGAGGTTTGTTTGCCGCACCCCAAAAATATTGAGCACCAGCCGACACTGCATTTGACTGGAGTTAGAGTTTAAGTTTTTATTTTTTGATTTCTCTCATTTTATCTGTACATAAAGATGTTATAGACTTTTTCAGTTTTTACTTTTGGCACTCCAGGGAAGTACAATCATTATAATGTATCTAAAGTGTGTATTCTTATTCTCTGCCACAATCATTCAGCCCTATTATAACAATGCATATTATGTGTGTTTAATTGTATTAATGCATATACTGTAGCCTCTTAGTAACTGATCCATTAAAGATGACACAATAATATACTATATCTGTTCACATGAGGGGGATGGGTTGTAAGTACAAGAAATATCTTATAAATATATAAAATACAGCTCTTGCACTGGGGCTCCATCTGCTTGACAGATACTGTAATGCAGCAGAAAAAAATATTTTCTGAGCTGAAATTTTTCACGGGGAAATATTAAGCTGACCAAATACGTAGCAATTTGTGGTAAATATGAACCCCTTTTGAGCCACAAGGAATAGCAACTATGATCTCAAATTATTACTTAGTAATCTAACACCCACAAGTTTTATCCACCACTAAAACATAGACAATGATGAAGAGTAAACTGGGCAGTGCATCAACATGCAAAATAGAATTGCAAATGGGATTCTATTTTTTTGCATGCAATTGGGGCAATTTCAATCCTATCTCCTTGTGGTCAATTGAAATAACCAGTTTATATCTTCGACTACTTTTCAATTTTGACCAAAAATGGAATGGAAATTTTGATTGCTTTATCAAACTGCCATGTGAATTGGCAGCTTTGAGTTGACCCAGCCGACCTCCTCTTTAAAATTCAGGACTATATACACTATAGTGCAATCTACACCATACTACTGTATAGTGCAATCATTTTTAATCTGCTTTTGATGCAGTGTGAGGATTAGCAAAACATGCTGGTGTGTATTGGTAGCATGACATTTTTCTTCTGTACAGCGAACTGTGCTAAAGCTACATTACAGGAGAATGCCACAGTACAGTTCAAGCCACAAGAAGACTATGGCTTCAAAGTTTGTATTTAAAGTTACTAACACAGGTTAAAGCGGAAGTAAACTCTGCTTTGTCACTTTTACCTAAAAGTAAACTTCTAATAAAGCTTGCCCTTAAGTAAAATAAGTATCTCATAAATATTCACCACTTAGGAGATACTCACATGTTTTGCAGCCGGTGACGTCACCGACTCATGCCCAGAGCTCTCTGAATTGAACACTGCATGTGCCATCAATCCGGAGCGCTTTGCCCTGACCATAACTCTTCTGTGCATGTGCAAGAGTGATGTCATCTTGGCTCAGCCGGAGCTTGTGGACCTGGAAGGAAGATCAGGTGAATATGGAACCCCTGACAGCGGTGACAGCATGCCGCTGGAGGGATGCGTTTTACAGTTAGGTCTTTCATAATATGCTTGTATGTGATGCATGTCATTAAAGTGGAGTGCCACCCAAAAGTGGAAGCTACGCTTATCAGCCTCCTCCCCCTCTCCAGTGCCATTTGGCACCTTTCGGGGTCGGAGAGCGTTTTGACAAGTACCCGTCCCCATTTCTGAGAGAGCTCACTGCGATGAGATCACTTGGAAGTTCAGTCCCCTTCCTCCTTCCCCCACCGCTGGGCCATTCAGAAACCGCAGTGCACTTCGCGCATGCACAGTAGGGAGCCGGCTGTGAAGCTGAAAAGCTTCACTGCCGGGTTCCCTTACTACCAATGGCGGCAGCAGCACCCGAGAGCTGATTGAAACATCGTCTGGGGTGCCGACATCGGACAGGACAGGTAAGTGTCCTAAAATTAAAAGTCAGCAGCTACAGTAAGTTAATTTTTTGCTGGCGGGGCAGAACTCCTCTTTAACTTGCAGGTATTTTTTTTTTTTGCTTCAGCACTTCTGGCATCTGTTAGACAGTGGGCTAACATTATTTTCCAAAGTTTAAAAAAGCAAGTCCCCATACCTCCCCAAAGGAGAGATTATGGGAAAGAGGAGACTTTTTAAGTGCCTAAGAATAGTAAACACATAATACAATATATAAATAAATAAATAAAAAATATCCAAATTTTATTTATACAAAGTTAAAATAGAGCCTCATAAAAGCATATTATATAAAAACTATGGACCTATAGTATAACTGTTTTGTGAATCAGTACACAACATGATGTATATGGATCCATATACATCATGTTGTGTACTGATTTACAGAACGGTTATACTATATGTCCATAGTGTTGATATAATATGCTTTTATGAGGCTCTAGTTTAACTTTGTATAAATAAAAATGTGGATTTTTTTTCTTACTTATATATTGTATTATGTGTTTACTATTAGGCACTTAAAAATCCCCCTCCTTCCCATAATCTCTCCTTTGGGGAGATATGGGGACTTGCTTTTTTAAATGTCGTTTCATATAGGGGATAGTACCAGGTTGTTTATACAAAGTCCCCCTACTTAATTACCCAGTAACATTATTTTTCTATTACAACCAAAGTTTGAACAGTGACAGTCAATCAGTGTTGAAAATAATAGCTATGTGGCTACAAATAGTAATCAGTGTGACAAATTAAAACATGTATTATAGCTTAGTAAATCGAGCATGATACCTGAAATTTGTACAGGTTCAGATGGCACTTGTATCTCTTTACCAACTGTTGTAAAAAAAATCTTGGTTACAATGCTCAATAGTTCAAGCTGAAATTTACATAAGTATGTGGAATGAGAGAAGGAAAGAGTTAAAGTGATTGTAAAGTCTTGTTTTTTTTTAAAATAACAAACATGTTATACTTACCTTCTCTGTGCAGTTGGTTTTGCGCAGAGCAACCTGGATGCTCCTCTTCTCGGGTCCTTTTTTGCTGCTTCTGGCCCCTCCCTCCTGTTGAGTGCCCCCACAGCAAGCAGTTTGCTATGGGGGCACCTGAGCCGAGTCACAGCTCTCTGTGTCCATTCAGACACGGAGCCCTGACCCAGCCCCACCCCTCTCTCTTCTGATTGGCTAACTGAATTTGATTGACATTTGAATGAGCCAATGACACCGCTGCTGTGTCTCAGCCAATCAGAAGGAGAGTCCCGGACGCCTAAGATGCTCGTGGACATTGCTGGAGAGAGATGGGGCTCAGGTAAGTAATTAGGAAGTGCTGAAGAGGCTGCTACACACAGAAAGTTTTTTTATTTTAATGCATAGAATGCATTGAGATAAAAAACCTTCTGACTTTACAACTCCTTTAAGGAAGGTCCATACCTCCCTAGATCTCTTGGGCCGCCATGAGTGTGGATCATCCAAGCGAATGAATAGTGACCTTGGCGCACATGTACACTAGGCAAATTACCTGGTCAGGATATTTTGGATGCAAAGGCTGTGCGGTGTTGGGTAGGTCTCCACAGTGAAAAGCCTAGCTACATTCAGGGGGGATTTCTAAAGGATGACTAACATTGAACATTAAAGAGTTGAAGAGACCAAATAGTTAGTTTTGCTGTAGGAAAAAAATAATTTAATGAACATTTTTCTTGCAGCTCCCATGATTTGCTTGTTATAATTTCATAAGGAGCACGCTGCGTTCAATTGTGGAAACATTTTTTGTAAGCTCAGGCAGCTGTAAGACTGAGTATTCAGTATACATACAAGAGAACCACTGGTGATTATTCTAACAAGTTGATTTGAATAAGCCATACTGCCCATTTTTCTTTGAAGCCAGTCTTCGAACCCTCATAAAGAACTGTATCACAGTGAGCAGTGGTTATAACAGAAATTTTATACAAAACGCGTAAAGTCTTCTTGATGTTCATATAATACTTTAATCATTTTGTTTAATCTAGAGCAAGGTCAATCTTCCAGATAGTCTATAATGTTTTTTAAGCCTTTGCTCCATTGTTATTGGTATAGTAAGTTGCTGCTGTGTAATCTACAAAACTCCATGATTTAGATTGTGTAATTGCCAAAAGAATCTTTATATCAAAGGCTAGAATGGAATTAGGCTTTTTCAAAGGCTTTCCTTTGTTGTATTTTGTATTCGTACACTTGTTACTGCTAATTAAACCCACTGTGCCTTTCATTAAAAAGTTTATTAATAGTGGAACTTGTTCTCACCTTTATTATGTTGTGGTCATATTTGTCTTATTTCTTTCATTCTTCTTCCATCCCAATGCTTTCAGTTATCAGCGGTAGAAGCACTACAATGCCAAAACTTGCATAGATTTAAAACATATATTTTTTCATCTTACTACATTAGTAAAGGGAACCTGTCATATATAAAGCAAAAATGAGACCAATTGCAGAAAAAAGAGCAGCTTTACACACAAAATCATTGTATCACCAACATACACTATATTGTCCTAAATACATGGATGAGCGAGTTTGGGGTGGATGAACATGACTGGCCTGCACAGAGTCCTGACCTCAACCCAACAGAACACTTTTGGGATGAATTAAAGCGGAGAATGCGAGCCAGGCCTTCTCATCCAACATCAGTGCCTGCCCTCACAAATGCGCTTCTGGAAGAATGGTCAAATATTCCCATAGACACACTCTTAAACCTTGTGGACAGCCTTCCCAGAAGAGTTGAAGCTGTTATAGCTGCAAAGGGTGGGCCAACTCAATATTGAACTCTACAGACTAAGACTGGGATGCCATTAAAGTTCATGTACGTGTAAAGGCAGGCGTCCCAATACTTTTGACAATATAGTGTATGAATACACAGAAAAATATTAAAGCAATCATCAGTACCTGTAAAATTGAATTTAATAACTTTTTAATAGATCAAAACAATTTTTTTTTAACTTTGTGGACAAGTGCAGTAATTTTCTAAAAAAAAACCCTTAATCCCTTAACCTCCCTGGCGGTATTCCCGAGTGTGGCTCGGGGTGGAATTTCAGTACCAAGAGCGGTAACCCCGAGCCACACTCGGGATTGCATTGCTGGATCCAGGCAATGTTACTTACCTTGTCCCCTGGATCCAGCGATGTCCTCCCGCGGTTTCAGCGTGTCTCCCCGCGGCCAGATGATTCCTGTGTGCCGGGCTCCGTTCCCTGCGAGCGTCGCGTCGCATGGGGACGGAGACCGGCGGGAAATTCAAAAAGTTAAACACACACAGTACATACAGTACACTGTAATCTTATAGATTACATTACTGTATGAAAACATTTCACATCCCCTTTGTCCCTAGTGGTTTGCCCAGTGCCCTGCATGCACTTTTATATTACAAATGTCATTCTTTCTGCGTGGAAACATGAGAATGTCCATAGCAACCAAAAAGTGTCCCTTTGCGTCAAAAGTGCTTTTTGCTCAGCTAGAAAACACCGATAGTAAATAAGAATCATTTGCAGAATTGAGTGATACTGATTTTTGGGGAAATTTATCATCAGCAACTGAAAGTGACGATAGCGACAATTCTGCAACTGAGCAAATTTCTGCGTTTTTGGTTTGATTACATTATTGCATACATTTTATTACTATTATATTATTATTTTTGATAATTATTTTTAGTTATTTATTATATTATAATTTATGATTTCATTTTTCAAACTTTTTCATACCCGGGATGTCTACTAGACTCTTGTTTGGACAGATTTAAGTGAGTTATTCCTAAGAATTACAGGCCTACAATATAAAACGCCAAATTTTCATGCAAAATAATTGTACCGCTTTTGGTACAAAATTCCAGACAGAATCATACCGCCAGGGAGGTTAATATTGGCACCTTAAAAGTCCTACCCCTTGCCTTTTTTTGTATCTTCTAAAAACCCCAAAGACCCCTTTCTGGACCTTCTAAATACACTAAGCTGAACCACCCCCCTCCCCCCAGTCATCTATTTACCTTCTATGACTGTTAAAGTAATATTAAACACTTTTTTTTATTGTTTTTAAAATAACAAACATGTCATACTTACCTGTTCTGTGCAGTGGTTTTGCCCAGAGCAATCCTGATCCTTCTCTTCTCAGGTCCCCCACCGGTGCTCCTGGCTACTCCCACCTGCCGAGTGCCCCCTGAACAAGCAGCTTGCAATGGAAGCACCCAAGCCGGCTTGTTCCTGAGCCCCAGCTCTGCTTGTTCATTCACACACAGCTCCGTCTCCTCTCTCTCCTCACTGGCTCTCTGGCTCCCGCTGCTGTCTCAGCCAATGAGGAGGTAGAGTCCCCGGAGAGCTCTCGTACACATCGTTGGATCGAGATCGAGATCGAGATGGGGCTCAGATAAGTATTAGATGGGAGGGCTGCTGCACAGAGGAAGTTTTTTACCTTCATGCATAGAATGCATGAAGGTAAAACGCCTTGAGCCATTAGAACCACTTTAAAGTTCCCATTGTTGTCTACATCCAGGGCAGTAAAAACCGGGTTCTGGTCTGCCCATGCCTACATAGTAACCTCCCATTGACTGAAATGGAACATTGCTCTTTCAGCGCAGGTACATTCTATTCAAGTCTATGAAAGTATTAAGTGGAAGAATGGCTCTTCACTATAATTACATGATTAGTACCATTGTTATAATAAGCAACACTACAATCCTGGCATCCCTGGAGATGCGCAGCATACTTAGTTACTATCCCTCTATGTTTAGTGCATTAAATAAAAGGACTTCCCTGGAGATGATTGATATTTTACTTCATACTCTATGCAGACTTCTGGAAAAAGCTGAGCTGATACCACAAGCAGGGATCAGATAATTCTGAGAACTTCAGCCTTTAAAGAGTGTTTTATTTTCAAGGACTAGGAATATGAATTTTTTTTGTCTTTAAAAAATCATGGCCGATGTTAAAAAAAAGACATTTATTTTAGTAGGTTCATGATACAAAATGGCCAGTGGGTCATTTTATATACAATATCTCACAAAAGTGAGTACACTCCTCACATTTTTGTAAATATTTTATTCTATCTTTTCATGTGACAACACTGAAGAAATGACACTTTGCTACAATGTAATGTAGTGAGTGTACAGCTTGTATAACAGTGTAAATTTGCTGTCCCTTCAAAATAACTCAACACACAGCCATTAATGTCTAAACCGCTGGGAACAAAAGTGAGTACACCCTTAAGTGAAAATGTCCAAATTGGGCCCAAAGTGTCAATAGTTTGTGTGGCCACCATTATTTTACAGCACTACCTTAACCTTCTTGGGCATGGAGTTCACCAGAGCTTCACAGGTTGCCACTGGAGTCTTCTACCACTCCTCCATGATGACATCACAGAGCTGTGGATGTTTGAGACCTTACACTTCTCCACCTTCTGTTTGAGGATGCCTCACAGATGCTCAATAGGACTTCTGGAACTTTTATCTTTGTCAACTTTATTCCAATGCGGCCATGTACAATACAGTGGAGGCTAACTCTTTTGGCTAACGCCGAAATGCGTTAGCCTTCACTGTAATTGTACATGGTCACATTGGAATAAAGTTGGAATAAAGTTAACAAAGATCCAAGTTCCAGAAGTGCTGGCTCTTTTTGTGGTTTGGTTAGTATTACATTGGGATGATTGAAAGGACATCCTGAGCCAGAGCACCTGGGAAGTGTGAGCCAGTTTGCCTCCTGCTAACAGCTACACTGAAAAGAGCGGTGTCTCCCTGAGTTGTATACAGATGCTCAATAAGGTTTAGGTCTGGAGACATGCTTGGCCAGTCCATCACCTTTACCCTCATCTTCTTTAGAAAGGCAATGGTCATCTTGGAGGTGTGTTTGGGGTCGTTATCTTGTTGGAATATTGCCCTGTGGCCCAGTCTCTGAAGGGAGGGGATCATGCTCTGCTTCAGTATGTCACAGTACATGTTGACATTCATGGTTCCCTCAATGAACTGTAGCTCCCCAGTGCCGGGAGCACTCATGCAGCCCCAGACCATCACACTCCCACCATCATCCTTGACTGTAGGCAAGACACACTTGTCTTTGTAATCCTCGCCTAATTGCCACCACACGTGCTTCACACCATCTGAACCAAATAAGTTTGTCTCATCAGACCACAGGACATGGTTCCAGTAATCCATGTCCTCAGTCTGTTTGTCTTCAGCAAACTGTTTGCAGGCTTTCTTGTGCATCATCTTAGAAGAGGCTTCCTTCTGGGATGACAGTTATGCAGATCAATTTGATGCAGTGTGTGGCGTATGGTCTGAGCACTGACAGGCTGACCCCCCACCCCTTCAACCTCTGCAGCAATGCTGGCAGCACTCATACGTCTATTTCCCAAAGTCAACCTCTGGATATGACGCTGAGTATGTGCACTCAACTTCTTTGGTCGACCATGGCGAGGCCTGTTTTGAGTGGATGCTGTCCTGTTAAACTGCTGTATGGTCTTGGCCACCATGCTGCAGCTCAGTTTCAGGGTCTTGACAATCTTCTTATAGCCTAGGCCATCTTTATGTAGAGCAACAATTCTTTTTTTCAGATCCTCAGAGTTCTTTGCCATGAGGTGCCATGTTGAACCTCCAGTGACCAGTATGAGAGAGTGAGTGGCAACACCAAATTTAACACACCTGCTCCCCATTCACTTTGTAACACTAATGAGTCACATGACATCGGGGAGGGAAAATGGCTAATTGGGCCCAATTAGGGGTGTACTCACTTTTGTTGCCAGCAGTTTAGACATGAATGGCTGTGTGTTGAGTTATTTTGAGGTGACAGCAAATTTACACTGTTATACAAGCTGTACGCTCACTACTTTACATTGTAGCAAAGTGTCATTTCTTCAGTGTTGTCACGTGAAAAGATATAATAAAATATTTGCAAAAATGTGAGGGGTGTACTCACTTTTGTGAGATACTGTACACTTTTAAAACAAAAAATGAAACTCTACTTCAAATAGGGATTTTGGGCTATGTAAAAAACAAACATACTCACCTCCATGTTGCAGCATCAGTCTGAAGGGCTGAAGGGGCTCTGCAATGTCAACCAACAGAGGGCTTTAGCCCACAGTTAGCTGATTCTGGGTCACAGGAGAGCATAAGTAAGTGCACTCCTGTGACCCACAAGCCAAAAAAGCTTTATCAATACTTCCCTATTAATAGCAATGGTTGCACAGGGTTAAAACTCTCTACGGCAGGGGAAAGCAATAAGTGAAGCATTCAGAAATATGGTAATTCACAGCTTTTTCTAAATTTACACTTATGAAAAAATGCAACAAAGGTGTAAAAAGTCTTAAATTGTCCATCATATAAACAACATTGTAAAATAATAGAATTTGAGTTACTTGGGGCCTTCCACACTTATGTCCGCATTGTCATGTGTGTTTTGCCTCCAGAAAACACCTGTTTCATTTTAGTTTGAGTTTAGCACAAGGCAAAAACACACATCGGTTTCACATTTTGTTGTTGTCACTGTGCATGATAGAGCATACTAAAATATGGTACAACATGCTTGTTAAAGTGTGAAGGGGTTCTTAGGCCCTGTTTACACCATGGTGTAGAGCAGTGGCATCGCTGGGGAGTGGGAGGTACGGCCGTACCTGTGTGACACCCGCCAGAGGGGTGACACCTGAGGACAGCAACATCGCTAACACCGCCGCACCCCCCGCACTTATCTGCATGCACACACCTCTCCGGCTATCTCCCTGTCTCACTGAGAGTTTACATCGACACAGGAGGAGGAGGAGGAAGTCAGGGACACACCACGTTCTGAGGTCTGCACTGGGGGGTGTCTATTGTCTATACTGATAGAAGAGGTTCTCACTGAGGGGAGTCTATACTGATAGAAGGGGTCTGCACTGAGGGGGGTGTCTATACTGATAGAGGGGGTTGGCACTGAGGGGGTTGTCTATACTGATAGAGGGGGTCTGTACTGAGAGGGGGTGTCTATACTGATAGAGGGGGTCTGCACTGAGGGGGGGTGTCTATACTGATAGAGGTGGTCTGCACTGAGGGGGTGCCTTTACTGATAGAGGGGATTCTCACTGAGGGGGGTTTATAATGATAGAGGGAGTCTGCACTGAGGATGGTCTATACTGAGGAAGGGGGGTCTGTACTGATGGAGGGGTCTATACTGCGGTAGGGGGTTTGTACTTAGTTGGGGGTCTAAACTGAGGAATGAGTGTCGGTACTTAGTGAGGGGGTCTATACTGAGGGAGGGGATCTATACTGTGAGAGGGAGGTCTGTAATGAGGGAGGGGGATCTATACAGCGGGAGGGGGGTCTGTACTTAGTAGGGGGATCTGTACTTAATGGAGGGGGTTTGTACTGAGGGAGGGGGGGTCTGTACTGAGGTGTGACTATAGTTGGTGGAGGGGGTGACACCATGTTTTTCTGCACGGGGGACACCAACACTAGTGACGCCAGTGGTGCAGAGATGTCAGTTTTTCTGCACACGTTCTGCAAGGGCACAAAAAACAATTGCTCCCGTTCACACCACAACATGCAGTTTTGTTCTGCGCAGGAATCTGCAACATGTATGCATTTTTCTGCATGGGAAAAAAACTGACATGACAATAACATTGGTGTGAATAGGGCACATAACTGACACAAATGAAAACTGATGTCAATGTGCATGAAAACTGGTGTGAAACTGATGTCTCTGCAAGTGAAATCTGCACAGTTTTCCCTTCAAACCCCTTCAGTTTTCATGCACGTATGGTGTGAATGAGCCCTTAAAGTGTCATTAAACCCACATAATTAAAAGCTATCAATAAATGCTGTATTACATGCTGTTCAATCACTATATGATTTATTTTCTGTATTCTGCAAAAAAACGAGTTGATCCTGCTGTTTTCTGTTTCCCCCTCCTATCCATGCCCGCACTGCAGTTAGGAATTTTGCACAGCAGTGTTGGCAGCTAGTGCACATGCTCAGTTTTCAGTGTTCAGGGTTTTCTACCCTGAGCATTTCCTCCCTATCACATCCGAGCAGCCCATGTGACTATAGAGTCACACGTGGGCTGGAGGTGCATAATGTGGCCTGTTACTGGTAGAAATCCACCCACACCATGCTACTGCCGAAAAGATTTGATTAAAAAAAAAAAAATATATATATATATATATATATATATATATATATATACAGTACCTCACAGAAGTGAATACACCCCTCACATTTTTGTAAATATTTTATTATATCTTTTCATGTGACTACACTGAAGAAATGACACTTTGCTACAAAGTAGTAGTAGTGAGTGTACAGCTTGTATAACAGTGTAAATTTGCTGTCCCCTCAAAATAACTCAACACACAGCCATTAATGTCTAAACTGCTGGCAACAAAAGTGATTCACCCCTAAGTGAAAATGCTCAAATTGGGCCCAATTAGCCATTTCCCCTCCCCGGTGTCATGCGACTCTTTAGTGTTACAATGTCTCAGATGTGAATGGGGAGCAGGTGTGTTAAATTTGGTGTTATCACTCTCTCACACTGGTCACTGGAAGTTCAACATGGCACCTCATGGCAAAGAACTCTCTGAGGATCTGAAAAAAAGAATTGTTGCTCTAAATAAAGGTGGCCTAGGCTATAAGAAGATTGCCAAGACCCTGAAACTGAACAGCAGCATGGTGGCCAAGACCATACAGTGGTTTAACAGGACAGGTTCCACTCCGAACAAGTCTCGTCATGGTCGACCAAAGATGTTGAGTGCACATTGGGAAATAAACTTATGAGTACTACTAGCATTGTTGAAGAGGTTGAGGGGTGGGGGGTCAGCCTGTCAGTGCTCAGACCACATGCTGCACACTGCATCAAATTGGTCTGCATGGCTGTCACCTCAGAAAGAAGCCTCTTCTAAAGATGGTGCACAAGAAAGCCCATAAACAGTTTGAAGACAAGCAGACTAAGAACATGGTTTTCCTGGAACCATGTCCTGTGGTCTATTGAGACCAAGATAAAAATATTTGGTTCAGATGGTGTCAAGTGTGTGTGATGGCAACCAGGTGAGGAGTACAAAGACAAGTGTGTCTTGCCTACAATCAAGAATGGTGGTGGGAGTGTCATGGTATGAGGCTGCATGAGTGCTGCCGGCACTGGAAAGCTACAGTTCATTGAGGGAACCAACATGTACTGTGACATACTGAAGTAAAGCATGATCCCCTCATGCCACAGGACAGTATTCCAACATGATAATGACCCCAAACACACCTCCAAGATGACCGTTGCCTTGCTAAAGAAGCTGAGGGTAAGGGTGATGGACTGGCCAATCATGTCTCCAGACCTAAACCCTATTGAGCATCTGTGGAGCATCCTCAAATGGAAGGTGGAGGAGCACAAGGTCTCTAACATCCACCAGCTCAGTGATGTCATCATGGAGGAGTGGAAGAGGACACCAGTGGCAACCTGTGAAGCTCTGGTGAACTCCATGCCCAAGAGGGTTAAGGCAGTGCTGTAAAATAATGGTGGCCACACAAGATATTGACACTTTGGGCCCAATTTGGACATTTTCACTTAGGGGTGTACTCACTATTGTTGCCAGCAGTTTAAACATTAATGGCTGTGTGTTGAGTTATTTTGAGAGGACAGCAAATTTACACTGTTATACAAGCTGTACACTCGCTACTTTGCATTGTAACATAGTATAATTTCTTCAGTGTTGTTACATGAAAAGATATATAATAAATATTTACATAAATGTGAGGGGTGTACTCACTTTTGTGAGATACTGTATATATATAAATATATACATATATATATGTTCAAATATATATATATATATATATATATATATATATATATATATATATGAACATGTGGCCAGTAGCAGAGGACTAGTAGCTTCTACGGCCACTGTTTCCCTACAGACAGGCTGGGAAAGAGCTGGATCACGTGAGAGTTGTATATCGATTAGGAAAAAAGGTACTTACTGTAGATGTTTTTTTTATTATAAAATAGTTACAGTGCCATAATCTGCATACAGAAGTAGAAGGGGTAATGTAAATTAACAGTGTGCTTAGTATCACTTTAAAGACTTATGGTGTATTACAAAATAAAGATCAGTATGCTGGTTCCATTCTATCTCATCTAGATTGACCAAATAAGCATATTTGTGAACATTGCTGATCCTCCAACCTGCACAAATCTCCTATGGAATTGAACTATTAGGGTCCTTTCACACAAGCGGACGGCCTCCGCTGCTCAGCGGGAATCCATCTGTTGATCTCCGCTGAGCCGGTGGATGACAGGACCATCTCTGCACTCCATACAAAAATGGACCTGTCAGAGCTCCGCCCTCCTCTATGGGGGATTGGATGAACACGGCCGTCTGCCATAGGGTTTCCATCCATCTGTATTTGGCGGATCGGAGCGGATTGGATGTCAGCGAACATGTCACCACTGACTTCCGTCACTCCGTAGAGGACAATGGAGTGTCCGTTCAGGTCCACCTAAAAAACTGACAGGCAGACCTGAACGGTCCGTGTGTGTGAAAGGATCTTTAAAGAGTCTTTTGTACTGCGTTCCAAATCCACAATATTTTTTTACATTTTTTTCTAGGTTGCTTTTGATAAAAAAAAAAATATATATATAGTTTTAAAAATGAACACATAAAGTTCTCAAGTGATAAGGGCAGCATACTGGTTCTTGTAACTTGGAGTTGGGCTCCAAATAAAATATAAAAATATTCACCATGTACTTTAACTCCCAGAACCTTTATTGCATTGCAATATTAATAGCACACAGACAAATGAAATAACTTCAGTCACAAGCCGTGTTTGGGTCTTGTCTTCTGTGCAGAAGGAACAGACGTTGCACATTTGCACCTGCAATAAGGCCTACATCTCCTGGGGGACTGACTTATAGAAGTCTCTATTTGTGTCTTTTCCCAGGATCCATCCCAGCTGTGCATCTGTAGTTATATAGAGATTCGACGTCTGGAAATGCTTACTATAAAACAACCTAGAAATAAGCAGTCTGAGGATAAGACAAATGTTTTTTTATGGCTGTCCTGCTGATGCATCTTTCAATGTAAAATAGATCTTCACCAGAATTTTGAGAGAGAGGGGATAGGGAGGTCAGTGTAGAAGCCCATATTTATATGTATTTTTTTGCAACACATGAATCGGAGAATAGCTTGGTGTAGACTATTACGCTGAACAACTAAGAAAGTTCAAAAAGCTGCTCCAGCTGGGATATTGGATGATACCTTGCGAGGTGGCTTAAGGGTGCTAGCACAGCCTGTCTGCAGACATACACCAATGAAAAATTCCAGAATCGCTGAGCTCCTTGAAATCCTTTATTACATTTCATAAAAAAATCACAGACACTGTTGGGACAACAGATGGAACATGTTTCACGCTAATTACAGCGCTTCCTCAACTGTGTTATACCAAGATGGAGGTACAGGTGCAGACACTTGCTTAATTAGTGTCCGCCTCTCGCCAACCTCAGCAGGAGAACAACCCCCTCCTATACAACCAAATCTTCTTTCCCATGTACCACCATACACCATGCAATCTATATAATTATAAACTATAATATAATTTACCAATATTCAGTCGTTCGTGTCACACCCACGATCCCTAGAAAAAAACACAGCCTACACCACCAGAATGCACATAGTGATTACCTGCAAAAAATCCTAACTAGTTCTCATAATGTGAAGTGAGCTTAAGCGGGGTCGGTGGGGAGATGAACAAAAAAGATGGATAAAAACAGCAGAGCAGTGTGCAGGCAAGATGTGCAAGTCTGTGACAGGCTTGTCACTCCCTGCCTGCACACATATAGCTCATATACGCTGTAATTAGCATGAAACATGTTCCATCTGTTGTCCTAACAATGTCTGTGAGGTTTTTATGAAATATAATAAAGGATTTCAAGGAGTGCAGCAATTCCGGAATTTTTCATTGGTGTACGCTGAACAATTGTTTTCAATTGCAGAGAAAAAAAAATAATATAAAATAATGCCAACTTGCAACCAAACCTGTGTCATAACATAGCAAGAATAGTAACACACTTCAGAATAATAACAGGCTTTTATTAAGCACCTACACACAATGGTGTGAAACGCGTTAGCCATTTTGTACTATACCTGCTGATTCTGGGATGATTACTGTTTATGGATCTATGAATTTTATGTTGATTCAATAAAGGTGACTTTTAAGGAGTGCAGCCGTCCAGCGCTTGTTTCCATTGTCTTCACACTTCAGAGTAATATTATAACCACAGCTGCACTGCATTGCAATGCCATCTATGCCACATTACAGCATAAAGAATACCACCTTAAAGACAGAGTGCCATGACAATCTTTTAAGTATATAGTTAAAGCCCAACCACATAAAAAAAATAAGTGTTTAGTCTTAAAGTTAATACTTTTAAAAAGCAGTCACGTGCTGAGTCGAAAAGTCTGTAGACTACCAGCATGCTGCAGAAAATGACCCTTGCTCTCTCTGTGGAAGCAATGATCTCTCTGCAGAGATCCAACACACACCCTGCTGATTCAGAGTTAGAGTTCTCCAATTGGCAGGGGGTATGAGCTTTGCTGATTGCACACCCAGTCAGAGGATGTCAGAACGTTGCACAAAGGCCACTGCTTTCACATAAAAAGCAAAAATCCTATTCTGTAGCATGCTGACAGTTGACAGAGTTTTCCACTCAGGTTGTGACATTTCTGAAGAAAACAAACTGTAAGACTTTAAACATCATTTGTTTTGATGCACCTGAAAGGTATCCAACCAATTTAACTAATTGCCGACCAGCCGCCACAGTTTTACTGCAGCAGGTTGGCTTTAAGAGCTATAGGGGGTATGCGCACGCCGCCGAAGGCGAGCACGACAGCCTGCGGTGCGACGCCAGAGCCGATGTGGGTGGCCGGCGGCCATGATGTCCGCCGACCACCCGCCATCGCTCCTCATAGAGACAGGACAGGAATCTGTCAATGTAAACAGATCCCCGTTCTGTCAGGGAAGTAGAGAGAGATCTGCTGTTCCTAGCAATCAGGAACAGCGATCTATCTCTACTCCCTGTCAGCCAACCCCCCCCCCCCCCAACCGACTGTCCCTCATCTCTATCTAGCGACAAGGACTAACGATCCTTGTCGTCTAG
>BLSH010170685.1:227558-240572 GCA_018402905.1 Glandirana rugosa
CCCATCATACACGTCCCTCTCCTCACACCTTACATTTTACCACATACACTCCACACCCCTCTCCCTAAACATCCCACCCACCATTTAACATTCCACACTCCTCTCCCTGCACATACTACCCACTGCCATACACTTCGCACTCCTCTCTCTGCAGCACAATTTTTAGTGTAATTTAAACCACGCCCACTTTTTGCGCAGTCACATTCCTTTGTCTCTGCCTGGGGCCCACTCTTGATCTTGCACATGGCCCCACTCATTTCATGATACGACCCTGCTAACGCTGGAAATTAGTCAAAGAGGAACAGGACATGTCCTATGAGGCCGCATGACTCCTGACTCTCTGTCTGGATAGTGCTGATTGGCCCTGTACCGATCACATGCACTCTCCCCAAAAAAACTAAAAAAACTCTCTAGCAATACACACAAAACTGAGCATATGCAGAGTGCCTCCAAGGCTCTGTACTATCAGAAGATGTATTGGGGACTGTGGAAGAAGGGGAGGATCAGAGAAGACAGGATCAAACTTCCTTGTTACACAATGTGCAGGGTTAGCCCCTTAGATTCCACAATGAGTATAACAAGCATGCTTAACTGCATATACAGACTGATTTTACTGTTGTGGGTTTAGTAACACTTTAAGAAAAGAAAACACATTAAACACGATAAAGAAATTAATAAAAATGGCAATTTATTTAACCGGTTAATGACCACCTCGCGTACATTTACTGCTGCAGAGTGGCAACACAACGTGAATCGCTGTCTATAAGTGGCGATTCGCGCAGGCGTGGCTAGGGGGCGAGTCCGCGCCGCCAGCAGCATGCTCTTGTGCCCGCCGCACGCTCCCTCACTGTGGCCACAGGTTGGGCGAACTCGATGTCCACCGGCGACCCGCGATCGCTTACTACATGGGAAGAACGGGGAATCGCTGATGTAAACACAGCGGTTCCCCGTTCTGACAGGCAGCATGACAGTGATCTACTGATCCCTGTATTCGGGAACAGTTATCTCTCTAATGCCCTGGCAGTCCAGCCCCCACACAGCTATAATGCGCCTAGGGAACACACTTAACCCCTTCATTGCCCCCTACAGGTTAACCCCTTCCCTGCCAGTGACATTTATACAGTAATCAGTGTCTTTTTTTAGATCTGATCGCTGTATAAATGTCAATGGTCCCCAAAAAGTGACAAAAATGTCCAACATATCCGCCCCAATGTTGCAGTTCGGCTAAAAATCGCAGATCGCCGCCATTACTAGTGAAAAAAATTAAAGTAAAAAGGCCATCAATTAATTCTCATGGTTTGTAAATGCGGAAACTTTTGCGCAAACCAATCAACATACGCTGATTGCGATTTTAAAAAATATATATATCGGCCTAAACTGATGAATAAATTGTTTTTTTTTAATTTTTTTTAATATGTATTATAGCAAAAAGTAAAAAATATTGTTTTTTTTTCAAAATTGACGCTCTTTTTTTGTTTATAGCTGTGATCATAAGTGACACAGAGGTGATCAAACACCACGTAAAGAAAGCTCTATTTTTGTGAAAAAAAAGGACGCCAATTTTGTTTGGGTACATCATCGCACAACCGCACAATTGTCAGTTAAAGCGATGCAACGCCGAATCGCAAAAAGTGCTCCTAATGTGGGAAATCCTTCCGGGGCTGAAGTGGTTAATGACTTTGTTAAAAAAGGACAAATCAATGACATTGTATATCCTGTTGCCACTTCATATCATCACCATCACAGTGTTGCCAACCGCCCGTTAATTTACGGGCAGCCAGTAAATTTCAGCCCATTTTCGGGCTGCCGTAAATGCCCATTACAGCGGTGCTTGTAAAAAAAAGATGGTTGCGGGCCAACAGCGCAACTGCACATGGGAAGCCTGCCGGACTCGGGAGAACTTGTACACGCTCGGCATGCGCAGTGATGTGACGGCGCCGGCTGGCGCCATTTTTGAATGACAGGCACTCGTTCTCAGCGGCGCCTCGCCACAGCAGCGATCCGGGGAGGTTGATCTCTGCCTGTGCCTGGATTCTGAAATGGAGCATGGACCACCCGTCCGGGTCAGTCAGTTGTGTATTGTGTGGATCAGCCTCCACTATACTGAGTCAAGTATGGAGGAGGGAGGACAGATAGATAGAGCAGAAGCATCCACAGAGACAGACCCCCTACTGTACTATGTCCGCATAGCCTCCGACCCCTGTACCATGTCCACACAGCCTCTGACCCCGTTACCATGTCCACACAGCCTCTGACCCCTGTACCATCTCCGCACAGCCTCTGACCCCCGTACCATGTCTGCACAGCCTCTGACTTCCTGTACCATGTCTGCACAGCCTTTGACCTCCTGTACCATGTCTGCACAGCCTCTGACCTCCTGTACCATGTCTGCACAGCCTCTGACCTCCTGTACCATGTCTGAACAGCCTCTGACCTCCTGTACCATGTCTGCACAGCCTCTGACCTCCCGTACCATGTCTGCACAGCCTCTGACCTCCTGTACCATATCTGCACAGCCTCTGACCTCCTGTACCATATCTGCACAGCCTCTGACCTCCCGTACCATGTCTGCACAGCCTCTGACCTCCCGTACCATGTCTGCACAGCCTCTGACCTCCTGTACCATATCTGCACAGCCTCTGACCTCCTGTACCATGTCTGCACAGCCTCTGACCTCCCGTACCATGTCTGCACAGCCTCTGACCTCCTGTACCATATCTGCACAGCCTCTGAGCTCCTGTACCATGTCCGCATAGCCTCTGACCACTGTGCCATGTCCAGACAGCCTCTGACCCCCGTACCATGTAGCACAGCCTCTGACCCCTGTACCATGTAGATGGAGCAATATTTTGAGTTTTTTTTAACTTAAACACATTGCTATCTGCAATATTTAGCACTGAAAATGGTAATTTTAGGTACTTTTTTTTTGCAGTGGCAGTAAAAAATGTGGCTCTGTTAGTAAATTTCATGTTTTTTACCAGTTGGGCAAATTGGTGGCATTTGTAAATGTTGGTGCCCTGCCAGTAAATTTCACTTCGGGGGCTTGGCAACACTGCACCATCATCAGATCCTGCAATTACCCACAATATTTCTATACTGCCTCAGAATCTGGTGATAGCTGATCAGGAAATAAAAGCATCTGGCATTTTTCTAGTGCTTATTTGCAGGTGAAATGAAGAATGTACCTGGTTTCTATGGGCAAGTTTTTTTTTACCATTTTTATCTAATTATTCTCATTCATAAAGAAATAAAAATATTCTTAGAAGGTTTTTGTTGTTTATTAAGGAGCACAGATTCAAAAACATTAATCAAACATATATCATAAGAGGTTCAAGTATTTTGTTAATGAACAATATGGCAGGTTTATTTGTATGAGTTGTTGATAATACCACATTTGCTGTAATTCAGAATGACATATTCAGGCCACGCTCTACATTTTACAATCTTAGATTCAGCAGCAGTTATTGATCACTATGTTAGTTTTAGTGATTTACTGCCTGACTTTCACAGAAGATACAATAAGGTCATTGTCAGTAATTTGCTGGAAACGTTGAATACTATATACTGTATATACAATTCAAGTGATTTTATAAATATGCAGTTTAAGTATTTGAGGCAAATGTGTGTATGCTAATAGCATTTACAGAATTGTAGTTTGTATTGGTACCAGTGACATAGAAGTATTGTACATTGTTTTTCCACAGGGTACTCACTGACTATCCACACTAACAGCATGCTTAAAGGTTCAATCCATCCAAAATGTAAATTTAAGTAGAACCCAATAAGCTTATAGGGTTGAATTATTAAAGGCAAATAGGCTGTTGACTTTTTTATTTTCACTTTGTAGGAAAATGTTCTCTTAGCTTAGTGAATGAGGTGAAGCTCTGCTGACTTCTATCATCCAATAATGCGCAAGCATAAATGCAGTTTTTTTTTAATTTCCTTGCATGCAGTGGTGACCCACCCATAAGGGGCGCCGCTTCCTAATCCATGTGCCCGGCCCCTAATCTACATGCAGGGCACCGGAAGCATGGATTTCAATGGGTTTTTTTTTTTTATTTGAAGCATGATTAGAGCCTGAAGCTCTAATTGGCTTCAAAAAAAGGGTGGGCTCAAGGCGCAGAGCACTGCGCCCTGAGCCCACCCAGTTGTGTGACAATAGCAAATTAATATTCGCTTTTGTCTTCCTGATTATCCTCCTGACCAATCAGGAAGCAGGTCCTGAGACCCGATTGGCCAGGGAGTCTTAGGACTCCTGGCCAATCAAATCTCAGGACTCACTTCCTGTTCGACCGGGAGGAGATGCAATGCCAGTGCATTGTATCATAGAGATCACAGTGCATTGTATGATAGAGATGGCAGTAGGGCTGTCGGGTGTGTGCGGTGGCGATGAGGGTGGCGGAAGCTCCGAGTCCCCCCAGTAGTGGACGCCTCCTCCTCTAGCTGTGACTTCATCCTCAGCCCCGGAGCTCCAGAGTCGGCCCCACCCCACCCTCCTTCACCTGCTGGAAGATGATTGTTTACCTAATGGGCTGGGAGCACTGTGAGTGTTTGGGTGTGGGGTGGGGAGGGGGTCCCGCGAGGTCAGGGGTTGTACAAAGATGTGGTTGTACAGGGCAGGCAGGCAGGGAAGAGCTGTCTTTGTATGGAATGGAATGGGGAGATATCTGCAGCTCCAGGCTGTGTGAGCCTCATTCCCACTCAGCACAGCCAGTGAGGGAGGGCGGCTTTCCTGTTTGCATCTCCCAAAATTTTTTGGCACTAGCCGCCACTGCTTGCATGTGATTTTCATGATCACCAAGCTAAGGGAAAATTCTCTTGCAAAGTGTACAGCCTATTTGACTTTAGTAAATCAACTCTATATGGCTTGAATGCTGCAACACTGAGATCGTCCCTCCATAATATGGATACTATATTATTAAGGGAATTTAGGATAGTGTTCAGTTATGAAATAGAAATATTATTAATGGTTTCTACAAAGACCTTAAAGTAGGTATAAACTCCAACTGGATGACATTTAACTTACTAAAGCACTATGTATCACCGACAACTGTCATGTTTTTCTCTTCTCATCAAATACTGTTTTCCCCTCTTTTTCATTCTTTTTTACATCCTCCTTCTTCCAACTACTTCCTACATACAGCACTAGCTGCACATCATTGCTCTGTACCAACTTTCTGATAATGGCAAGAATGGACTGTTTCTGTAAAATGTGTATCAGTGCAGCTGCTTGTAGTCTCATTTGACAGAGTGACAACACAAGTAAAAAATTAGAAGACAGTTTTCACCCCATAACAGGAGGTGCCTGAAGAAAGACCTTCATGGCAGATCATCGGATATTCATTTAATGAGGGCTGCATAGTTGATGTAAAAAGGTTGAAAACAATTTTTGAAATCACATGTGTTAAAGCTCATATAAGATTTAAAGATTTTAGTGGAGGGGTATAAATCTTCTTTAAAAAATAACGGAGGTAAAACAAGAGCAAATTGGCAATGCTGAGGTTTGGGCAGAGGGGTGCTCATGCAAAGCTGACCATACATTATTTTTTTTCATTGAACCCACAAGTTGAACTAAAAAATGATCCACTTTCCCCATCCACATCGAGTGGGATCTCTCCCGCTGAGCTATTGTGTTCTGACAGCGGGAGACTTCCCTGCCATCTGAGCACATTTATCAACCAGCCCGCCCGTGCATGGATCAAAATTTGTCCGGTCCCTGCTGAACTGGCCGAATTTTAATCCATATATGGCCTCCTTAAGTTTAGGAGAAGAAGAATCTCTCTGCCTTTATCTGAAGATTTGGTAATGGTGATGGTGATGTTACATCAGTATTTGGACTGTCTTTGGTGTGGGTGGGGTGATGGAGTTTGAACCCATTTTCTCCGGAGAAATAGTGCCTGGAACGGACTATGTATGAGAGAACCTGTTATGGAGAGAAAACAGAAAATTTCCTATCAAATACTTACTGTAATTTGCCTTTCCTGACTCCATGGCAGCATACGTGTTGGTTGGCCCCACCTCCATAACTACCCCATAGGACCCCTCTCCCATAAATCTTTACTCCACACCAATTGGCATGTTCTGTGAATAGTCTACTTCAGGCATTGGCGAGGGGACTGCCATGGAATCTATCAGGAAAGGAAAATTATGGTATTTGATAGGAAATTTTCAGTTTTCCTGACAGCATATGTGTTGGAAATAACTCACTACACATACGGGTGGGAATGCTTAGCAAATAAAATGTAATTATTGCTGTCTACTGAGAGAACTTGAAGCTCAAAATTAACTGAGGACAGAGCGACCAGCTCGACACAGTAGTGAGACATGAAGGTGTCTATGGAATACCAGGTAGACCCTCTACAAATCATGTCAGGTGCAACATGGCGCAAAGCTGCACAGGACGTTACGATGTCTCGGGTGGAGTGCACCGTCACTGCCTCTGGGGGGGGCATGCCCTTTGCCCTATAAGCCCATTGGATGGTCTGCACAATCCAGGCCACAGTTGATCTGCTTGAGGCTTACATACCCTTGTTCTTCCCTTGAAGAAGTATGAAGAGGTGTTCAAATTTATGAAAGGGAGCCGTGGCTTCCAGATATTAATTCAGAGTGTGTCCCGCATCCAGGGAATGGATTTCTGAACTGTCCGCTGACTTGTAGGTGGGGAGTATGATCTCTTAGTTCTCATGGAAGACCATAGACACTTTAGGTCTAGATCCCAGCATGGGAACTAGTACCACCCTATTGGGAAAGAAGATCAGAAAGGGTTCCATAGAACCTAAATCTCTGATCCCCTTTTTGCCGACGTAACTGCCACTAGGAACACTGTTTTCATAGTTAGTACTTTAATTGATAGAGGCTTCGTTGGAACAGATCCAAGCTATGACAGGAATTCTAGGACGAGAGGAAGGTCCCATTTGGGAAACCTCGGTCTTCTCTGAGGCATAAGCCTGACTGCGCCTTTTAAGAACTGATGAATGAGCTGGTCTCTTGCTCAAGAAATGCCAGTGAAGGCTGAGATGGCCAACACTTGGACCCATAGGGAGCTGACCAAAAGGTTAAAGTGAGGGCTGGACTGCAGAAAGCTTAGGACATCCGAGGTACTTGGGGTGCAGATGAGGACGGATCTGGAGCTCATGTGATGAGAGAATCTTGACCAGATATGCTTGTAGACCCTATTAGTGCTTCCCCTTCTCGCATTTAGAAGGGTCGGGATGGCCTTTTGTGGGCAGCCTAGGGCCTCCAACCTTCCCCTCTCAACAACCAACCCTGAGGTGCAAGTACGAAGGACAGGGATGTAGGTTCGCCCCTTGTGATAGAAGATCCAGTCTGAATGGAAGGGGAACTGGGTCCCTGAAACTGAGCAGCATCAGGAGCAGCAACCATGGCCTGTTTTGCCAAAAGGGAATTGCTGCAATGATTTCCACAGTCTCTGACCTGAGCCTCCTGAGAAATTGGAAAATTAGCAGTACTGGGGGAAAGGCATAGGCCCTGGGAAACCTCCAACGATCTGAAAGGGCATCTATCCCATATACTTGAGGATCCCAGAACCTCGCATAATACTTGCTCAGTTTGTGATTGCAGGCTGAAGCGAATAAATTGATCTCCAGGACTATCCCCAGGGTCGGAAGCCAGTCAAACACATCTTTGTGAAGGGACCATTTGTTGTTGTGCAGTTTGATCCTGGATAGGAAGTCTGCTTGGGTGTTTTGGATCCCCATTATGTATACTGCAGAGATGGGCCCAGTTCATTAATGGCTCCACTTTCCGTAACAGGGATCCGCTGCGGGTCCCCCCTTGCTTTCTCACATAAGCCACTGTGCTGTATTGTCCATCTTGACCAGAGATTGAGATGGCATTAGATGACTTTTGTCTAAGTTCAGAAGCCCCCTGAAATCTTGCAGGGTGGAGATGACTTGGTCCCGGTGTTCCAGCAGCTGTTCCTTGTCTTGCGCCAACAGAAGTAGATCGTCCAAGTAGTGGTACAGACGAATCCCCTTGACCCTCAGCAGATCCACTACTGCCAGCAGAATCTTGGAGAAGCCCTGTGGGGATGTTGTCAGACCAAATGGAAGGCAAGAGAATTGTAAATGTAATTGGCCTATGGCAAAACGAAGGTAGCACTGAAATTCTGCTGCTATCGGGACATGAAAATAGGCATATTTCAGGTCGATGCATATTAGCTAGTCCCCTGGCTGGACCGACTAGTGCAGTGGTTCTCAACTCCTGTCCTCAGGACCCACCAACAGGCCAGATTTTAAGTATTAGCTTGGGGAGATGCAGACTAGAATACTGGAATCACTGAGCAGCAAATTATATCACCTGTGATGCATTTCAGTTAACCTGCAAACCTGGCCTGTTAGTGGGTCCTGAGGACAGGAGTTGAGAACCACTGGACTACTGGATAGTGTGCAGGGACTCCGTCTTGAATCTTTCTTTTCGGATAAAGCGATTGAGAAGGGATAGGTCGATCTCTGGCCTCCAGGAGCCATTCTTCTTCTGGACTAAAAATAAGGGGGAGTACATACCCTGGCCTCGCTCGCTGTCTGGAACAGGCCTGACCACTTCTTGCTCTAGTAAGGACCATACGTAGGTTGTTAGAATTTTTTTCTTCTCTCCCGAGGATGGGAGAGCTGTGGGGACTAGCCTTAGCCTGAGATTTTCAAGCATGGCCTATTGACACCGTCCTGACTGTCCAAAAATCCTGGATTGAGGCCGCCCAGACATGCCGGTAGTGGCTCAAACAAGCTCCCACAGGGCATGCCTGAGTGGACCCAATCTCAAAAGGACTTTGAGGGTCCTGGGCCACCTAAGGAACCCCTTTGGTGGTTTTCTTGGATGTTGCCTGACTGGCCTTCCAAGATCTTCCAAACTTGCGCCCAGGCTTTTGGCTGCACACCTCCTTGGCACGATCAAAGCTCTGCTTCTTCACCAAGGCATGCCTTTGGCCCTGCGGGCACCAGTCCTGAGGAAGGAACCCGACCTCCCCCCATGGCCCGAGTTATGGCATTGTTAAGTTTGTTACCAAAGAGGCAAGTTCCCACGAAGGGAATCCGGCGCCAACCCTGTTTAGAGGTAAGATCGGCCCAGCATGGCCGGAGCCACAGAGCCCACTTGGCGGTGACTGATGCCAACATAAATCAGGCCACAAGGTGGATAATATCGAGAGACACCTCCCCCAGGAAGGCTGAAGTCATCCTGAGTTCCTGAATGGGCGAGCTCCTTGCCACTTCCGCAGAAAAGCCTACCAGGGATTCTTCCACACTGTTGGACCAGACCTCCATGACCTTGAAGATCATTGCTAGTGCTAAGGCGGTCCATCTTTCTAGAGGATCTTTTTTTGTACCTTGGATAACATTGAGCTCCTCTTCTCCAACTTGCTCCATTCGTCCGAAACTATTTCACCTAATTCGGCTAGAAAAGGGAAATTGGGGCGCTCTCTATTGAGCTGCTTGAATATTTTTTTCTGCTTTGGAGATGACAAAGCTGGTTCCTCCAAGTTCAGAGCTTCTCTCACTGCCCTAACCAGGGAAGGCACTAGGGCATACTGGAAACCCGCTCCAAGAGTCTCCGTGCCCGAGTCATTGTCTGATGGATCTGCCGATTGTCGGCTAGGCTGAGAAGAGTCCCACAAGTATTCGAACTGGCCTTTGGCTGCTGGTGCCCTTGGGGGGTCCGGAGAAGGCATTTGAGGCTGACGGGTCTCCTTTTCCTACAGGGAATCTTTGACAACCTGTTTTATTAGAGCCTCTAGGTGCTGATTAGGGCTCTCCCTTTCACCGACCACTTTACTGTAGCAGCGGTCACACAAGGATTTATCAGCTGACACTACAGCCCTGCATCCCCAGCATGTTTTCTCAAACCTATCCCTGGTGCGGGAAGAAGGGGAACGGGGGTGTCTCTATTGTGGTGCCTCGAATCCGAGTGGAACTCATGACGTCTGGATCTGGAGGATGAGTGACGGCGGTGAGACTTTGATGAACTGCTCCATTTATGGGAACTTCAGTATGAGTCAGACCTAGGAGAACTTTAAGAAGAGAAAAGGCAGAGAATGGTAAGTTACTTGCAGCAGTCTGATCCCCCTTCCCTCCCAGCCTGCCTCCCCCCTTTGCCCTCTCTGAATTCTCAGGAACCCAGACGGTACCTGTTAAGAGAGGGTTGGCCACCAGGGGGCAGAGAGGCATCCATCTCGGAAGTACACCTGTAAGAGAGGCAGGGGTAAGAACCAGACCGGTTCCCTCACTCCCCCCCTCCTTCATGCCACCCGCCTTACTTGGGAGACCCACTCGAACAGCCTGGGGAAGATGCCGCAGAGCCCACATACATTCCCGAGGCTGTGCAGGCTCCCCGGTCAGTTTAAACAAGCGGGCGTGACGTCATAACCCGGCTCCGGGCCTCACTTTCGTCCCACGGCCACGCATGCGGAGAGCGGCGGCTGGAACACAAGCCCAACCACCATGACTGTCAGCACAGAAAGCCCTGTATCACAGAGGAAAAACTGATTTAGACAAACATACACTTGCTGCCATGGAATGATACAAGTCTCACCACTCCACTGCGGATGCGCCAATCAGGGTTCACCAGTGTCGGGACACCACAGATAGGGCCACCCACTCACAGCTGGGTTCTCTGGCCAATGTCCACTTTCTCAGATGGACCTGTCTTCAGTGCTACTCTGCTTACACTCCATACCCCGCTAACAGCTAGGGCCTATCAGAGGGACGCATCTTTCCTGGCCACGAGCAACTATCTCATTGTAGGGAATCTTCAGGTGGCAGAACCATCCACTTGGTCCTTATGGAGGAGGAAAAAAAAGGAGCACAGCAGTTGGTGTGGAGCAAAGATTTAGGGGAGAGGGGGTAGTTATGGAGGCAGGCCAACCCACATGTATGCTGCCATGGAGTCTGTCAGGAAAGCAAATATGACTAGCTTGGGAATACTCTGATTCAGAGAAGGATGATAATAGATTCCTATTCTACCCAAAGTTCTTCCAGTAAGCTCATCTAATATTTCTTTCACCAGGGAGGCATGCGATTAGCCTCAAACTTATTCTGCAGCAAGACAACAATCCCAAACATGCAGCCAATTATCATTAAGAACTATGTTCTGTGTAGAGAAGAATAAAGAGTCCTGTAAGTGATGGTTTGGCCCCCACAGAGCCCTGATCTCAACATCATTGAGTCTCTCTGACATTACATAAAGAGACAGAAGGATTTGAGGCAGCCTACATCCACAAAATATCTGTAGTTAGTTATCCAAGATGTTTGGAACAACCTACCTCCCAAGTTCCTTCAAAAACTGTGTGCAAGTGTACCTTGAAGAATTGATGCTACTTTGCAGGCAAAGGGTGGTCACACTAAATATTGATTTCATTTGTATTTCTCTTCTGTTCATTCACTTTCCATTTTGTTAATTGATAAAAATAAACTATTAACACATCTGTTTCTTGAACGCATTGTTAATTTACAACATTTTTTCACCCCATCGTAAGACTTTTGCACAGCACTGTATGTCACCATTGATGTAGTTCTCAATATATTTCCATATCGATCCTTGATGGTAGGGCAATGCTATAATGCTCCAGGAAACTTGATAGTAAGTAAGTAAAAGTTCCCAAAAGTGAGAGGAAATCCTATCTTTAGCAATTGTTACAAGAATGAGTATTTCACATGGAAGATTTCTCCCTTTTTTCTGTTTTTTGGTGGTAAACATTTGGATTTTCTCCCAAAATCTCTGAGGCAATGGTCATCAAGACATATAGTGGTGAATCCTATAGTAAAAAAAAAACTGACAGAGGTTCTAACTCTTATGAACTCTATCAATAAGTACCTAGTTTGTCTGGAGTTTCACTTTAATGTATATGCAGGACTGGAGCTTGCCTTGTAACCTTTAAGGCAAGCATTAATTTAATTTGAAATGCAGGTGTTAAGAGTATAACTGCAATTCTCTGAAGGTCATTCTCACTGTAAAGACATAATTGTCTACAGACAGGATGGAGAATTACTAATGCAATTGGCAGTGTTACAGAAAACTCATTGTCTTTTCACTTCTTCCCACGTAAAATGATTTGACATTGATAAGAAACTATTTGGAACTTGATTTCCATAGTTAACAAAATGTAGATAGCCTGTAATTATCTGAGGCTTCCCAATACGCCAGCAAGAGTGAACTTATTTGAAGTTTATAACAGCCTTAGAAAAGTAGAGCCATCTTTTCCTGGGCTTGAATACATAAAAGGTGGCTGCACGTATGTAAATTGACACATTTATGGCAGCAAATTACATTTCATTATGTATTAAAAGTTTAAAGACTAGTATGGATTAACTCCAGATGTCTGAGTAATTCTACCTCTGACATGAGCACCTTAAATCTGTCATTACTAGAGTTGGTCTATCACACCATACTGGTCGCATTTAGTTTATATAAATTGTACATTTTATAAATTGATGCCATGTCCTTGAGAGCTTTATACAATAATTTTTAAATGTTTTTTCTATTTTTGTCTTTGTTAAAAATGAACCTGCTCCCAGAAAAGATTTCTCTATCCTAGGTGCAGTGAGGCAAGGTTTGATCCTATGCTGTGGTATCGTCACCACAAGTGCTCTCTAGTGGAACCTTATAAGGAAACTAGGTGGAACTGATAGGTTGGTGACTACAATCAGTCTATACATGCTAATAGTGAAACCACAATCTTCCACATGTACAATACTGAATGCTAGCACAAAAGCAATACAATGCAAAATATAAACATTGTTGCAATATATCAAATTCAAAAAAAGTGCTACGATAATTATAAGCATACACTCTTATGTTAAAAAATAAGTGTTCCAGAAAAAAGGTGTTCATAAATAAACAACAACAAACTCCCCGCCACACTATCATTTAACCACTTGCTGACCACCCTATAGCAGATTCACTGCTCCAGGGTGTCTGCGTTGTGCAGAATCATGTATATATATATATATATACATATATATATATGTTGCGTCTGTGGGACCTCGTCACTTAGACGATATC
>BLSH010170685.1:240582-253639 GCA_018402905.1 Glandirana rugosa
CCAATTTATTTGTAGGGCACTTGCCCTAGTTTGAAGATGATTTTAGAACAGTTATATGGCTTCTACCGTTAATTAATCATTTTCAGACACAGTTTGAAGATGATCCACATTCACCTCCATTTTTGCTTTTTTTATGTTTTTATTTTTTTAAAAATATTTACAGTTATTTCCCTGTCCCCATTTTTTTGTAGGGCACTTGCCCTACCCTTACCCCCATTTTACTTCCTTTTGCAGCCCTCTAGGGCTTTCCAGGACTTTGTTACAGCCATTTTTGTGCATAAAAGTTCGGGTCCCCATTGATTTCAATGGGGTTCGTTGTCCGTGCGATCGTTCGGGTTCCGTCCGGACCCGGACCCGGACTTTGTCCCGAAGTTCGGACGGACCAGCAGAACCCGAACTTCCAGAGGTTCGCTCAACTCTACACAAAAGCAATACAATGCAAAATATAAACATTGTTGCAATATATCAAATTCAAAAAAAGTGCTACGATAATTATAAGCATACACTCTTATGTTAAAAAATAAGTGTTCATGAAAAAAGGTGTTCATAAATAAACAACAACAAACTCCCCACCACACTATCATTTAACCACTTGCTGACCACCCTATAGCAGATTCACTGCTCCAGGGTGTCTGCGTTGTGCAGAATCATGTATATATATATATATATACATATATATATATATACGTGATTGTGCACTTCCGGGGCAGACGGTGAGCGCACACCGCCTCCACCGCGCTGTTTCTGCTGTGATTTGTCACAGTAGAAGCTAATCAGCGGGTGCTGGCCAATGGATGGTTGCTCCTTAAAAAAGAGATTTCACTGTGCCCTGATCGGGCAAAGCTTTGCCCATTTAGGCCTTAGAATGCACTGTCCAGCAAGCAGTGCATTGTGGGGCACTCTGGGGCAGGGGAACAACCCTCGAGCACCCCGCAAATTCAGGTGTTCGCCGAACGGGTGAACAAGCCGTGTTTGGGCCGGATTTTTGCTAGGCCTGAACCATTTGCCCAACACTATCATCCACCAACAAAGCATCTAAAGCAGCAATCTTACTCAACTGGTTTCTTTCACAGCTCCAAAAACCCCAGGTGGATGGATGGATGGATGGATGGATGGATGGATTGGATCAAAAGAAAAAGACTAACATGATGTAATACTGTCACCACAATCTTTATTAAATAAAATAAAGTTATACACATCAAAGAGTAAAAATACAAACACAACTCTTAGTATAACCCCAGTGACACTCTGCAAAACAAAGACCCAATGAACAAGAACAAGCATTTATCACTGGCCTCCGGCTCCTCCTCCTGGGTCTCAACTGTTTACAGGACTCTCACTCCACTCTTCCCAGCTCAGGTAGCAAGATGTAGGCTCCGTGCCTATGCGTTTCATCCTGCGTGGACTTGGTCAAGGGCTGACTTTTTGTCACCAGTACACCTCTATTCCAGTTCTGGTGACAATTCAAAATTTTTAGATCAGTATGGTCACCAGGAGAGGGTGAAAATTCCTAGCAGGGACACAGACAGAAAAACAAATACAAACCTGACCAAGCTTCAAACACCTCAACATTCTATACAAAACTAAAATAAATGATTTAGATTTTTTTATTTTTTATTTTTTACAAGTGATACATCTGCAAGAGAGCTTGTTCTTTTGAAAAACAAAAGCATTATTGCCTGGATCACCTGATAAAAATAAAAGAAAGAAAACATAAAAAAAGAAAACGAATGCTGTCACCACATCTAAGAATTGGTAAACTGCAGTATATTAAATGTTTGCTTTTGGGTTTAATACCACTTAAAATATGTACCTACTAAACATACTTCCTTTATGAACAAGAAGGTTTAGTGAATTTGCTATGTCACATTGAGCAGCCATTGCAGTGCAAATCGCCAGGTCACACTCTGATGACATCAACCTCATCCACCTTATCAATCGCTCTGTGTCTGCTACTCCTCTTTGTCAAACCCTCCACTGGCTTTCACTCACCCATCAAATTAAATTCAAAATGTTAACAACTACTTACAAAGCCATCCACAACTTAGCCCCCAGCTACATCAGTAGCCTAGTCTCGAAATACCAACCGACTCATTCTCTTCGTTCCTCTCAAGACCTCCTGCTTTCTAGCTCCCTCGTCACCTCCTCCCATGCTCGCCTCCAGGACTTTTCCAGAGCCTCTCCAATTCTATGGAAATCCTTACCCCAAACTGTCTGATTATCTCCTACTCTATTAGCTTTTAGACGACCCCTGAAAACCCTCCTCTTCAGAGAAACCTATCCTACCCACACCTAACAACTGTATTTTCATTTTCTCCATCATCTCATCCCCCACAATGCAAAAAATAACCGCTCAAGGACTAACAAGCCCTCTATGGATCAGGTGTGCTGGCCGTCAGACAGGTGCTGGCTGATAGAGCAAAGGAGCAGCTGTTACAATTAAAAGTTGGACAGCCACACGATCTGACCACTAGGATCTCCACATACCCCCTGGACGTTACCCCAGCGCAATCCCTTCTTCTCCACTTGACCTTACCAGAACAAGCATATCGAAAATCCCTCGCAATACACCTACTCAATGCTGCCAAAATGTGCATCCCAACCCATTGGAGATCTTCCTCCCCCCCCCTACAATCTCAGAGTGGCTCACTCGAGTCAACCAGATTGCAGAGATGGAAAAATTAATACAGATAGCCAGAGAATCCCCTACCAAATTCTCTCATACATGGGTTTGCTGGACACATTTTAAAACCACGCAAGAATATGCGACCCTGGTAACTAGGCGCTGAGCCCACTTCTTTACACCCGGTTTGAACTTTAGTCTGGACTCCCTGGGGACACACTGGTGGAGACCCATGGAATTAATCTCCCTCCCCTCCCCACCCTCCCCAGCCTCCTCAACCCTACATTCCCACCCACAATCCGTACCTTGAGCAGTCAATCTCTACATGTTCTCAGACACAACCCCATACAAAATAGGACCCAGCGGACGCAACCCCATACAGCCTCATCACATTGCTTACAGCCCCTTCATAGGACAGACATAACACCGCTTAAAGCCCCGCCCTCCTCCCCCATTAAATACAAATTTCTTCAAAATGTATAGATCGAAGCAGGGCTTATGCTCCGACCGCACACACAACTAAGGGAATATTTCCCCCCTTCTTCCGGCTACAGCCTAGAGCCTTAAGTTACACCAGCAGCCCTCCTGGCATACCTGATGAGAAGACCTGAAGAATCAGATGGAGTCTGTCTGCGATAAGTAAACGATAGATGCTACCTGATAATGGCTGTTTATCTAAGTACGCATAACAATATACGCGGTGAACCGCTATAACTGTGTTTTGTATTATCTGATCCCCCTTTGTGTTATACGCCTTTTTTTTTTTTGAGTGTATTGTACTGACTCTTGGCAAAATAAAAAATTTTGAATGAAAAAAAAAAAGTTGGACAGCCGCACTCCGAATCTGATTCCAAATGCTTTATTAAATGAAAGTTACATACAGCTCAACAGACGAACAACTGGTCCCAGCTGACGCGTTTCACACCTTGGGCTGGTGCTTACTCATAGCATGACCAGACATGATGTGTCCAGAATATATATACATACACAAAAACACAGATTGACAATCCTAATTGAACAATTGGATGATTGCAACATACAATATACATTCACAAATATATGAAAAAAGTGTGTATAAAAAGTGTGTATATAACGAAGATACACATTGAGGCACTAAGAAACAGACTCATGGAATGAATCAAGCGAAAACAAGCTAGTTTTAAAACAACAAAATTAAGAGACTAGATTAGCCTCAAATAAGTGTTAAAACGATCCTCATATCGCTTCACAATGCGATGCGGCACGAAAAGGGAAACAAACGGCAACTAAACATCAAAAATATCCCCCACAGTTATTACCTTTTGTTCCACTTGACCCTATCTTCTAGATCAGGGATATGCAATTAGCGGACCTCCAGCTGTTGCAAAACTACAAGTCCCATCATGCCTCTGCCTCTGGGTGTCATGCGTGTGGCTGTCAGAGTCTTGCTATGCATCATGGGACTTGTAGTTCTGCAACAACTGGAGGTCCGCTAATTGAATATCCTTGTTCTAGATTGTAAGCTCTAACGAGCAGGACCCTCTGATTCCTCCTGTATGGACTGTATTGTAACTGTACTGTCTGCCCCCATGTTGTAAAGCTCTGCGCAAACTGTTGGAGCTATATAAATCCTGTATAATAATAATAATCAACCATTCAATGTATTAAAAAAATAATGACTTATTGGAAGATTAACCTTACTTTCAAAGTTCATTTTCTGTGTTTAGTCACCAATGTGCGAAAATTGACAAAAAAGAGAAATATTATAAGAAAAACATATTATAATTTGTAAATGTTAAGACTTGGTGCTGCACCCCTCACCTAGGCAATGGCCCTTGAGTGCAGCCCTAGCAATGCCCATAACAGATGGAATACCACAATGATTCAATGATTGATTGTTTTTTTTTTGTATTTTCATTTGACTAAATTTTTAAACGCATGATTGAGTATAGTCAAGCAATAATCTATTAATTAAAAAAACTTTAGGAATAATATTGTAAATCGATATTTAATAAATAAAACATTTTCAGCAATGTATAAAATATATTACTGAAATGATGACCATATATTCACGGATATATGTGAAGTGCTAAAGAAACTGTATTTCTAAATAATAAAGGACAAAATGTATATGCTTATGCAGTCATGATTTCTACAGAACATGTTTATTAACATTATCAGTATTGTTGCGTACATTAAGTAACAGACATTAAAGTTTCAATGAATTGCACAACTGCAATTTATTGTTCTCAGAACATAATGTTCCAAAATGAACGTGGAGCAGTGAGCTGTGGTAAAATCAAACACTTAAGGTCAGGTGTGCTGGAGATGACTCATACTGAATTTTTATCAAGAATTTTCCACTTGTACAATTTGTAGTCTCTCAGTTTGGTTTTAACATATGATGATATGCCCTGATAAACAATATGAGTCTGTGATTGAAATATCAAACGTGCTTAGACAGACAATGAGTCTCAGACAAATCTCACAAAGTAAATATGGAAAGACGCTGTATGGTCGGTGCTGAATATTAATACGTTAATGGGTGCAATTATATCCTAATTAAATGCTTAACTCACAAGTGTCAAACCTTTATACCCAAATCTGTTTGCCCTTCTTTGCTATTCCATCATCCCACAACCTCCATGAATAGCAAGGTTTAACCCTTTACAGGCTCTCAACCGTATGACTGGACTTATTAGATCAGGATCTGTAGCTACAGTCACTGGTTCTTGCATTGTATGTAAGGATATAGAGGACTATCCATATACTGGGAGCAAAGGAAAGTGCTAGCTGCTGGGGCAGAGAGGAATACAGTAAGTTATTCCTCTACTCCTTTAGACTAAATGAGCACTTAAAGCAGTAAAATGTAAATGATACTTATTAGATCAGGCCCCCTGCCCTTGTAAGTTGTCATGTATTACAAGGGCAAAATGTAAATATAAGGAAAAGGGTTAGGTTAAACACTTAATTAACACCTGTCTTCTGTAGGGCTGAACATCTTTATCCTTTCCAGTGACATTCTTTGGGAACCCATGCCTTGCAAGAAGATTCTCCAGCCCAGTGCAAGAGTGGCTTTCTGCAATATTTGAAACCATCATTATTTCCCGGATTTCACCAATAGGATTATGGTGTCACTATCAGCTTGGTACCATGGGTGGAAGATGTGGTATGGTAAGTATTTATTCTAACTTTTTTCCTTACGGGTATATTTCTGCTCTTGTAAAATATTGTGGATTTTGCAGGGCATGGGGGTCCTTATCTAATAAGTTGACTTTGTATTTTACAGCAAGTGTGCTTTAAGCCTTGTTATATGAGGGACAGTACAAAACAGTATTATTTGGATAGCATATTGATGGGATAAAACCACTGCCAGGTTTTCATTGTTGTTTGTATCCCCATTAGGATGATTCCCTCTCTTTCATTGTCTTGATCACCAATTTTATTGGGAATAAAAGTAAGGGTATATCAAAAACCTTGATTTGCCACCAGAAAAGGGGAAATCTTCTGATTGGGGACACTTGTTCCCTTGGCAACTGTCTAAAGCCAAAGTTCCCATTGAAAAGATGTCTTCTCAGAGCAACCTGTGAAATATTTGTTTTCATTTGATAACTTATTCTCAAAGAATGTTTTATTTTGTTTTTTTCAGCAACAACATCATTTTAAGAAATTACCAGGGCATGTCTTGTGTTTTTGTAGCATGCACGCTCAACTGGAAGAGGATTGGCGTACAGCATAATACAGCCCAATGGTGATTTCAAAACTCTAGTGCATCATGATATGCTGCATTGCTAACACCCCTGTACACCTACAGATGCATACTGTTATTTAAATGAGACATTGGTGTTGATTTACAAAAGGCAAATAGACTGTACACATTGTAAGTGCAGTTGCACTCGTGTTCATCAGAACTTACTGAATGTTGTGAAGCCCTGCTGATTTCCATCACCCAATAATGTGCAAGCAGAAATGCTGCTTTTTAACTTTCCTTGTACCTGATTGGGTATTTTTTTACAAAGTGAAGCTTCACCGCATTCACTAAGCTCTGGGGAAAATGAGTGCAACTGCACCTGCAAAGTGTACAGTCAATACCTTTAGTAAACTGGCACAGTGGTGTAGTGGGTAGCACTTTCACCTGGTAACAAAAAGGGTCGCTGGTTCAAATCCCAACCACGACACTACCTGCCTGGAGTTTGCATGTTCTCCCTGTGCCTGCGTGGGTTTCCTCCGGGTACTCCGGTTTCCTCCCACACTCCAAAGACATGCTGGTAGGTAAACTAGATCCTGTCTAAATTGCCCCTAGTATATGTATGAATATGAGTTAGGGACTTTAGATTGTAAGCTCCTTGAGGGTAGGGACTGATGTGAATGTAAAAAAATATGTAAAGCGCTGCGTAAATTGACGGCGCTATATATAAGTACCTAAAATAATAATAATAAAATAAATCAACCACACTGTTTTGCATCTTATTAAATTTACAACTTTAATACATGTCTGCACCCTCCTTGTTTTTATGATCTTTGCATTTTAGATAAGTATGTTATATTATTAAAATACTGGAAGAGGGGAATTATCTTAAAAAAAAACCATCAGTCATATTCATCTTTTCTAAAATATGATTCTTTATTCTGCTAATTTCCCTTTAGAAAAGTAATTAATCACACTGAAGATGTTAATTATTTTTGCTTTGCAAATAAATATTTGGGCTTCAGTCAATTTCTCTCATGATTTTGTTTCTTTGATGCTAAATATGAAAATGCTCATATCATACCATTAAACTGGAAAAAAAAAAGTTGGTTGATGGCAAAAAGCTTTTGAAGTAGTCCCCTTTCCTTTTACCATCAAAGCACACCTTGCAAGTACATAACTTCCCATCAGTGCTAAAAGTAAATTACAGTCACATTACAGGACTTGAAAGGACAATAAACATAATTACATATTTTCAATGAACTGTTTTATGCAAAAGAGTTTTTAAAAATGCTAATGGACAAATATGTAATGGTTAAGGAAGAATTTGTAAAGAGAAGACATTTAAATGTACTTGATAGTCAGAATAAAAAATCAAAACATTAAAGTGGGAGTAAACTTCCATGCATGGCTTTTACCTATAGGTAAACCTATAATAAGGCTTACCTATAGGTACAGTAAATATCTCCTAAACGTGCACCGTTTAGGAGATATTTGCTTTTGATGCAGCCGGTGACGTCACTAGCGCATACAGTCTGAAGGAACGGCATACCGTGCTGTTCCTTCAGAGTCCTGTGCCATGAACAGCAGCTCCCACGTGCATGTGCGGGAGTGACGTCATCACGGCCACTCACACAGCCTGAGACCATAAACTTGGAAGGAATTACCGAGACAAGATGGAAGCACCTTCAGCGGTGACAGCACACCACTAGATGGCTTCATTCTAAGGTAAGTTTCACATTATGGCTTTACCTTGCAGGATTTAAAAAAATATAAAAAAACAAAACAGCAGTTTACTACCGCTTTAAAGCAATATTTTGATTTCCCATCCAGAGATTGCAGTATTGCACATTGATCTCTCTTACTGGCAATCTGGGGATCTGAAAATCCCTGCTTATAATGCAGGAGAGGGATGACCAAGCACACCTACTGCAGGCCCCTTGCTTTCACTCCCATACATAAAAATGTCAGCACTAAGAAGTTTCTCAGTCTCCAATTAAATCTGTTAAAGCAAAAAGCTGATCTCCAAGTTAATGCCACCCCACCCCCTCTCCGCTAATTAAACTCACCCTCATATAGCTAATCTTGCAGATTAAAAAAAACACTAGACTAAATGGCCCAAATGCCTGATTATTTATTTACATTCACGCCAGGTCCTGAGTCTCCTTTCTTCTGGTGTGAAGAGCGTGAATACCCTTCCCTAGTTAATTTGATGCTTCCTATTGACTTTCCAATGGTAGGGCCTTCAAGACTGCAGAGACAGCATAATAATGTAGTGATGAGGGGCAGCAACATGGCTGGTTGGCAGGACTGAACTCAAATGGGGAATTACTGGTCTTTAGGGGAGAGGCAAAGCAAAGGGTCACACAGTAGACTCAGGTGAATACAAAACTCAGATGTTTATAAACTATGAAAATGTGAAAATGGGGTGGGTGGGCCTGAGGGGGATGGAGTTGAAATACTACATTTGCCCAGAGATGGGCTTTAAGTGTAATTTACAAAATAGGAAGCAAATATGGAGACAGCACATACTGGACAGACTATGCAGCTGTAATCCTGTGAGATGTTCAATGGTTTGTAGATTCTTGCATTAGTGGAATACCTTAAACTTTAATGAAGGTAAACTGTCAGCTATGATTTTGGTGGCACATATAACTCCCCATGCATGCTTGCATATCAATGAGCATTAGGCTCAACTGTTTGCCTTTAAGGGGAGCTCTTTTATTGGGGTACCTTTCAAAATACATCCCCAAAGTGCAATACCCAAGGACGGGTATCACAATTGCAAAAGACATAATACTTTGCCATTAGAATACCAACCTGCATGCTAAGTGTGCCTGGTTCATAGAGGTTGGATGAGAGGAAGATACATTTTTAAAGTGGATGTAAACCCTCACATATACCCAGTGAAGTGAACAGCCAGAGATGAAACAAATCTCCCTATATACGTTTTACATGTATATCTGCTGTCTTTGTCTGTATATATCCTTATCCTTTAGAAAGTGCAGATTGTGTTATGAGATTTTCTCTTCTTGGTTAGCACTGCAGTGAAGCCTGGGAATACAGCCAAGACAGCTGACTGGAGGAAAGGCACACATCCCCTCTCCTCATAGGTAGAGACTCTCAGCTCTCTTATTTGTTTAATTCAGGGCTCTGCTAATCTATTTATAGCTCCCTCCCCAACATCAAACTCTGGCTGGTTTTATCATACAGTATCTCACCTCACATTTTTCTAAATATTGTATTATATCTTTACATGTGACAACACTGAAGAAATGACACTCTGCTACAATGTAAAGTAGTGAGTGTACTGCTTGTATAACAGTGTAAATTTGCTGTCCCCTCAAAATAACGCAAAACACAGCCATTAATGTCTAAACCGCTGGCTACAAAAGTGAGTACACCCCTAAGTAAAAATGTCTAAATTGGGCCCAAAGTGTCAATACATTGTGTGGCCATCATTATTTTCCAGCACTGCCTTAACCCTCTTGGGCATGGAGTTCACCAGAGCTTCACAGGTTGCCATTGGAGTCCTCTTCCACTCCTCCATGAAGACATCACGGAGCTGGTGGATGTTACCTTCTGTTTGAAGATGCCTTACAGATGCTCAATAGGGTTTAGGTCTGGAGACATGCTTAGCCAGTCCATCACCTTTACCCTTAGCTTCTTTAGCAAGGCAGTGGTCGTCTTGGAGGTGTGTTTGGGGTTGTTATGTTTATTCATGGTTTCCCCAATGAACTGTAGCTCCCCAGTTGTTGATATGTTCATTCATGGTTTCCCCAATGAACTGTAGCTCCCCAGTGTCGGCAGCACCCATGCAGCCCCAGACCATGACACTCCCACCACCATGCTTGACTGTAGGCAAGACACACTTGTCTTTGTACTCCTCACCTAGTTTCTGCCACACACGCTTGACACCATCTGAACCAAATAAGTTTATCTTGGTCTCATCAGACCACAGGACGTGATTCCAATAATCCATGTTCTTAGTCTGCTTGTTTTCAGCAAACTGTTTGCTGGCTTTCTTGTGCATCATCTTTAGAAGAGGCTTCCTTCTGGGACGACAGCCATGCAGACCAATTTGATGCAGTGTGTGGCGTATGGTCTGAGCACTGACAGGCTGTCCCCCCACCCCTTCAACCTCTACAGCAATGCATTCACTCGTCCGTCTATTTCTCAAACACAACCTCTGGATATGACGCTGAGCATGTGCACTCAACTTCTTTGGTCGACCATGGCGAGGCCTGTTCTGAGTGGAACCTGTCCTGTTAAACCGCTGTATGGTCTTGGACACCGTACTGCAGCTCAGTTTCAGGGCCTACTAACTTTTGTTGCCAGCGGTTCAGATATTAATGGCTGTGTGTTGAGTTATTTTGAGGGGGCAGCAAATTTACACTGTTATACAAGCTGTACACTCACTCCTTTACACTGTAGCAAAGTGTCATTTCTTCAGTGTTGTCACATGAAAAGATATAATAAGATATTTACAAAAATGTGAGGGGTGTACTCACTTTTGTGAGATACTGTATGTATGCAAACCCATTTTCACAAAAAAAAAAAAAATATTGCTGTAACTGCTAATAAAGTGTTAGCGTTTCGGCTTCAATTTGTTTATATATGTAAATCAATATGGGTATAAATGTGGAGCGCTAAAATTCAAACAAAACATTAAATATATATGCAATAGTCCATTTCTAAACGATATCCTGGTAAAGGAAGTAGTGCACAGTGACAGCTAGGTGAGGCTAAATAAATGCAAAGGTGTGTAGCAGTGCCCCTCCACCAGTCACTCCAGCCTCTCACCTCACAGATTCGACCTCCCAGAGGTCACAGCACTTTTAGAAGCAAGCCTTCGCACTTCCAGCTTCCACCATGCGTTTTTTGGAATCGCATCAAATCCACAAATCGCATCAGATCCATAAAAATCGCATCAGGTCCATAAAAAATAAACACCAGATCTAATGCTCTCTGTCATAACTTTAATTACATCATAAAAACAAGATAAAACACTCACATGTTTATGCACCTATCTCCAGGTGCAGGAATACGAGCGTGGTTACAATCGACTGGTGTGTCAGTCGCACAGGGTAGCCTAGAGATGACGTCACTACCGGCTCCTCCCGTACATGTTACGTTCCTGAAAGCGGAACTTCATCAGCGGGTATCCGCACTGTGCACTACTTCCTTTACCAGGATATCGTTTTAATGCTTGGTAAGCTGCAATATATTATCTTATAAATATTAAAATGCAACAATGGGCCACTATGACAATATCTCACACAGGAAAACAATTGTGGAAAGAAAATTTTCATCACTTAACTGATTGTTTCTTTTACCAAACAATCTTGGAAGGTAAATGTGTAAACACAATAAGCAGCAACTACTAGCAATGGCTGTATCACTAAAGGTATGTGCATGTGTCAATATCAATGTCTTGGGGAAAACAGGATTTCCAATATAATAGCAATATTTCTTAAATCACATGCAAACACTTATATCCTTCAAGCAGTACTAAGGGGCTAGATCCCCACTTAATCCAGAACAGCAATACTTGCTCTCCAAATCCTCGTGGCTAGCCTAGGGACAACCTGTAGACTAGTATTCATCCACTCCTGGGTCTCTTAAAGCACAAGTATCAGCAAGTACATGTTTAATAACAGCCAGGACAGTGATCTTGCTTACAGCTGCAAAAAGCTACCACATTCTGTTTGATAAAGTTGCCTAGTGCATCTAAACATGTCAAATGCATAGTGCTCTTCTCTGGAGCCTCTCTGCCCTCCCCTTCTGAGGTGTGTGACAAACTTCCTACCCTGGGCCATGATTACATTCATTTACCCCATATAAGTAGAGTTGAGCGGACACCTGGATGTTCGGGATCGGCGGGTTCGGCCGAGCTTCGCGAAAAAGTTCGTGTTCGGCCCTGAACTTGACCCGCACTTGACCCCGAACCCCATTGAAGTCAATGGTGACCTGAACTTTTGGGCACTAAAATGGCTATAAAAAAGTCCTGGAAAGGGCTAGAGGGCTGCAAAAGTAAGCAAAATGGGGTAAGAGTAGGACAAGTGCCCTGCAAACAAATGTGGATACGGAGCACAATTTTTTAATAGTAATAAAAAAAGAATAATACATTATTATTCTTTTTTTTTAAACCAGCAATGTAGACGCACTTTTTATTTTTGTGCAAGAAATGCACCGCTGGCCGCAAATGTAGTATTTAGAATATATTTTTTTTTAAACCAGCAATGTAGATGCACTTTTTAATTTGGTGAAAGAAATGCCCCACTGGTCGCAAATGTAATATTTTTCACAAAAAAAATAAATTTGTCTAACTGCAATGTAAAAGCAGTATTTAAATATGCCAAAATGTTGCCAACTGAACTAACAGAACACAATTAAAGTAGTATCCCTGACACACAAGCAGTTGCAAGTGCACTGCACTTGCAAAAATGGCTGCAAACGCCCACCTAACAAACAGAAAAATTGCTTAGGTTTTATATGAGGCACTTTGCTTAGCAAACAAAATGTACTCTAGCAAACAAAAATCTCCTCTAGCACCCACCCACCAATAAATCGCTTTTTTAACAGATTTTCTAAAGCTAATCTGTCCCTCACACCAGCAGCAGCATCCTCTCCCTACACTAGTATGAGATGATTTTCTAAAGCTAATCTGTCCCTCACAGCAGCAGCAGCATCCTCTCCCTACACTAGTATGAGATGATTTTCTAAAGCTAATCTGTCCCTCACACCAGCAGCAGCATCCTCTCCCT
>BLSH010170685.1:294918-313203 GCA_018402905.1 Glandirana rugosa
GACCGACCGACGTTACACTAAAACGTAAAATAAAGAAATACAATTACTTACGAGGACACGGAGGTGAGACGCTCCCGAATTTCACATACATTTTACGGTACGTACGACGGTCCGATGGATAGACTAACTGGATTTTCCGTTGGGTTACCGGTTGATTTCCTCACGTGTGTCACCCGACTATTGTAACGACAATAAACGTTTCGTCACCGAACCGTAAAAGTTGTACCTTGTCCTTCACGACGATAACAGTCCTAGAAATCTTTGTTTTGAAATGTTGTCTAAGTATTTTTTGACAAAGTCAGTTTAAACTCTTTGGGGGTGTATTCAATATTATATTACTCCCTCACTAGCTATTTGGTTGGACCCTCAAGAACGCCCATCAATTGGGTTCTTGAGGGTGCGACATACGTAATGGATTCTATGTATTCTTAAACGTTCAACCATTGCCGGAGACAATGGGTCTTCCCGGAGGTTTTTGCAAATTCTTATGTATCTTAGGTAATGCATACAGCGTGGGAGTTCTTGGGTTAACTACCCGCAAGAACTCCCAGGTTGGTTTATCGATCACTCCCTCATTATATTATAACTTATGTGGGGGTTTCTCAAATTTGACTGAAACAGTTTTTTATGAATCTGTTGTAAAGTTTTGTTTCTAAAGATCCTGACAATAGCAGCACTTCCTGTTCCATGTTGAAAATGCCAAGCCACTGCTTTGCAAATAACAGCAATGTTATCAGCCCACTGTGTGCACTCCTTTAGTTGGCCATTGGGTTGCCTTTTAGGTCAATCAGATAGGTAGCCTGGCAGCATGCATGGCATTTTACATACACTTTAAGCCCTCGCAGAGTGGAGGCACAGGAGCATTCATTAACATAAAGAAATAAAATGCAAAATCACATTGCAGCCAGCCAGAAATCATTAATACGTTTTTCATGAATTTGCCCCACCAGAACTGTTAACATATGACTGCTAATTGACTGGTTGCATTAGATTACTGCATCCCTGTGGTAATATTTATAGTAGTTAATGTGACCATCACCAAACATTAAAGCGGTTGCAAAGGCACAAGATTTTTTTACCTCAATGCATTCTATGCGTGAAGGTAAAAACCTTAAAAACCTTCTGTGTGCAGCAGCCCCCCCCAATACTTACCTAAACCCCCTCTCTCCAGTGATGTCCATGAGAGTCTTGCCTCTTTGGTGACTCGCACTCCTGATTGGATTTTGGCAGCAGTGGAAGCCATTAGCTCCCACTGCTGTCAATCACAGCCAGTCAGCCAGTCAGGAGATGGAGGGGGCGGGCCATAATTGGACACATAGGGGTTGATTTACTAAAGGCAAATCCATGGCACACTACTAGAGCACTGCAAGTGCACTTGGAAGAGCAGTCGCTGTAGATCTGAGGGGAAAGATCTGAAATGAGGGAAGCTCCGCTGATTTTGTCATCCAATCATGTACAAGGAAAAACACTGTTTTCTATTTTCCTTGCATGTCCCCCTCACATTTACAGCAACTGCACCTCCAAGTGCACTTGCAGTGCACTAGTAGTGCAAAGTGGATTTGCCTTTAGTAAATAAACCTTCCCAAGCCAGTGCTCGGGAGGGCACCTGCTTGAGTGTCCCCAGAGTAAGTTGCTTGCTGCGGGGACACCTGTCAGGAGGAAGGGGCCAGGAGCGCCGGCATGGTACCAGAGAAGAGGAGGATCGGGGCTGCTCTGTGCAAAACCACTGCACAAAGCAGGTAAGTATAACATGTTTGTTATTTTAAAAAAGAAACACAAAAAAACAAGGCTTTAATATTGCTTTAAATGGTGGTGAACAAACGGTCGTCATTTAAAACACATGAAGATTCACCTGCTGTGAATTTTTGGTGAATGTTAGATTAACTTCATTATAAATGTGGCTCTTTCATTTAGCTCTGTTAAATAACAGAGAGGAATAATAAGTACAAGCCTAAGTGATTTCTTCAGAGGTTCGGCAGATCATTTTACAGTTATCTAAAAATAAACCAATTAAGGCTATGTGTCAATCTCTGCTCAGGGTCCGTAACTGTCTGCAGCTCACCATAAATGCTCTTTCTGGAGAAGAGCATGCTTACTCTATATAGGTCAGATAGGGTTTATATTCTGTAAAGGGATCACAGCACAAAATATCCAGCACAAAGATATTCTTTATAATCCAAAATATTAATTACACTTTACAGTGGCCATTATGATACAAATTATGCATCACAATACAAACTATTTATCACAATAATAAAAGCATCATGGTACTCAGTGTAATGGCCTGTACACACGTTCCGAAAATCAGACGACAGATCTTCCGTCTTTTTCTGCATGACAATCTCAGATCGAATCGGAAGAGTGTACTAAAGTCACGAAAATTCTTGTACGACAGAATAAAAAATCTGAACTGATGTCATGTGTTGTAGTGTACTTGTATTGTCTTTTCAGGCGACAACTGTACTGATTAAATGAAAATTGTCCAATCTGGTATAATACTAGAAAATTCTTCGTGTTTGTCCAATCAAATAATATCGGATAAACTGTCATGATCGACTCTCGAAGGCTCTGTAATAACGATCCGATTATAGTACGATAAGCGGGATTTCTCGTCCGATTTTCGGATCGTGTGTACGGGCCATAACTCAGAATACATTTATAACAATTTATATGTTCACCACAATACAAACTATCAATAACATACCAAAAAGTGTCTGCTATACAAAATGTCCAATAATAAACTAATCAACATATTATTCATAATACAATCTATCAATTATAAAGCAAAATGTCACCCACAATACAATATCTACAACACTGAAAATTGTTATACAATTAAAAGTAAACTGGCAAGATATGAATTTCTATACAAAATTTAACAAAATATTTATCAAAATGCTAAATCCTAATAAAAAAACAATATTCAATATTATAACAAAGTAATTATCACAACATTAAATCTGAACTGCAGCCTTACCTTCAGTCTTGCACAGTTGTGAAAATTGCTTACTTTGATTTGACACTGATAGAGTGCATTGGAAGCTGCAGTAAGTTAGAAAAAGCCCATCTTATTTCCTGGTTGGATGATAGGCATGGGCCTCAGATTTGCACCAAACCCAGGTCTGAATTTTGGCTGTTCAAAGTTGGGCCAAACAGCCAAATGAATTGGGTGTTTGGTTATTTGCTGAGCCTTGAACCTCCAGCTCTTCTCATTCGGCAGTCATCTGGGCATTCCCTGCTGACAGCTGAAATGTAAACAAAATGGAGGGGGAACAAATATATGGATGTGGTCATATTTGTTCAATGGCTATATTTGGTCAATGATATTGACTGGATATGTCCAAGTCTATATTTGGTCAATGACATCAGCAACCATTCCCACCCCTTGGTTGACATTTCGGCTATCAGTGGGAAAACTGTCAGTAGGTAAGTGTAGTGATGGGAAACGGACATGGACTTTGTGATGCGGGTCTTGGTGTGGGCATTGTTCAATGTGATTGTTGGAGAATGTGATTGATGATCAATTTATACATCTTGGGACTTTATTGGGTTTCTTTTACTTGTCAAAAATTGTGTGTGTATAATTAATACTTACTTTTTTGTGAATGAATTCCCCTTTCTAATTCACATGTTGGGGGCAGGGTTGTGAGGATGAGGTTCTAGTCCAAGAACATAAAGTATATCAGGGAAGAAAGGTGCCACATCCAGAATCAATAGAACCAGAATAGCAAGGAAACAATTAGAGTTGATCAAACCTCTGGAAATTCGGGTTATGCTGGTTCGGCCGAACTTCCGGACAAAGTCCGGACAGGACCTGAACTTTGACAGGACCGATATATCACTGTTGTTAGAACAGTGGTATGGCTTCTCTCCGCTAATTCATATTTTCACACACAGTTTGAAAATTATTGTAGAACAGTGATATCATATCACTTTTCTACAATGTAGAACAGTGATATCATATCACTGTTCTACAACTATCTTCAAACTATGTGTGAAAACTATAAATTAGCGGAGAGAAGCCATACCACTGTTGTAAGAACAGTGATATGGTATATCACTGTTCTTACAACAGTGGTATGGCTTCTCCCCGCTAATTCATAGTTTTCACACACAGTTTGCAGATGTGCTAAGAACAGTGATATGGCTTCTCCCGGCTAATGTATACTTTTCACACACAGTTTTAAGATGATTGTAGAACAGTGATATGGCTTCTCCCGGCTAATTTATACTTTTATCACACAGTTTTAAGAGGATTGGAGATTCTACAAACTGTGTGAGAAAAGTCATCTTTCAATGTACAATCATCTTCAAACTGTGTGAGAAAAGTATAAATTAGCCGGGAGAAGCCATATCACTGTTCTTAGAACAGTGATATGACTTCTCCCGGCTAATTTATACTTTTCTCACACAGTTTAAAGATAGTCCACATCCACCTCCATTTTTGATTTTTTTATGTGATTTTTTTTTTATTATTTAAAGTTATTTTCCTATCCCCATTTCTTTGTAGGGCACTTGTCCGACCCTTACCCCAATTTTCCTTCCTTTTGCAGACCTCTAGGACTTTCCAGGACTTTTTTACAGCAATTTTCAGAACTTTTAGTAAAATTACCAGAACCCCGGACCCGAACCCGGACTTTTTTTGAAAAGTCCGGGTTCGGATCCGGGTCCCGGACACCCAAAAGTTTGGTACGGACCCGAACTTTACAGTTCGGGTTCGCTCAACTCTAGAAACAATCACTTTTAACCACTTGCCGACCGCCGATCGGCATCTGACGGTGGCAAAGTGGCTCGTTCCCGCAAAACGCCGTCATACGACGGCGGCTGCAGGAACGAGTTTAGTGAGCGCGCGCGCGCCGCCGGAGGCGTGCCCGCTCGCTCACTGTGTCCAGGGGGGGCCAGGGAGCGGGTGCGGTGGCTTTGATTGCCGCCGGCTACCCGCGATGGCCCCCCGGAGCGAGTGAGCGGAGGTCCGTGTATGTAAACACGGACCTCCGCTCTGTGTGAGGGGGAAGGGCTGTGATCACAGCCTTCCTGTACGTGAATGCTGTGACCACTTCCCTTCCCCAGCTTGGTAAGCCCCCATACAGTTAGAACACGCCCAGGGAACATAGTTAACCCTTAGAGCGCCCCCTGCAGGTTAACCCCTTCACTGCCAATGGCATTTACACAGTAATCAGTGCATTTTTATAGCACTGATCGCTGTATAAATGCCAATGGTCCCAAAAAAGTGTCAAAATGGTCCAACATGTCCGCTGAAATATCGCAGTACCGCAAAAAATCGCATATTGCCGCCATTATTAGTAAAAAATAAAAAAAAATAAAAACCCCAAAAATGAATTCTCATCATCCGTAAACGCGACCACTTTTGCGCAAACCAATCAATAAACGCCGATTGCGATTTTTTTATCGCAAATATGAGGAAGAATATAAATCGGCCAAAAACGGTGAAAAAAAATGTTTTTTTATATTTTGTTTTTGGATTTGTATTTTAGGAAAAAGTAAGAAATTTGGGTTTTTTTGCAAAATTGTTGCTCTTCTTTTGTTTATAGCGGCGATCAGAAATGACGGAGCGGTGATCAAATACCACCAAAAGAAAGCTCTATTTGTGGGAAAAAAAGGACGCAAATTTTGTTTGGGTACAACGTCGCACGACCGCGCAATTGTCAGTTAAAGCGACGCAGCGCCGAATCGCAAAAAGGGCTCCGGTCCTAAAGCTGGAAATCCTTCCGGGGCTGAAGTGGTTAAGGCAGCAAAAATAATTAAAATCTCTTAAAAATTGCCATTCTTTATATTTTATTTAAATCATTATAAAATCTAGTGAACACACATATTAAACCATAAAAGAGCCTTATTCCAGGGTCACTGTCTTACCAGGGGTACAGAATCTAGTAGTGAACCATGTAAAAACAGGAGACAAAAGTCCTCAAATATTAAATCCATATTTGCTCACAAGCAGGGCCATCTTTAAGGCAGGGCAAATGGGGCAGCTGCCCTGGGCATTGTTGTGGGGCCAAAGCATCTGCCTCATACTTACCAACTATCCCGGTTTAAATTCCCTTGTCCCTTGAAGTTCTAGCCCTGTGCTGTGTCCCAATATCTCAGTGTGAAGTTTTGCTACTAATGCAGCCCAGCTCTGCCCTATTGCCGTGTACAGAGGACTCAACTGCAGCCCCTGTGTTTACATCTAAATAACCGGCATTGATATGTAAATAGTGGCAGCATTAATATGAAAAATAGCCACGGATAGTGGCATTGATATGTAAATAACATGGTGCCACAGAAACGTGAATTTTGATACATGAGAATACGCATGTCAGCAGATGTGTGAGGGTGTCATTAACAATTGATGGCACTGCTGTGTATCTGCTAAAGGGCAGCATGTTTCTGTGGTGTCAGGAAAGCAATTTGCATGCGTTCCCGACACAAATGTGAACGCAGGTTAAATGTCTCAATTACATTGGTAGTCAGTGTAAATCTTCTCGTTACATTAGGGCCTGGTGTACAATCCTTTCATTCACACTAGTGGCCAGTGTGAAGGCCCCTTACATTGGTGGTCAGTGTAAATCCCTCCTTACATTGGTGGTTACTGAGAATGCTCCTATTATATTAATGGTCAGTGTAAATCACCATTACATTAGTGGTCAGTGTGAATCCCTCCTTACATTGGTGGTTACTGTGAATGCTCCTATTACATTAGTGGCCAGTGTAATTCCCCATTACTTTGGTGGCCAGTGTAGAAACTCCTCTTTATATTGGTAATCGGTAAAAAAACCCAAACTTGCATTTGTGGTCAATTTTGAATCCTCTCTTACATTGGTGGTCCACGTAGAAGCCCACTTTAACCTCTTCAATCAGGCACTTTCCCCCCTTCCTGTCCAGACCAATTTTCAGCTTTCAGTGCTGTCGCATTTTGAATGATAATTGTGCGGCTGTGCGAAGTTGTATCCGAAGAAAATTTTTATCATATTGTTCCCACAAATAGAGCTTTCTTTTGGTGGTATCCGATCATCTCTGCTGTTTTTATTTATTGCGCTACAAAAAAAAAATACTGAAAATTTTGAAAAAAAAAAAGTTTTTCTCTGTTTCTGTCACAAAACTAAATGTAAATAAGTAAATTTTCTCCATCACTGACAGGCACTGATGAGGCTACACTGATGGGCACTGATGAGGCAGTACTGATTGGCACTGATGAGGTGGTACTGATGAGGTGACACTGACGGGCTCTGATGAAAGAAAGAGTGTACCGTTCTAGGCAGACATCCACTTGCCTCTACTCCAAACTCCGGCTTGTGTGGGTGCAGCTCTGCATTACAGGAGAATGTAGAAACATATGCTGGACGGCTGCACTCTGTAAGAACACCTTTATTCAATTTTGCATAAAATCCATAGATCCAAAAAGCAGTCAAAATACATTACAGAACACAGCAGGTCTTGTACAACATGGCTAAGCTTAGCCATGCTGTACAAGACCTGCTCTGTTCCGTAATGTAATGTGTAATTCTGTAATGTATGTTGACTGCTTTTTGAATCTATGGATTTTATGCAAAATTGAAGGTGTTCTTACAGAGTGCAGTCGTCCAGCATATGTTTCTACATTCTCCTGACGGGCACTGATGATGAGGCACTTATATGCAGCACTGATGGGCATTGATAGGTGGCACCAGGGCTGGACTGGGACAAAAATTTGGCCCTGGGCTTCATCCAGACCGGCCCAGGGCACATCAGGGTACAGTGCACAGCGCACATCGGGGTACAGCGCACATCAGGGCACAGCACACATCACATCAGATTACAGGGCACAGAACATCAGGGCACAGCACATTAGGGTACAGTACATCAGGGCACATTAGGACACATCAGGGCACATTGTGGCACATCAGGCCACATTATGGCACATTAGGGCACATCATGGCACATTAGGGCACATCAGGTCACATCATGGCACATCAGGGCACATGGAGCACATCAGGGCACATGGGGTCACATCAGGGCACATGGGGTCACATCAGGGCACATGGGGTCACATCATGGCACATGGGGTCACATCAGGGCACATGGGGTCACATCAGGGCACATGGGGTCACATCATGGCACATGGGGGTACATCAGGGCACATGGGATACATCAGGGCACATGGGGTCACATCAGGGCACGTGGGGTCACATCAGGGCACATGGGGGCACATCAGGGCACATCAGTTAAGTTACCACAGTCTTTTCTTTTTCTTGCAGAGAAGCGCAGGGAGCGCCTGTGTATGAAGTTCTCATTGATGTCACGCTGCTCCCTGGCGGCCCCGCCCCCTCATCTCTCCTCATCCATCCCAGGTGATGTTACAAGCCAATTGGAATGGACGAGGAGAGAGGAGGGGGCGGGGCTGCCAGGGAGCAGCGTGACATCAATGAGAACTTCATACACAGCTGCTCCCTGCGCTTCTCTGCAGTTGAATCCGCGATCTACCCGTCAGGCGTCAGCTGACTGGCGGTGATTGACGGGTAGATCGCGGGGACCCTGTGAGGACGAGGCCGGCCCACTGAGCCATCGGCCCACCGGGAAACTCCCGATAGTCCAGATGGCCAGTACAGGCCTGGGTGGCACTGATAAGCAGAAATGATGGACAATGATAGTTGGCACTGATATGCTGCACTGATGGGCACTCATAGGCAGCACTGATGGGCACTGGTAGATGGCACTGGGCACTGATGGGCACTGATAGGTGGCACTGGGAACTGATAGGTGACACTGATAGGTGGCACTGGTGTACACTGATAGGCGGCAATGACAGATTGCACTGTGAGGTCCTGGGTGGCATCTGAAATGGACACTGAGTGCCATCCATGTTGGGCATTGTGCCCCTTACCTGGTGGTCTAGGGTGGGCTCCCTGGTGGTCAGGGTGGGCTCACTGGTGGTCCGGGATGGGCCCACCCTTGTGGTCCCTGAGCAGGCTCCCTGGTAGTCCTGGGTGGCGATCCTCAGGGGGGCTGCACTGATAAACAATCAGTGCAGCCCCCCCTGTCAGGAGAGCCACTGATCGGCTTTCCTCTTCTCACGTCTGTAGACGTATGTAGAGGAAAAGTCGATACACGGCTCTTCCTGTTTACACTGTGATCAGCCGTGATCGGTCACGGCTGATCACATGGTAAACAGCTCTTTGTCAGAGGCTCTTTACTGAGATTGGTAATGTGGTGTGTCAGACTGAGACATCGGACCACCGATCATCGTGATGGTCATAAGACGTCCAGTTAGGATAACTGAACCACTGCCCGGCCGTCGTTTGTCTATAGGCCAGGTGGGAAGGGGTTAAATTGGTGGTGAGTGTAAATCCCCCCTTACATTGGTGGCCAGTGTAGAAATTCCCCTTTATTGGTCGTTGATGTAAAATCCCCCCTTAGATTGGTTGTCAGTGTAAATTCTTCATTACATTGGTGATCAGTGTACATTTCCCTTTACATTGGTGGTAAGTGCAGAATTGCCCTTACTCTGGTGGTTAGTGTAAATCCTTCTTTACATTGGTGGTCAATGTAATTCCCCCCTAACTTTGGTGGTCGGTGTAGAAGTGTCACCTTACATTGGTGGTCAGTACAAATCTCCTCAACAATGGTTGTCAGTGTAAATTCCCCCTTACATGGAGGTCATTGTATATTCCCCCTTACACTGATGGTGTAAATGCTCCTATTACATTAGTGTCAGTGTAGAAATCCCACTTTATATTTGTGGGTGGCGTAAAATTCCCCCTCACATTGGTGGTCAGTGTAAATCCCCCCTCACAATGGTGGTCATTGTAAATTCCCCATTAAATTGGTAGTTAGTGTAGAATCCACCACTATATATTTGCCAAAGATTTCCAGCTTTGCTCTTCATGATTCAGAATTTGCCACAGTGTACTGCCTCCTAACTAATCCCATCCCCCCACCACCGCACTGATTCCAGGAGTCCTAGGATTCCCAGGAGTTTTCTGTCTATTGATGGGTCCCCTCACCTCTCAAGTCCATGGTGTGCAGGCAGTGAGGAGATGATGTGCTATAACCTTTAGGAACCAATTAGAGCAGTAATGATGTGCACTAACCTCTTGCAACCAATCATTGAGCTGTAAGGATATGCAGTAACCTATAGCAAGCAATCAATGAGCAGTAATAATGTTCAGTAATCTCTAGCAACCAATTAGTGAGTGGTAAGGATGTCAAGTAACCTCTAGCAACCAAGCAGTGAGCAGTATTGATGTACAGTAATCTCTAAAAACCAATCAAGAAGCAGAAGTCATGTGCTGTAACCTCTAGCAAATAATCAGTGAGCCATAATGTGTGCTGTAACCTCTATCAGCCAGTCAGTGAGCGGTAATAATACACTGTAACCTCTGACAACCAATCACAATTGCTGCCTGATCTGATTCAGTAAACTGATTTTGAGTCTAGCTGCTATTTATTGTATACAGGGGTGCCAATGCTAGGCATTTCGCAATGGTGTTGCTACATAAGGAGTGCAGTGCCAAAGATCACAATTATTAGGTGTCTAGATGGAGTGTACAGCTCCCAGAAGGTCTCAAAGGTGTTCTCTAAGGTAGCATCACACCTCCACCCATACACAGCAGACCCCTTCAATAACTAGGGGTCATCAGTGCCACCCCACACACATAGCCAGTAACACAGATTCCTCTGTAGAAAGACAATGGTGTCCTCCGCTGTAGAGTGCAATAGTGCCAGTGTTGATCTGTTGTGCAGTAGGGTCCTATTGCACCCTATATCAGAGGCCCCACTGTCTAGCACTGCAGAGTCTGAATACATCCTCCAAACCTATTAATGAGGATATGCCATTCTGGATAACTATATAAAGAGATCAGATCAAGCAACATGTAGAGAAGTCTTTATTGAAGCCAAAGGAAAATATTTTGTTTGGTATGGAAAGGCCTCTGTCCATCTAGGACACTAACAAAAAACTTAGGCATGCTGGGAGTGGGAAAAGTAGGGCCAGGCCTGTCTTTTTTTGCCAGTGTCCAATTCATTCTGTAGGCAGCAGTATAGCCCAAAGGTTCCCCAAGAACTCAAAATTACGTCCTCTAGTGTGAGGAGTTGAGGAAACCTGGTCTAGCACAGACATGCAGACTAATATCCCCATGGAAACCATGCGGTAACAGTGTAATACCTTTCCACGATAACATAACAACAAGCATCAGAGGAAGAGTTTAAGAATCGCCCCAAAAAGGGTTCCTTTTCCAAAACACTGTGGAAAGGGTGACCCCATAGAAGGCAAGTAGTTGCTTCCCCTTCCTAAAGAACTGTTTCATTGAACCATTTGGAATGCTACTAGTTTACTGTACATTTATTTATGCAACAAGCTATGCAACAAACAATTTATATAATCTCCCTTTTCAGCCCTGCTACTTGCTGGAGGAACAAGGTGTTGTAAAGTACCTTACAGTAGATCTAAACACATGTAATTTTAGCAGTTTTGAGGGAGGCAAACCTTTCCTCACCTTTCTGTTCTGTAACCAAACATAATGAACACTGAAATACATTTTATCAGGTATGGGCCCCTACAGGTACCAACAGTCCAATTCTTAAGGAGGCATGGGACAGGATCTATATGAGGCTTGGTCAGCCAATCTGTGTCTCTGCTTTACACAAATCCTCCCCAAAACTGCATTTATGACCAGAAAGTGACCAAAAACTATTAGCCTGCCAGTACCCAGTGTAAGCCTAAACCAGTGGTGTTTTTATTACTTTTAGTTAACCACTTGCCATCTGGGCAAATTCTGACATTTTTCTCATGCATGTAAAAATCTGTGTTTTTTTACTAGGAATGTATTTACAACCCCCGCACATTATATATTTTCTGAAAGCAAAGACCCTGGAGAATAAAAGGATGGTCATTGCAATTTTTAATGTTGCACAGTTATTTTTCAAATGCAAATTATACTTTAATGAATTTTAATGCACATAAACACAGTATAATACCCAATTGTTGGTAAAATATATAAGATAATGCTATACCTATCATGTCACTCTTTACAATTGTGCATGCCCAATTACCACAAGTGACACTTTAAAGGCCTTTACAAGTTACCAGTTTAGAGTTAAACAGGAGGCCTGGTGTTAGAATTATTGCTCATACTCTGATGTTTGCGGTTATACCTCACATGTGTAAGCAAGGACAAGGGGGGGGGGGGTAGGTTTGGGCTGTGCTTTAATTATTATTTTTTTTTTTTTTTATTGTTCATTTTATTAAAATTCATCTTTTTTTTACAATGTGGGCTCCATCAACTAAAGCATATCACATGTGGTATTTGGGTCACGTGACACATTTTCCCCAAATATCGCATGCAATACTGAAAATGTCAATTCACTATTCCTTTATAAGATGGATACCAGAGTGAGACTTTGTAGAACATCAGAGAATGACAATGGGGGGATTTAGTAAAACAGGAGCACAGAGAATCTCATGCAGCATAGTAACCAATCAGCTATTAGGTGTTATTGTCAAAACTTCACTGAATAAGCTGAATTTAGAAGCTGATTGGTTAATATGAACAGCTGTACCAAATTCTCTGAGCTCCAGTTTTAGTAAATATCCCTTAATGGCTATTCTCTAGTCTCTAGCAAGACAAAACAGACATGTCCGAAAATATAGCAATTAATCTGCCAAATATCACATGACTTTAAGGCTCCATAAACACTGGGCTTAAAAAAACGCTACTTCCTTTGGCAGAAAAAACACTCATAGAGCGTTTTCGTGCACATGTTTAGGCACGTTTAGGAGTGTTTAGCGTTTTTTTCTGCCAGAAAGCTCCAATAAAAAACACAAACCAAAGGGTTTTTTCCTGCCTCTAAACACTGAGCTTAAACTATGCCTCTAAACCTCCTTATGCGCATGGATGGAAACATATGATGCAGGCAAAACACAAAACTCCTGTAGAAGCAGCAATTGTTAAGCCAGCATACATGGACCTTTACGTGTAACTAAAGGCAGCATTTTTTTTTCATTTTGGATAGAGTAAAGGCCCGTACCCACGGTGCGATGGTCGTATTAAAACGGTCGTACGACTGCTTGTTGTACGATCATCCTACCATTAGTACACGCGATTAGAACAGCCAACGTGCGACGGTCGTACAACAGAAGTTGGATGAGCAGACTAGAAAACTTTGGTTGTACCAACAAGCGGTCATACGACTATTGTACCGTGTGTACAGAGAAGTTGGTCCAACAAGTTTTATGTGCAAAACACGAATGCTCAGAAGTCAGGAACACCCGGAAGTGTCAGTTCGTAAAAACCTACGTTCCTAATTCACAAATCACATGCAATGTTCATAGCACGTCACTAGCACGTGACTAAGTTTGGCTTGGTCATACGATTGCTTAGTGCATGTCAGTATGCAAGACACAACAGCCGACATACAATTTTGGACTTCCGGTCCTACGATCGTCGCACCATGTGTACGAGGCTTAAGAGAGGTTTAGAACTCCCATCATTTTCCCCTCTGTTAGTGTTCCGATGTCAACCCAAAATGTGAGATTTCACTTTCAATGATAAGGATAAACAGAAGAAATAGATAGGGTGAATCTATTTAACAGGGGAACAGACAGCAATAAAATTTGACAGGTGTTCTAATCCCTCTCTGCTGTATCCATCCCAGTGGATGTGATGTCAAATACAGATTGGTTTCATGAGAAAAATGAAAGACAAAAGACAATTCTCAGCTCAACTGACCAACCAGTCTTCTTACCAGCCAAATTAACCTGTCTCCATAATGGAAGCACATGCTTCCATTGTGAAGACCCTCATAAATTTAGAAGATTAGGACTGCAGGTAATTCAGGATGCCGTGAAAAGGCCTTTCAGCTTATGCATGCTTTTGCAAATGTGTGCCAACTAAACTCCTGTTACTGGTTTCATGAGAAAAATACCACACATTTTGATGAAATAACACATGCCTTAGTTTACAAGCATTTTTTTAGTGAATTGCAAAAAAGTTTGAAAAATGCTGTGAGGTATTTTATTGCTGGTTTTAAAGCAATACATTTATTTTTTTTTTTAACCAAATGTAGTGCATTGCTATCTGAAGGGATGAACAACTGTGATAGTGTGGGCAGTAACAAGTACTCTTTACTGAGAGATCAAAAGCATCTGAGATCAGATGCTTTACAAGCGGGTAATAACTTGTAAACAACAAACTGAAACTGGAAGTTACGAACTCCTAGTCACTTCCTGTTTCATCTATCACAGAGGAGGGGTGCGTATGGATGTACATGCCTTTCCTCTGTGTTTAGCCAGACCTACAGTGGAGAGTCTGGGAATGGCAGCAGGCAGTGGGAGGGGCCCCTTCTGCACCCTGTAGAAGTGATTGGGAGGCTATAGAGCCGTTCAGATCACTTAAACAGAAAAATCCCATTGCTGCCTATTTTGGCACCAAGATCATGGCTGCAACTATATTTATATATATATATATATATATACAATATCTCACAAAAGTGAGTACACCCCTCACATTTTTGTAAATATTTTATTTATTTTTTATTTTTTTGATTCAATAGTTTTTATTGGTTTAACAAAAAGGGATACAAGTCATATAAAGTATACGATGTACAAAACATACATTTTACAGTTCTTATATATTTCTTATATACACACTGAGAAAAGTCAACTTCATTGTCTAACCTTTTATTGACTGTGGATCCTAGGCCGGGAAGGGTGAGATTTGTTCTCTCAGCGTTTGTGTTCTGTAAGCATTTCCATGTATTGTGGTGGGGAGGGAAAGTCCTTGTCACCGAAGGACACCCCTAACGGGAACTAGCTGTGTCACAAGGTGAGGGACCGCCCATCCCCATGAACTGTAGAAGTGTGGCAGGATGTGAGTACAGATCTAGTCTGATGTCAACCCATCTTGTGTATGTTTTTTTTTAATTGAATCGAGGGCCATTGTGAAATATCTCCCAATTATCTTCATTTACAGTAACTGATTAAATGATATTGTGTTAGGTAAAATCTTTTCTTTTCTTTATGAGTTGTATCCATTATGAGGGATTTGTCAGTTGTTTAGGGTATGCATGTTTGGTACTAATAAGGTTTTGGTGTAGAACACCCCAAATCTAGCATGGCATTAACATGGTGGATGAATCGTGTTCCGCTAGTTTGTGGGTTGGGGTATGCTTGTCAAGTTAGTTTCCTTTAGGGGGCAGTCGGTATTGGTTGGTTGTTTTAGATGACATAGTGTAGCTTATGTTGTCAGACAAGATCTTCTTAAATGTGTTGGAGTAATAACCCGAGAAGGGGAGGGTATGGTCTAGGCATGTGCTTGTAGGGAGCTCTTTTAGAGATTCATTGCTTAGGTGAATAGGTCATAGTAACGGAAAATAATCCAGGGTGTCCATTGTTTATGGAATCTTTCAGCTGCCTCATTGGCTATGGCTGGCAATTCTTCCATATTGTAGATGATATCTATTTTATGCAGCCACTCCACTATTGTCTGAGTGCAGAATGACTTCCAGTGCCTAGGGATCAACAGCTTGGCAGCATTGAGGAGATGCCTGGTTAGGGTGCGTTTGCAGTGTCTCATGGGGCCAGTCGTGAAGTGGAGTAGACAACAGGATGGTGTAAGTTCTATATTGGTTTCTGTTATATGTTTTATTGTGTCCTTAACTTTGTCCCAGAATGGGATTATGGCTTCACAGGACCACCAAATATGTAGCAATGAATCCTTGTCCTGTCCACAGCGCCAACGCGTGTCTGAGGACAGGGGGTACCACTTTTTCAGCCTGGTGGGAGTTGCTTACCAATGAGTCAACAGTTTATAGGACATCTCTTGTGTTCTGGTACTAATTGAGCATTTATGAGCAAAAATATTTGCCATTGACCATTGTTCATCCGTAAAGCTTGTTGGTAGGGAAGTTTCCCATGTTCTTTGTGTGTTGGAAGTAACTGGGGTATTAGCATCTAGTAATAAGGAATATGTCAGGGAAGTGGTTCTATCTACATGCTCACCTGAAAAGCAAATATGTTCAAATGAGGCTAGAGATCTATGAAGGTCACTTTGTCTAGTGTAGTGAGATAGTTGCGGATCTGGCGATATGTCCAAAAAGGCAGTGGGGTATTAGAGTCAAGTTGTGCATTGATGGTTTCAAAAGAACTGATTTTGGTGTTGTTGATGCAATGTAATGGCAGGAGTGGTATCTTTTCATTTTTTGGTGTAATCCTACCTCTGTCTAGGCCTGGTGTAAATTCCGGGTTTGATTCAATCAGTGTTAGTGGTCCCAGGCTAGAAGAGATTTTCAGATCATTTTTTATTGCATGGAAAGCATCTAATATTGTCCCCGGTATGGAATTCGATTTGATGTCAATCAGAAATGTTTTAAATTGCTTCCAAGGGAGGAATCTCAAGGGTAATGACGAGAGATTGTTCTCTAACCTAACCCAATCTTTATTGTCCTTGTGGCAGCTCCAGTCCACTATCCTCGCAAGATGGGTAGCAAGGTAATAGAGTTTGAAGTTTGGGAGACCAATACCCCCTTAGCTTTGGATCTGGAAAGGGTCTCGAGACTGATTCTTTGTTTGCGACCCGCCCAGAGAAAAGTGCGTATGGCATTGGATAGTAGTTTGAAAAAGCTTGCAGGTATTTTGATGGGGAGCATGTGAAAAAAGTGGAGTACTTTGGGTAGTATATTCATTTTCACAATTGCCGCCCTCCCAAACGAGGAGAATGGCTGTATCTACCAATGCTTTCGATCCGTTTTTAATTAGGCCAACATGGGTTTAAAGTACATATTTTATTAAATCTTTTCATGTGACTGCACTGAAGAAATGAGACTTTGCTACAACGTAAAGTAGAGAGTGTACAGCTTGTATAACAGTGTAAATTTGCTGTCCCCTCAAAATAATTTAACACACAGCCATTAATGTCTAAACCACTGGCAACAAAAGTGAGTACACCCCTAAGTGAAAATGTCCAAATTGGGCCCAATTAGCCATTTTTCCTCCCCGGTGTCATGTAACTCATTAATGTTACAAGGTCTGAGGTGGGAATGGGGAACAAGTGTGTTAAATTTGGTGTTATCACTCTCACTCTCTCATACTGGTCACTGGAAGTTCAACATGGCACCTCATGGCAAAGAACACTCTGAGGATCTGAAAAAAGAATTGTTGCTCTACATAAAGATGGTCTAGGCTATAAGAAGATTCCCATGACCCTGAATCTGAGCTGCAGCATGGTGGCCAAGACCATACAGCGGTTTAACAGGACAGGTTCCACTCAGAACAGGCCTCGCCATGGTTGACCAAAGAAGTTGAGTGCATGTGCTCAGTGTCATATCCAGAGGTTATCATTGGGAAATAGACGTATGACTGTTGCCAGCATTGCTGCAGAGGTTGAAGAGGTGGGGGGGTCAGCCTGTCATTGCTCAGACCATATGCTGCACACTGCATCACATTGGTCTGCATGGCTGTCGTCCCAGAAGGAAGCCTCTTCTAAAGATGATGCATAAGAAAGCCCGCAAACAGTTTGCTGAAGACAAGCAGACTAAGGACATAGAATACTGGAACCATGTCCTGTGGTCTGATGAGACCAAGATAAACTTATTTGGCTCAGATGGTGTCAAGCAGAAGCATAACTAGAACCTTCAGGGCCTTGGTGCAAGAAATTATGAAGGGCCCCCCTGACCCCTGGCCAAGGCCCTTTCCTCTTCCCACTGATCCTGGGGCCCTTTATTACGGTCTCACAGGAGGACCCTTTCACAAGTTCTGCAGCAGGCCCCCTTTCAGCCATCTTTGGGCCTCTCCATGGTGGTGAAATACCAGGGTCCGGTCACAATTGCAACCTTTGCAATCCTGATAGTTCCCTCACTGGTGTCAGTAGTTTTTAATTTTTATTTTAATTTTACTTTTTTTTACCATTTCATTTTATTTCTTTTACAATTGATTTTTTACATTTTTTTACAATTTTTTTTAGGAGCCTTGTCAGGGGTCTAAACAAACCTCAGCCCTCAATCTCCATCTCTGTAGCCCCAGCTGCACAGAATGAATGTACAGGAATTGCTGTGTACCGAGCCTCCCATTCATTCAGAAACAGAAGTATAGTAAAAAACGTTTACTATGCTTCAGTTATGTATGAACCAATTGGTACCAATCAGTGACTCTGTCCACTCAGAAAAGGAAGGAGCCGGTAAATGACAAATTTACCGACCCGATCCCATCTCTCCATCATGACACATCTTTTTTAGTTAACATTTTCTTTATTTTACTTTACCATTTTTTTTCATTTTAATTTTATTTTTAATTTTTGATGACTGTGGTCACTCCCT
>BLSH010170685.1:353108-365834 GCA_018402905.1 Glandirana rugosa
TTTTTAGCGTCTAGCGTTGGGGTTTTTATTTTTTTTTTATTTTTTTATTAGTAATGGCGGCGATCTGCGATTTTTAGCGGTACTGTGATATTTCTGCGGACATGTCGGACCATTTTGACACTTTTTTGGGACCATTGGCATTTATACAGCGATCAGTGCTATAAAAATGCACTGATTACTGTGTAAATGCCATTGGCAGTGAAGGGGTTAACCTGCAGGGGGCGCGCTAAGGGTTAACTATGTTCCCTGGGCGTGTTCTAACTGTATGGGGGCTTGCCTATCTGGGGAAGGGAAGTGGTCACAGCCTTCATGTACAGGAAGGCTGTGATCACAGCCCTTCCCCCTCACACAGAGCGGAGGTCCGTGTTTACTTACACGGACCTCCGCTCCTTCACTCCGGGGGGGGCATCACGGGTGGCCGGCGGCAATCGAAGCCGCCGCACCCGCTCCCGCACGCGCTCACAGTGGCTCTGTATCGCGGCCGCCGTCGTATGACGGCGTTTTGCGTTACAGAGCCACATTGTCGCCATCAATTGCCGATCAGCGGTCGGCAAGCGGTTAAAAAAGTCAAAAGCATATACTAAGCTCCAGTGTACCAATCATATAACATGTTGGTTCCATGTGACAAGAGCATTGGTAAGGCCTGTGTAGCCATGTTTGGTGGCATTGGGAAGACAAAGGGTGCCTTGCAGCCTAGTACCACTGGCAAAAATTTTGCTCTTGCAAGAACACAGAAATTGCACTGAGATGGGGATCCTGTCTAAGCAAGGATGTTGATACAGTGAGGCAGGTTTAACAAAAGAGTTTAGAATCTTCACTCAATAAATTGTGTGAATATTTACTTCAGTTAACCAGTCATGTATACAGCAAATATTTACATTTATTTTATCTGTACACTTATTATTATTATTATACAGGATTTATATAGCGCCAACAATTTACGCAGCGCTTTACAACTTGAGGGTAGACAGTACAAATACAATACACTTAAATACAGTAGGAATCAGAGGGCCCTGCTCGTTAGAGCTTACAATCTAAAAGGGAACATAACTGGGTATGCAACAGGAACTTGCTTTTCATATGACTGGTCAATTAAAGTTAATAATTACACACTTGAGTAATCATGATTTTGAACTCCCTTGGCTAGTCAGCCTCAATGTGTATCTATGACTGTCAATGGCTTTGACTGCGTTTAAGATCTAAGGAGCTGGTTGGTCATGTTACCAGACATTTTTTTGTTGTATTTTTCTTGATATTTTGTAGATTTTTTATTTAAACCTTGCTTCAGATACAGTATCTCGCAAAAGTGAGTACACCCCTCACAATTTTGTAAATATTTTTTTTTATATCTTTTCATGTGACAACACTGATGAAATGACACATCGGGCTGGGGAGGAGGTAGAAGCAGTTGCCTCAGGCTCTCAGTGGTGAGCTGAGAGGCTGAGGCAGCTGCTGATCAAGCATCTTGGTGAATTCTGAAATTATTGTTGGGATCCTTCCAGAGGCTGGAGTGTCTCTGTGATGTCAGCTGACAGTCCAATATCAGCTGATTCTAGGTCACAGGAAAGCACAGTAAGTTCACTCCTGTGACCCAGAAGAGAAGTATGGCCAAAAAAATGCTCTGGCTATACTTCTCTTTTAATCGCCTCTTCTCCAAGAAAAATATGTTTATAGTCTTTAGCTATTACTGAGGTCCTCAAGCCCCCCATATTGCTTTTGTTACCCTTCTATGAACTTTTTCCAGTTCAAGGACATCCTTCCTGAAGATTGGTGACCAAAATTGGATTACATACTCTAGTTGTGGACAAAACAGGGCTTTTATCTCTTGAGTAAATACTCTTTTTAATGCAAGTTAATAGCCTGCTAGCCTTGTTTGCTGCAGCTTGGCATTGCATGCTATTGCTGAGTCTGTCATCTACTAGGACCCCCAGATCCTCTTCCATCCTCAATTCCCCCAGAGGGTCTCCCCTTAGTGAGTAACTTGCATTCATGTTTTTAGTTCCCAAATTCATTACTTTACATTTTTCAATATTAAACCTTATCTGCCATATAGCTGGCCTTTTAACTAGGCCTTCTTGGAAAGTTGCCCTGCTTAGCTTTGCATCATCATCAAACACTGAAATTGAACTATTTATTCCAAGCCCTATATCATTTATAAATAGAGTTGAGCAGTTCAGGTTCGTACCGAACTTTGGGGTGTCCGTGACCCGGACCCGAACCCGGACATTTAAAAAAAAGTTTGGGTTCGAGTTCTAGGTTCGGGTATTTGATCACGCATGTTGAATAGCTGCAGGGCAGCCAATCAACAAGCGTTTCACTGGTTTGCCCTTAGAAGCCATCACAGCCATGCCTACTAATGGCATGGCTGTAATTGGCCAGTGCATCATGTGACCCAGCCTCTTTATAAGCTGGAGTCACTTAGTGCTGCATGTCACGTGCTCTCTGGCTAGTGTAGGGAGAGGATGCTGCCAGTGCTGTGAGGGACAGATTGCAGATAGATAGATAGGTAGAGATTACTACTACTACTACTGCTTTAAGGGACAGATTGCAGATTTCATCCTGCAGTACAGAACAATCTGACTGGACTAGGTACAGTCTACTGCTTAGAGGGACAGATTATTGTTCTAAAATCATCTTTTAGTTCTATAGGGTCCGGTTCCTGCTGTTGCTGTAAGGGACAGATTATTGTTCTAAAATCATTTTGTAGCCCTCTAGCACTTTCCAGGACTTTTTTACAGTCATTTTTGTGCCAAAAAGTTTGGGTCCCCATTGACTTCATTGGGGTTCGGGGTAGAGTTCGGGTCAAGTTCGGTACCGAACCCGGACTTTTTCCCCTAAGTTCGGCCGAACCCATCGAACTCGAACATCCAGGTGTTCACTCAACTCTATTTATGAACAACATAAATAAAAAAAGGTCCCAGGACAGAACCCTGGAGTACCCTGTACACAACTCTAGACCATACTGAAAATGCTCCAATAATCACCACCCTCTGGACGACCAAGTTACTTCACTGTTTTAAGCAGAACCCCCTATTTTGATACCAAACTGTGTGACCATCAGAAAGACCTTTAAAACTCAAGAGGATAGATCATAAAACATTAGATAGAATATATCCCTACTCTGCGCTTTAAATATTTAAAAAATGCACCAAATGAAGAAGTGCACAAACCCAAAATTTTAAACCATTACATAAACCCAAACTAATGCAGCTTCAGTATTACCTCACCAAAAATTTCACCATATGAAGCCAATATCAATCACTGCTGTGCAGTGCCATAAATACAACTAATCTCGTGAAACTCAACAAAGAAAATCATATATGCACAAATAGAAATTATCTGTGCATATATTTAACATACAATCTCAAGTGTTCTCAAACATAAAATAAAGTTCATGAAATAAGTCCTCTTCATTGAATAAATAAACATCCAGTCTTTACTAACTCTTCGCTCAGTGTTCTTTTTTTCACACTTTAAATTTTAAAAAGGTGCTCTGTGAACCTTTCCCTTCAGCAGGAAAACTCACAAAATCACATACTGTACCCTCTCTATATTTAGATTGGCATATAGAGCTCAAGATTTCTATTAAGGTGGTCATCAATTAATTTCCTCAAGCTACCTCCCATCCGATAATCAACTCCATTCAAAGCTCCAAATTTTAGAATACAAAGAAAAAGCACTCAATACTGTAATAACACACACACACAATTATATTTAATAAAAAAATAAACTCACTCACAAACTCAGAAAGGTAAATAGCATATCTCAAAAGTCCCTGAATCTTCTCTACCCCCACTTATACATAGTTTAAAGGTGGCTTCTCTGACAGCTTGTACACACATACACACAGTTTATGCCACTCCTCGCTTTTTTTCGCTCAACAGGGACTTGCTAAAAAAAAAGGGCATCCTATTATCAAGAACTGAACCAAGAGCTGAAGAGTATTGGATATAGGAGGAATATTAAGGAACTTACTTGTTCAATATAACATGCATTTACCAGTTAAGGAGAACCCCACTTCTTTAAAAAAATGTGTAAAGAACCCCTTCCCCATTCACCAGCTTTCTAAAAAAGAAGTTGTCTATGGGGTTCCGGTGATATTTTAAAGGATATTTTCACCTTTAGGAGCATGTTACACCCATATTTAGGGTGTAACATCTAATATTCTCCTAGGCCCCCACCTCCCACTGCCACCGCTCCTCTTTTTATGGCAGAGGACACAGAATCCTCTCTCCTTACACACTGTCACTTTTCGAAAACATTGTGGCTGTGTGGGGCTCTGCCATGTCTTTCATTCACATGAAAAAAAAACCTACAAGTACCATCTGCCACCATGGCAGATGTATTGTAGCTTGAATGGAGTGCTGAGGGTGATGCTTAACATGCTTGCCATTTATTCAGCCTTTCTCTAGCTTAGTAATTGAAAGCCTGTACAGGGATATGGGCACTAAGCTAGAGGAAGACTGCGTATTCCGGGTGCAATGCTCTATAGGTTCCGGTAAAAAAAAAAAAAAATAAATAAATGCACATTTTTTTTTTACCTTCAAAAATATGTTCATTCAATATTTTAAAGGTGACCTTAGATTTAAGCAGACCTTTCACATTGTTTAACCCCCTCTGGAAGATTTACTCCCCCCCCTTCATTAACAAGCCATTTTTTGCAATACGGCACTGCATTACTATAGCTGACAAATGTGCATTAGCACGACATTATACCCAAATAATATTTATTTGCTTTTCCCCCCACAAATAGAGCTTTCTTTTGGTGGTATTTGATCACCTGTGCGGTTTTTATCTATTGCTCTATAAATTTTGAAAAAAAAACCCCAATATTTTTTACTTTCTGCTATAAAACCTCATCAATAAAAATATTGGAAACATCAAATTTCTACATAAATTTACGACGATATGTAATCTGCTACATATTGTTGGTAAAAAAAACCCCCAATAAGTGTATATTGATTGGTTTGCGCAAAAGTTATAGCGTCTACAAACTATGGGATATTTTTATATTTTAGTAGTAATGGCAGTGATCAGCAACCTATAGTGGGTCTGCAGTACCTGCTGCTCGGCTCCCGCTGTGTGTGTGATCACAGTGGAAGGGAGCCATCATCAGGGCACATGTGCGCCACCTACCCAGAAGAGTCAGATCACATATATATGTGATCCAGCATAGAGGTGCTGCCCTGTAGCAGTAAAACTGCTATAGGGTGGACCTTAAGTGGTTAATTAATTACATTTAATACTTTACCATTTTTCCTGATCCCTCTTACATAAAAACAGAAAACTTTTTTATTTTTGTTTAGTCAATAACTCATTTTCACTGGATTCTTCTTCTTGAGCCATTGTCCATGTCAGCGTAAAACAATGTGGGTTAAATTCAAGATATATATATAAAAAAATAGTTCAGCTACATATGTGTTTAAAAAAAATCATTAAGGCCCCTTTCACACTAGGGCGGTAGCGGTAAAGTGCCGCTAGTTTTAGTGGCACTTTACTGCTGTTATAGCAGCGGCTGCGGGGCCCTTTTAACCCCCCACAAGGGGTTAAAAAGGGGTTAAAGCGCCAGCACGCCACACTTCTGAGGCAGTGTTCAGCTGCTTCGTAAGCGCTGGCCATTGATTTCAATGGCAGGGGCGGTGTAGGAGCAGTGTATAGACCGATCAGCGCACCGCCCCAAAGATGCTGCTTGCAGGACTTTTTTTTGCGTCCTGCAAACGTCAAAAACAGCAACTGGGGGGGGGGGGGGGGTGAACCCCAGAGGTAAGTAGTCCTTTACCTCCAGAAAAAATGGAGAGGGAACCTACTGCAGTAGCTTGTGAAAAAACTTTACATAAGGTAATTTATGGGCACAAAAATGGAGGGAAATAACATCAAAAGGGGTAGGTACATGGGGCTTTCACACTGGGGTGGATTGAGGGACGTTTTTCATGCGCTTTGAAAGCGCTATTTTTAGTGCTAAAGTGCCTGAAAAATGTCCCAGTGTGAAAGGGGTCTAAATGTATTGAAGCATTAATAATATGACTACCTGAATTCTGCCTTTACATTAGCTGTGCGTGTCAGGCTGTACATTTTTTCGCCAACAGAACAGAATAAACAGAACTGCAAATATTTTAGAAGGTAAGACAATTTACCTATAGGTATTTCAACTTTTAACAACTTTAACCACTTGCCGATTGCCGACCGCAGTCTGACGGAGGCAAGATGGCTCAATATCACAAACCGCCGTCATATGACGGCGGCTGCGAGATCCAGCACTGTGAGTGCGCGCATGCCGCAGGAGGCACGCTCACGCGCTCACTGTGTTCCAGGGGGGCCAGGGAGCAGGTAGGGTGAACTCGATCTCCACCGGCTACACGCGATGCCCCCTCCCCACAGTGAAAGAACGGAGGTCCGTGTAAGTAAACACGGATCTCCGTTCTCATATAGGGGGAAGGGCTGTGATCACAGGCTTCCTGTATATAGAAGCCGTGATCACTCCCCTCTTCCTGCCAGCCCAGCCCCCATACAGTTAGAACACACCCAGGGAACACAGTGAACCCTTAGAGCGCCCCCTGCAGGTCAACCCCTTCTCTGCCAATGGCATTTACACAGTAATCAGTGCATTTTTATAGCACTGATCGCTGTATAAATGCCAATGGTCCCAAAAAAGTGTCAAAATGGTCCGACATGTCCAAAGCAATATTGCAGTACTGATAAAAATCGCAGATCGCCGCCATTACTAGTAAAAAAAAAACCCCATAAATGAATTCTCATCATTCGTAAATGCGGCAACTTTTGCGCAAACCAATCAATAAACACCGATTGCAATTTTTTTTACCAAAAATATGAGGAAGAATATAAAATCGGCCAAAACCGATGAAAAAAAAATGTTTTCAATTTTTTTTGGATTTGTATTTTAGCAAAATATAAGAAATTTGTTTTTTTTTTGCAAAATTGTCACACTTCTTTTGTTTATAGCGGTGATCAGAAATGACGCAAAGGGGGTCAAATACCACCAAAAGAAAGCTCTATTTGTGGGAAAAAAAGGATGCAAATTTTGTTTGGGTACAACGTCGCACGACCGCGCAATTGTCATTTAAAGTGACAGTGCCGAATCGCAAAAAGTGCTCTGGTCCTAAAGTGTGAAATCCATCCGGGGCTGAAGTGGTTAAAGTGGCACTAAATAAATACCTTCTATTGCTCACAGCCTCCTCCAAATTTCCAAATTTCTTTTTATTTATTTATTTTTATTTTGCTGCTGCTGTGATCTGACTTCTTGTTAGAGGGTGGCTATGTTCATTGTCCATGGTCTCACTGTATGTAAAGACATGCCACCCTCTCTTGCTTGCTCCATGGGGTGCACTAGGGACTATGAACTTTGGGATTTGGAGTGTGAATGGAGCAGTACAAATGATCACAATTAATGTTCACTACTTGTTCCAAACAAACAGAGGTGGTAGGGCAGAGGTTTGGTAACTCATGAAGGACATTACAAACAGGTAGACAAATATAGTATAAATGATTTAATGAATATATTACAGACTCATTAAACAGTGGATGTGTATGGATTATTTTTGGAGAATAAGGATATGGTTTAGCATCACTTTAAAATTCAGGGAACACAAATGTGTTGGCTCTGAAACCAATGAGCACTGTATGACATGGCAGTTCAATTAAACAAAAAGCACAGAAAATGTATGATTCTGGCAGTTTGGCAAAGCCTCAAAAGCACTTAATCACAAATGTACTATTTGTTGAAATACTTCGTCCATTAATTAACTACAATTGAATTACTGACAACACCCTATGTTGTCAAAGGTAAAAGCAGGCAGTGTGCTGTTGCTATTGCTATTGCTCAGATTAGCCTGAAACTAATTTATACAGAAAGCAAAGCTGTGATTGATTGGAAGGGTTTTAGAGAAAAAAAAATGGGCCCAAATCTGCAAGGATACATACACAAACAACACACACACACACACACACACACACACAACACAACACACACACAACACACACACACACACACACACGCACATATATACTGTATCTACTCCTTTTAAAGCTTTGTGAATTGTACATTAGCGTTACAGGATTATAAGAACATAACCTAACATAAACCGACACAAGATGGCAGTACAACATCAGCCAACTATAGTAGATGTCTGCTGCCTATATTCCATAATGCCATTTTAATTTGGCAATGGTTTTGATTTCACTTAATTAAATGAAGTTCATTTCTATGTAAGCTGCAAAGTATAGTAATGAGATTATCATTTTATTCATAAGCAGTCAGTGAGACCTAGATTGCATTGGTTTAGTCCAAATTATTTTCATTGCATGGTAATTTAATGTAAGAGTAAACTGCATAACCTGCTGTAAATATGTGTGTTTACTTTTAATGTCACGGAAAATATGCTACTGAATCTGGGGGAAAACTAGCCTGCTAACCTTAATAGTGCACTTTAATGTGTATGAACAGGGATGCTTTACAACACACTAGCATACCTGGGAAGTGGCCAGTATTGACTTGGCAATGCTGGGATTTATTTTGGACTGAACCTCGCAGGATACTCAATCTCACCCACTGCTATCCATTCAACTATGGGAGGGGCATCCTCTGCCCTGCAGCTATACATACACAAAAGGGCAGGGGCAGGGCTGCTGTTAGAAACGACAGGACCTCATACAGACAACCTGACACAGCGCCCCATACAGACAACCTGACACGGGGCCCCATACAGACAACCTGACACGGGGCCCCATACAGCCAATGCTTCAGGTATGAATGAACACCGATCATTCATTATGTTCGTTCGGAAGAGGTAGGGGCTTGTAAGAATGACATATTTACCGGACCCCCCCCCCATTCTCTTGAAGTATCCTGTTGTGTGCTTGAAGCTGCTAGAGGGAAGGAGAGGAGGGAAGCCAGAAGCACTGCGGGGGTAGGGGGGCACACAGGGGGACCTGGGCAGCTGGGGGAAAAGTATTGTTCCCAGAAAGGGTGATCGGCGTGGTGGGGAGGGCAATTACTGGAACTGATCCTTTGTATGGCTCTCTCTGCAGCAGCTGAAAGCCATAGGGAGGGAGAGGAGAAACTGCTGCAGAGAGACCAATGCAGGGGATTGGTTCCAGTAACTGCCCCCCTGCCACACCGATCACCCTTCTGGCCCACATCCGATCCACCCTGCTGCCTGGGCCCCCCTGCTGGCCCAGGCCCCATACAGGAGGACTGGTGGTACCCCCTTATCTACAGCCCTGGGCCGTAATGTGGCCACATGGTCCACCAGAGTCTGGACAAAACCTGAGCTCATCCCTAATTCTCATCATCAGCAATACAAAGGCTAATGATTATATTCTAATGGAACACTATTTTACTTTATTACTAGTTTTCTACTGTTGTTTCTGATTCATATATAAAGATTCTGCTTAGTAGATGAAGTCTGTTGTAAACTAAAACAGTGCTGTGGTTTTTGATGTTGATTTGTAGTTTACTGTAGAATCAGGGCCCTATCCTTTAAGCCCTACCCTCTTTTATTACAATTTGTCCATACCTAATATTGTATCATATTCAAAAAGCATTGCGGTCACCATGTATCATGCTTTAAATGTAAAAGTTCATTCATATGATTTCAATACTTATGCAATTTGATTACAACATAATATTTTTTGTGTATTTAGTATAGAGTATTACATGCTAATGTGGTAGAGTCAGCCTATGTCCTGAAAGGAACATGCTAAATCTATTTAGCAGATATAAAAAAGTTTTAAATGAAAGGAATGAGACTCAACAGGAAATTAAAGTAGTTCCAAAGGTTGAAGGTTTTTTTTTACCTTCATGCATTCTATAAAAAACCTGTGTGCCCCCCCCCCCCCCCCCCGTCAGCAGCCCCAATCCTAACTGGAGCCCCCTCCAGTCCAGCAATGTTTACGATAGCCTCGGCTGTATGTGGACTCTCCCTCCTCATTGGCTGAGAGCGCAGCAGAAGCCCATTGGCTCCCACTGATGTCAATCACAGCCAGTGAGCCAATGAGGAGAGAGCGGGGAGGAGGCTAGCCATGGCTCTATATATCTTATGGACACATAGAGCAGCGGTTCGGTAGTGAGTACACAGTGGTGCCCCCAGGGCAAGCAGCTTTCTCTGGGGGCACTGCTCGAGGGAGAGGAGCCAGGAGCACCAATGGGGGACCCGAAAAGAGGAGGGTCAGAGCTGCTGTGTGTAAAACCACTGCATAAAGCATGTAAGTATAACATGTTTGTTTAAAATATATTTATGCAGAGCTAGTCCATTGTAATTAAAAATAGTCCATACAATAATTGTAGAAAGAGAATAGATGAGAGCCCAGCACCAGCTTCAGTGTGAAGATAGAAACACGCCATACCACAGTGTATTCAGCTGTTCTCCTTACCAGAGGAGTTGGTCCCTCATGTTATAGAGAGGTCAATAAAGCCTGTAACACACATCTATCCTCCTCCATAGCATTAAACAACAGGTGAATTGGCTCCCATCAATATCTTTATAGTGTAGACTTTATAGTGCAGTATTTATTTAAAATATATCAAATCAGCATTATAAAACATAAAGTAAGTGCACTTACATTAGCAGCCGCCCTTCCAAACACACATGGAAATGGCAGCATGACGTTAGCAAATAGGCCCCTCCCAATGCATTTCATGCCACACTCGTTCTCAAGGGAATACCTGGGGAATGGCGGCTACTAATGTAAGTGCACTTCCTTCATGTGTTATCATGCTGATTTTATGTATTTTAAATAAATACTACACTATAAATTCTTTCTGGGCTCCTGGTTTGGTGAGCTTTTTTGCATAGTGTGGAGATCCAAGGTACTTTGCCCTATCCAATCCATCGCATCCACTGAAGAGGATCGAGTCCAGGTTACTGATTGATGCTCATTTTATTCTTCTATTTGGAGATCTCATGTATAAGGGGTGGTTGGGCATTTATGACACTACACCAGTGTATGCCTTGTGATCGGGGAGCCGAGCTGAGCGGACACATGATCGTGATACCAGTTGTGTGCATTTGGAGTCTTATATACAGCCCTAAAGATATTGATGGGAGCCAGTTCACCTGTTGCTTGAGGCGACGGAGGAGGATATATCTGTGTTACAGGCTTTATTGACCACTCCTCTGGGAAGGAGAACAGCTGAATACACTTTGGTGTGGTTTGTTTTTATCTTCACACTGAAGCTGGTGCGGAGCACTCATCTGTTCTCTCGACAATTATTGTATGGACTGTTTTTAATTACATTGGACTGGTTGTTTGAAAACCTGTTACTATCAAACAAAGAAAAATCTAAGCTTTAAAGTAGAACTATAGGCAAAATTTTTTTTTTTTCCATTTTGGATAGAGCAAGGGAGGGTTATAACCCTTGTCAGATTTTTTTCCCGCCATCTGTGTCTGATTGTCGAGCTTTCTCTTCACTTCCTGTCCCATAGCCAACCAGAAAGTGAGAGGAAATCTCTGCAAACTAAAGGAATTCCTTGAGGACCCCCAGATCACCAGAACTAGTGTCCCCATCGGAAGATTTCCATACTATTACTTTTCTGGGAACAACCCAAAATTTAGGATTTTCCTTTACTTTCACTTTCAATGATAATGGTAAACAGGACAAACAGAGAGGGTGAATCTCCTTAATGGGGGCTCACTCTATTCAAAACTAGAAAACAAGTTTTGCCTTTAGTTATATTTTGATATCACTTTAAATATTTTAAACCAAACATGCATTTCAAACTTCTCTGACCCCTCTGTTATCCGCCAAGGCGTCTTATATGTGACCATACATGATATTTGATTGCAGCCCAATGTTGTATATATATATATATATATATATATATATATATACATAACAGGGACGTGCTGTGAAGTCAGTGGCTGGTGTGGCTGGTGAGGCACTGGCTAGTATCAGAGCCAGATACACACAGGTTACATACGCCATGAACGTAAGAGGGAGAGCAATAAGTCTAGCACTATACCTCCTCTGTAACTCTACACAGGTAACCTTTAAAAAATGTTTAAAGCGTTGTCTTTGGGGATTCTTAGGTACTGAAGTTTGGTGCAATTCCACAAGTGTGCACAATTTTAAAGTGTGACATGCTAGGTATCTATTTACTCGGCGTAACATCATCTTTCACATTATACAAAAGATCGTGCTAACTTTACAGTTTTTTTTTAATTCATGAAACAGTTTCTTTCCAAAAAAAATGCGTTTTAAAAATTGCTGCGCAAATACTGTGTAACATGAAAAGTTGCAACAACTGCCACTTTATTCCCTAGGGTGTCTGCTAAAACAATATATATAATGTTTTAATGAATGATTACCATTAATTGGGGAACGGTGGGTCCGGTTAAGACTGTGAAGAGAGGATGTACATTTGTAGTATTAAAAAACGATCTATTAATGAGTCTTGGAGGTTTGTAATATATATAACAAAATCGTCTGTGGGATCCCTTATTTCACCGTCAACAACGTTGAAAAGTACAATGTGTCATAAACGCGTCGTTAAAAATTTTGCGTAAAAAAAACCTTTCTTTGACAAAGTACTTAATTTTTTTTTGACATTTCAATCGTGCTAGAAAACATATTACACTTTCTACTACAATGCGGCTCATTTATCTATGGATCGTACAGTGTGAAATTTTAACACGTGTGAACACCTTAACGTGGTTTGAAGTCATGGATTCTTAGGGGTTTCTGTTGCGAAATTTGTAAAAAATTTCCAA
>BLSH010170685.1:374725-386031 GCA_018402905.1 Glandirana rugosa
AAACGAACAAGTACAGTTTTCTTGTATCGAAATTTATCGTACTCACGATCGATCTGCTGCAAACAGAATGAACACATGACTGAGCAGGATAGTTTTCTAGGCATTGCAACGTCAGCTCCATGCTAATCAGATCTGACATTGTGATGCCTTAAAACAAATTACTGTCACATGAAGTTACTGATTTAAGGACATAGCATTTTGATGCTAGCACTCATGCTATTTAAAGCTATGTTCTTTTGACATGAACAAGCAAATGGAACAGAGAAACCAAAATGTTGGGTTGAAATAAAACTATAGTAAAACAATAGGCATAAACTGAAAAATACCCTTCCACCAAACTGTACAGACAACCAGTAAATGACACATAAGCATTTCTAGCATGGTAAATGAATGACAAGATCTACACAGAGCCATTCTTTTAATTTATATATATATATATATATATATATATATATATATATATATATACAGTATGTCACAAAAGTGAGTACGCCCTTCACATTTTTGTAAATATTTTATTATATCTTTTCATGTGACAACACTGAAGAAATGACACTTTGCTACAATGTAAAGTAGTGAGTGTACAGCTTGTACAAACAAAAACCAAAAGGAAAGAAAGGTTGGGACTTTAACGGTTGTCACTTTAATCTCCCAAGCAGAAACATAGAACAGTGAAATATAAATAAAATCAGTATTTATTCCATTGCATAAAAAAATATTCAACACATATAATAATGTAGAATGTAGCAATCAATACACATGACACTGTAAGCATAACTACACAAAATCAGTCCAGTTCCCGGTCGTCCTCAAATGGGCAACCAGTGTGATGTAAGAGCTCCGAAGTAAAATTAAACTTCTTTTGCCACAGAAAGATTGCGACGCGTTTCGCTTCTTCAGGCGATCCTAATGGTTGTTAGGCAAAAAACTCAATTAATGTAAGCCCCAGTGAATATCGATGAAAGCATACATCTTTTTTGCAAAAATAGCTGTACAATTATCACTGTTCATATATATCCTGGATCACAGCAAATTGATACATACTAGGTGTTCCTTTATTGACTCCCCCCATCTATAGGGGAGTCTTATATAGACAATGGTTTTATACCCAGTCTGTTTTGTGCTATGTGATTATCCATCTTTTGGTACCTGTTAAATTTTGTAGGCTTGTGCATTGTTTGATATTCTGCACCAATGATTGTTTTGGGTCAATGCTTTTAGCTTCTATTATATATTAGTGAATATTCACATTGGTATGTATCAATTTGCTTTGATCCAGGATATATATGAACAGTGATAACTGTACAGCTATTTTTGCAAAAAAGATGTATGCTTTCATCGATATTCACTGGGGCTTACATTAATTGAGCTTTTTGCCTAACAACCATTAGGATCGCCTGAAAATGCGAAAAGCGATACACGTCGCAATCTTTCTGTGGCAAAAGAAGTTTCATTTTACTTCGGAGCTCTTACATCACACTGGTTGCCCATTTGAGGACGACCGGGAACTGGACTGATTTCGTGTAGTTATGCTTACAGTGTCATGTGTATTGATTGCTACATTCTACATTTTTATATGTGTTGAATAATTTTTTATGCAATGGAATAAATACTGATTTTATTTATATTTCACTGTTTTATGTTTCTGCTTGGGAGACAAAAGTGACAACCGTTAAAGTCCCAACTTTTCTTTCTTTTTGGTTTTTGTTTGTACTTTCCTAGAGATGTGGTGTAACAACCAGCAATATTCACCTCTTACATTTTTTGGGTGTACAACTTGTATAACAGTGTAAATTTGCTGTCCCCTCAAAATAACTCAACACATAGCCATTAAAGTCTAAACCGCTGGCAACAAAAGTGAGTACACCCCTAAGTTAAAATGTCCAAATTGGCCCAAAATCTATCTATGGAACATCCTTAAACGGAAGGCGGAGGAGCGCAAGATCTCTAACATCCACCAGCTCCGTGATGTCGTCATGGAGGAGTGGAAGAAAACTCCACTGGCAACCTGTGAAGCTCTGGTGAACTCCATGCTCAAGAGGGTTAAGGCAGTGCTGGAAAATAATGGTGACCACAGTAAATATTGACACTTTGGGCCCAATTTGGACATTTTCACTTAGGAGTGTACTCACTTTTATTGCCAGAGGTTTAGACATTAATGGCTATGTGTTGAGTTATTTTGAGGGGACAGCAAATTTACACTGTTGTACAAGCTGTACAATCATTACATTGTAGCAAAGTGTCATTTATTCTTGTTGTCACATGAAAAGCTATAATAAAACATTTACAAAAATGTGAGGAGTGTACTCACTTTTGTGAGATACTGTGTATATATATATATATATATATATATATATATATACACAGTGGGGAAAATAATTATTTGATCGCCTGCAGATTTCGTAAGTTTGCCCACTTACAAAGAAATTAAGGGTCTATAATTTTTATAGGTGTAATTTAAATGATAGAGAGACGGAGTGCGCATGCGCGGGACTTCTAAGATGGCCTCTGGAGACGGGAGCTCCGCCCTGCCCTGGCCATTAGGCGCACCTCATGCCTGAACGCAGACCCCTAGCAATCCCCCTGCACGAGATCCCGGCACAGCAGACCCCCAGGATCCATTCCATGTTCAGGGGGACAGCCAGAAGAGATCTGAGGCTGCAGTTCGAGGCAGGAGAGGGACAGCCGAATCCAATATGGCGGCCGCAACACAGCAGCGTGACTCGGACTCCACAGGCGGCATGGAGCAGAGGCAAGTCCTGACCCCAGCTTCCTTCAACCTGACCCCCTCAATACACACACCTTCTAATCTCTCCATCTCCCACCTCCACTGAATCACTCATACACAGAGCCATGGATGGAGCTGACCTAACCCCAATGAGGAATCCTTCTCCAGGGGACTTTGCCACTCCTAACCCTGGGCATGTCTCTCAAATTAACCCCCCCACTATGGGGGACCTATTCACTAAACTCTCAGACCTACTGGATAGGGGTCTTGCATAAACCGCAGCAAAAATAACCAGTGACATCAAAGCAGACTTCCAGTCTTTGGGAGCAAGGATGGAGGTTATTGAACAGAAACTGGATATTACTGTGGCCAGAACAAACCAAAATTCTGAGCACATACAAGTCCTCCAGGAGCAGCTCGACACAGCCCTGTCCCGCATTGATGATCTCGAAAATAGATCCAGGAATTCAAATTTCAGAATCAGAGGCCTCCCAGAATCAGTCCTGGATGTTCTTTCTGCTGTACAGGACCTCATCAAATCCCCAATACCTGATATCTCCCCTCACAGGACAGAGTTGGACAGAGCTCACAGGGCCCTAGGGCCACCTAGGAAGGACGGTAACACTAGAGACATAGTGGTCAAACCCCACTTCTACAGTATCAAGGAAGAGGTCATGAAAAAATCAAGGCGCCTCACTTCATTAACCTGCTTGGGATTCCCCATTCAGGTTTTTGCTGACATCTCTCCCACAACCATTCAAAATCGGAGAACCTTTAAACCCCTCCTCAACATATTGAATCAAAAAGACATAAAATACTGGTGGGCCTTTCCCTTTGCTCTTAAATTCTCATATAAGGACAAGACCCACTCCTTCTCTAGCTTCCCAGAAGGCGAACGACTTCTCCTAGATCTTCACCTTATCTCCCAAGAAGTTAATATGGAATGCTCATTGTCCCAACAAGGACCAGCGAGGAGACCCCGTCCAGCAAGTCCGGTCACCCCACTATGGTAAAAAAACAAAAGCAAGCGTTCCAAGGACGGTAATCCTCCATGAACCTTTCATGAATCAAAGGCCTCAGCCTCTTTATTACCTCTTTACTCCGAATCAGGGGTATGTCTCAGGCCCCCTTCCCATCACCCCCTTTTGTTGATTGCTGACGTTTTTTTTTCTTTCGTTTATTATTGCCTCCAGCCAATTTCAGGGGGATGTTCCACTCTCTCTCTGGACACGGGGTGGGGGGCTCCTGATATTAAAGACGTACTCAATGAGTGACTCTGTGGTCCATTCACAGGTACCCACATCAATATGTTCCTGTTTACCATTTTTCTCCCTTTTCTGTGCCAGAAATTCTCAGTTGAAGCTCCACTATACACAGTGGGGTAGTCTGTTTTTCACAAGTTGTACCACCCTCTCTATGAAAACCTCTACAGCTTTAATATGTCATCTGTTATAGGGGGATCATATCAGTATAGTTTTAACAAAATTGTGTTCACAATTATAATGCTTATCAGCAGCGAATTCCCTGGGTGCGCCCCGGCCGGGGCAGTATGTATGCGCCTCCCCCAATTCCGCAGTCTGGTTGGATCTCAGCCTGTTGACTGGATTGTTGCCCCCTACTGAGGGGGTTAACAATGTGGGGTCTTTTTCAAATGAGGGGAAATTTTCTCCCCAAAATTTGACTCAGCTCTATACGAGCCACCTCTATACTTCTCGATCTCTTCTTTTTCTCCTTGTTCTAACTCTTTTTTTTTTTCTTAGCCACCTCCCGGGCCTCCACAGCTCCAAAGTCCTCGCTGCTCTTCTACCTGAATCGAGAAACCACCCTCGCAGATCATGCGAGCCATGTCCTTGAGGTAAGTGGCTGTGGGTAGTTGAGCTTTACCCCCCTTTTGCTCCATGGCTACTGATCCAAAATTGAACCCACCACTTTAAATAATCTCCCAAAACACGCAGGGGCTAAATTCCCCAATAAAACGCTGTATGGCCTTTCAGGCCTATCAATCACAAAAACCGGATGTCCTGTTATTGCAGGAGACACATTTTCCAGGTCGATACAACCCATCTTTCCTCCATGCTAAATTCCCATTATTTTATTTGGCCAATGCAGCAGACAAAACTAAAGGGGTCGCTGTCTTGTTTGCTAAACACTGCAAATGTTCCCCTCAATTTGAGCTCAGAGATACAGAAGGCAGATATATACTAGTAAAAGGGGCCTTTGAGGACCAACTATATTCTTTTGTATCTTATTATGCACCCAATAGAGGCCAAACACAGTTTTTTCACACAATGCTGAAGAAACGGTAACCACTCTTGGAAGGCTATGTGATCATAGGAGGTGATTCGAACTTATCGTTCGATCAGTCCCTTGATAAAACCAGACCATTGAATTCCCAATTAACACGCCCTCCGAACAAAAGCTCTAAGATAGCCAAGCAGATTTCTCTCCTAGGCCTAGTGGATATCTGGAGGGAACTCAACCCCTCTAAACGGGACTTTATTCACTATTCACACCCACACAGAACACACGCCAAAATCAACCATATAGTTATTGCTTCATCCTGCATTCCCCAGGCCATAAAAGCTACCATATCAGACATGGTACCACTCTACGGTCTCCCTTTCCACCAGCAGAGGTTCCACACAGTCGGGGGGATTCCGTTGGAGGCTCAACTAATCCATCTTGAGTGACCCAATCAGGGTGATTGAAATTGAAAAAGCCATTAAGGAATACTTCCTTCTTAATAAGATGGAGGATACAGCCCTTGAGACCCTATGGGCAGCCCACAAAGTCACTATCAGGGGGAAGATCATCCAGATGTCTTCTCAGATAAAAAGGGAGAGGAGATTAGATCAGGAGAGACTTGAGAAATAATTCCTTACACTTCAAAAACAACATAAGAAGGACCCAACTAAAGTACCCATCTCTTAGCTGAATGCTGTGAGATTGGCGTTGAATCCAGCTCTAACCTCAAAAGCTGAAAAGGATTTTCGCTGGTCAGGAGCAAAATTCTACCACCAAAGAGATAAATTGGGGCACATGTTAGCCTCTAAACGTTCACCTCGCCAGCGAGCATTTACCCTACCCAAAATTCGAACTCCAGAAGGCAATATTACCCTGAATCTGCAGCACATTATGGAACTGTTCCACTCCTACTATGAGAAGTTATACACTTTCCCTGATAACACACTCCACCACAGTCCCTCCTCTTTCTGGGATCACTTACCAATACCCTCACTATCAGATAAATATTGAGAGCTCCTAGAGGCTCCTTTCTCCACTGAAGAGATTGAGGAAGTGATCAAAAATCTGAAGCAGGGATCGGCCCCAGGACCGGACAGTTTTTCTGTCCTTTACTATAAAACCTTTTCTCCCACCCTAGCCCCCTATTTAGCTAACTGGTTCAATAGCAAGTGTACTGAAACTCCATTTGATCCCCACTTGAGCCTTGCGTACGTACCGGTCATTCCCAAGCCAGATAAGGATCCAAGTGTAATCGGAAACTACAAACCAATTTCTCTCATTAACAACGATCTGAAGATGAGTAAAAAATTGAAGAAGAAAGAATGGGGCTTTAAATGAGAACTGTCTATGCATATCTATGCATGGGGACCGTGTGAAAAAAATCATGTAGAGCAATATATGAATTCTATACCATGATTGCATAGCATAAATCACAACCACTTAGGCTGTATTTTGTTTACCATATATTTTTTATATACTTATTACCATATACGTTTGATTGCTTTGTCATGCACTTTATGGAACAAGACAGTATATTATTATTATGATGTCTCATTTTTGAGTATTTTTATATAATAAATGTGCATAACTTTTATATACAGCCTAAGTGGTTATGATTTATGCTATGCAATCATGGTATAGAATTCATATATTGCTCTACATGATTTTTTACACACAGTCCCCATGCATAGATATGCATAGACAGTTCTCATTTAAAGCCCCATTCTTTCTTCTTTAATTTTTTACTCAAATTGTTAGGGGTAGAGACCTGCCTATCTGGGCATGCCAGGCCACATGTCTCTTAACGATCTGAAGATCTTAACTAAAATCTTGGCCAATCGACTGTCTTCTTTCATCAGTCTATACGTACGCAAGGATCAAGAGGGCTTTATCCCGGGCAGGCAGGGCCCCGATCAAGTACGCAGAGCCATAGACATTATTTCTATTCCCCAATCAGGGTGGGAGGGGTCCCCCGTCAGGAAGGTATGCTGCTCTCGCTGGACCTACAAAAGGCCTTCCATACTGTCTCTTGACCCTTTCTCTTTGTCACCCTGACAAAATAGGGATTTGGGGATACATTTCTGGGGATTCTGGGCGCACTGTACTCCCAACCCGAAGCAAAGAGCAGATTTCAGGGCCTTTACTCTGACCCCTTCAAAATAGAACGGGGCACTAGACAGGGATGCCCCCTATCCCCCCTGGTCTTTGCTATAGTTATAGAATAATTGGCTATCGCTATCTGCTCTAACCAGAGTATTAAGGATAGTACAATGTGGCTCACAGTCCCATAAATGCGCACTTTTTGCAGATGACCTTCTCCTCTTTTTAACCTCTCCAATCACTTCTCTACCCAATGTTTGCAGACTTCTGGATCAGAAAAGATAAACTCAATAAATTTCAGAGTAAGATTGTTAGGTATGTTTGGGGGAAAGCTGGATACCACTTTTCACAGAGGACTCTCTTTGGTCTCAGGAACAGAGGAGGGCTAGGGCTCCCTAACTTACTTTGGTACTTTGAAGCTGCCAGGCTAACACAACTATCCATCTTATATTCCAAGTATGAGAAACCCGATTGGGTCACAGTGGAAAGACAGGCTGCCCCCTCTTACACACTAGACTTTCTACTGTGGTCTCCATCGCGCTAGACCCTCAATTTTTTCACCCACACTATCTCACTCCCTGTCCCTATGGGACTCCCTTAGGAAGAACCCTTCTCTTACCTCACCTGCCAAACCTCTTAACCATATATTTCATAACCCTAAATTTCCCCCAGGCCTAGATATCTGGGCATTCAAGTGGTGGTTAAACAAGGGGTTGTATCGAATTGGACATTTTTTCTCCTCAATAGGCCTCCTATCACTGGAATGCTTCACAAGCAAACTCAACCTTTCCCAATCTGAGTGCTTCCACTTTAAACAAATCTCACATTTCCTACATACAATCTGGTCTAACAAACCCAACCCTCCAGACTTTACGGAATATGAAAGATGGTGCAGTTACAACTCAGAGCAGAAGGGGGGTATCTCAATTGTCTACAGGTCACTCGCTTCCAACGCCTCCAAACAACCCTACATGGAAGTCTGGGAGGGTGATATGGCAGAGCAATGGGACCCTGAGGAATGGCACAATGCCTTCTCTAGAACATTCAAAGGTATAGTGAATATCTCACTAATGGGAGCAAGCATTAAAGTGATGACTAGGTGGTACTTGGTCCCAAAGAAACTAGTCAAGATCTTCCTGTCCTCATCCTCCCAATATTTTCAAGGATGTAGTATGCAGGGCACCATGTTCCATACTTGGTGGGAATGTCCAAAAGCACAAAGCTATTGGAATTCCATTTTCCATTGGTCAAAGCAGTGGAGACTGCAGTTCAATATTTCTAAATGTAAAATAATGCATCTAGGGAAAAGGAATCCGCTTAGAGAGTACATCATTGGGGGTGCAGTGTTAGCCAGCACTACAGAAGAAAAAGATTTGGGGGTGCTTATTTCAGATGATTGCAAAATGAGCAATCAGTGTGACCAGGGGGTGGGAAAAGCAAATATAATTCTGGGATGTATCAGTAGAGGGATCACCAGCAGGATGAAGGAGGTTCTGATTCCTCTATATAGATCTTTAGTGAGACCTCACTTAGAATACTGTGTCCAGTTTTGGAGACCACACTTACAAAAAGATATTGATAAGATAGAACGAGTTCAGAGACGGGTAACAAAAATGGTGAAAGGTCTGGGGGACAAAACATATCAAGAGCGACTTCAGGAACTTAATATGTACAGTGTGGAGGAAAGAAGGGAGAGGGGAGACATGATTGAAACCTTTAAATACATCAAGGGGGTGAATAAGGTTCAGGAGGGCAGTCTTTTCAATATGAAACCAAAACTGGGGGGAAGTTCAAAACTAATCTTAGAAAGTATTATTTTACTGAAAGGGCGGTTGATGATTGGAATAAACTACCAACAGAGGTTGTGAGACAGTCAACAGTAAATGGCTTCAAACATGCTTGGGATAATCATAAATCTATAGTCAGACAACAAGGTTAATGTAAAAAATAAATAAAAATAAATAAATAAATAAATAAATAAAAAGGGGCAGGCTCGATGGACTACTCATTCTTTTTCTGCCGTCACTTTTCTATGTTTCTATATATTCGGCAAGGTAACTGGCCATCAGATCCATAAATCCCCCTCTTTAGCACTGCTCAATTTCTCGATCAGGAATGTTTCAAAATGGACACAAAAACAAATCTACTTTATCTTACTGGGGGCCAAATTGACCATTGCTAAGGCATGGAAATGACACAGAATCTCTCTAGCAGCAGCCAAAAATAAAATTTCGTGGATTATGTCCCAGGAAATGATGGTAAGCATACTTTTGGACACCCAACGGAAATTCAAAATTACTTGGGAACCATGGGCTCGATAGAATGGCGTTTCTCTGATCACTGTCACTATTTGAGACCATGGGGATGTGGATGCTCCGGGAGTTTGGCTTCTTCTCTTTTCTACATTCTGTCTTTACTCTCTGTCCTTAGTACCTCAGATCTGTCTCTATTCTTTATATATTTTTTTTGTTGTTGTGTTTTTTTTTGTTTGTTTAGATACACTACGATGGTACCTTGCCTTTCTGCCTCCACTTAAGGACTGTAAGCCCTTTCTATGGCATCGGGCATGAAAATTCAGGCTTCATACCTGAGGCCTGACCCACTTTATGCTAAAATGTACCCCTCCTTCGCTAAACACAGTGAGCTCCCTTTGGGGTGTTGGAGAACAGCTACCAGGAGGTACCATGTGAAAGATGGGCACAAAAGCCTCCATTCTATACCGCTTTCTAGAGACCCTAACTGAGGGACCCAGCAAGGTAACCACAAATCATCAGAACCCACGGTCTGCCTCGGACCATTGTTATTCTATGCCAGTTGTTTGTAAACGAAGCAGGAGCATTTTGCATAAAAATTTTGGTTAACTATCATAAAGACATGTGATGGGAACAGCCCTCCCAAGCCCAGACACAGTCTGACCCCACTTGGGGTGTCGGGCGTGAGATGACACCCTATCCCATTGTCAGATGAGGGGGCAAATGTGTTCACTCCTCATCGTCAACCTCCATTTACTGCTCAAGGTTATGTATACTTAATATAGTTGGATATGCTCTATATTTTCTTACAAGATCTGTACCATTGTTGTATATCCTCTTGTTAAACTCATTAAAACTCAATAAACATTATTGAAAATAAACGATAGAGAGACAGAATATCAACCAAAAATCCAGAAAAAGCACATGATATAAATGTTATAAATTCAGTAAAATAAGTATATGATCCCCAAGAAAAACATGACTTGGTGGAGAAATCCTTGTTGGCAAGCACAGAGGTAAGATGTTTCTTGTAGTTGGTGACCAGGTTAGCACACATATTAGGAGGGATTTTGGCAGTAGGGGCCCATCAATAGGGGGCGCAGGGGCGCCATCCCCCAAAGCTAGTCATCATATAACATTTTTTAAAAATGTGTTCCTTTAAGTGTGTGCAGGGCGCTTCTATGAGAAGCCTTATTGAGTCCCCTTCCTCAAAAAGGCACATGTACAGTCATGCCAATGAATATCTGAATGATTCAGTGAAAGATTGGGAGAAAGTGCTTGGGTCAGATAAGACCAAAATTGAGCTCTTTGGCATTAACTCGATTCTCTGTGTTTAAACTAAGAAAAATGCTGACTATGGCCCTAAGGGGACCATCCCTACAGTCAAGCACGGAGGTGTAAATATCATGGTTTGGGGCTGTTTCTCTGCTAAAGGTACAGGCCAAATTTGCTGCATTGAGGAGCTAATGGACAGGGCCATGCATTGTAAAATCTTGGATGAGAACCTTCTTTACCTCAGCCAGAACACTAAAGATGGGTCGTGGATAGTGTTGAGCAAACCCGGACTGTAACGTTCGGGTCCGTACCAAACTTTCGGGTGTCCGGGGCACGGACCCGGACCCGGACATTTCAAAAATCGTTCGGGTTCAGTCCGGGGTTCTGCTATTTTCATTTTATCGTCTTGGGGCCTGACTTGGGCTTGCTAAAAACTTTACAGGCCCAGGCCCAGGCACGGGGCCTGTGGGCTTTCAAACCATGCCTGGGCTTGCAATGTCAGGCCCAAACGAGTTGTGATAGGTGCTGGGTAGAAATCACAAGACCGACTCCATTTCTTCCAAGAGTAGGTTCTAAAATGTTACGTACCGGGACAGGTAATCGAGGAGTTACGTCGTTTAAACCGGACATGGAAATCGTCTCTTTGTCGGGGTTTGGTACTATAAATGTGGAGGCACGAACTGACATCCCTACCAGGGGAATCCCGG
>BLSH010170685.1:393285-410737 GCA_018402905.1 Glandirana rugosa
CAGCAGCCCGCCACAACAAACAGCACCACCAGCCGATAGACAACGTCTTAGCAGGAGGCAGCATTTCAGCAACATGGTGCAAGAGTATGTGGGCACACGCCTACACGTACTGCCTGATGGGTCTGCCCCATTCAACTTCTGGGTCTCCAAATTGGCCACATGGCCTGAGCTTGCCCTTTATGCCTTGGAGGTGCTGGCCTGCCCTGCAGCCAGTGTATTGTCGGAACGTGTGTTTAGCACGGCAGGGGGCGTTATCACAGACAAGCAGAGCCGCTTGTCCACATCCAACGTGGACAAGCTTACCTTTATTAAAATGAATCAGGCATGGATCCCACAAGACTTGTCTGTACCTTGTGCAGAATAAACATTTAGACCGGACTCACACAGCCATTCATATACTTCTTTTTTTGAATAGGCCTCAATACAAAAAAAAAACCATGTTGGTTACCTCCTCCTACTCCTCTACCACCGCCACTTCCACCTACACTGTCACGGTTACGGCCTAGTCAACCTCTAGGCTCCTACTCCACATCCACCCCTCTTTCCATTTTTTTATTTGATTTCAATTTATTTTCCCTATCCCCATTTTTTTGTAGGGCACTTGCCCTAGTTTGAAGATTATTGTAGAACAGTTATATGGCTTCTACCGTTAATTAATACTTTTCAGACACAGTTTGAAGATGATCCACATTCACCTCCATTTTTGCTTTTTTATGTTTTTATTTTTTTAAAAATATTTAAAGTTATTTCCCTGTCCCCATTTTTTTGTAGGGCACTTGCCCTACCCTTACCCCCTTTTTACTTCCTTTTGCAGCCCTCTAGGGCTTTCCAGGACTTTGTTACAGCCATTTTTGTGCCTAAAAGTTCGGGTCCCCATTGATTTCAATGGGGTTCATTGTCCGTGCGATCGTTCGGGTTCCGTCCGGACCCGGACTTTGCCCCGAAGTTCGGCGGGACCAGCAGAACCTGAACTTCCAGAGGTTCGCTCAACTCTAGTCGTGGATTACCCAAAACATATCGCCAAGGCAACAAAGGAGTGGCTCAGGAAGAAGTACATTAAGGTCATGGAGTGGCCTAATCAGTCTCCAGACTTTAATCCTATAGGAAGTTTATGGAAGGAGCTGAGTTGCCAAGAGACAGCCAAGAAACCTTAAGGATTTGGAGAAAATCTGTAAAAAAGAGCAGACCAAAATCCCTCCTGAGATGTGTGCAAACCTGGTCAACAACTGCAATAAATGTCTTACCTCGGTGCTTGCCAACAAGGGTTTCTCCACCAAGTACTAAGTCATGTTTTGTTTGGGAATCAAATACTTATTTTACTCAGTGAACTGCAACTTTATTTATAGCATTTGTTTTTTGTGGTTTTGTTCTGGATTTTTGGTTGATATTCTGTTGCTATCATTTAAAATACACCTATGATAAAAAATGTAGACCCTTCATGTCTTTGTAAGTGGGCAAACACACAAAAACTGCAGGGGATCAAATAATTATTTCCACACTGTATATACAGTATATATATAAATATACACTATATTGTCCAAAGTATTGGGGCGCCTGCCTTTACACACACATGAACTTTAATGGCATCTTAGTCTTAGTCCGTAGGGTTCAATATTGAGTTGGCCCACCCTTAGCAGCTATAACAGCTTCAATTCTTCTGGGAAGGCTGTCCACAAGGTGTAGCAGTGAGTCTATGGCAGTGGTTCTCAACTCCGGTCCTCAGGACCCACCAACAGGCCAGATTTTAAGTATTACCTTGGGGAGATGCAGACTAGAATACTGCAATCACTGAGCAGCAAATTATATCACCTGTGATGTATTTCAGTTATCCTGCAAACCTGGCCTGTTGGGGGGTCCCGAGGACCGGAGTTGAGAACCACTGGTCTATGGGAACGTTTTACCATTCTTAAACAAGCACATTTGTGAGGTCAGGCACTGATGTTGGACAGTCTCCGATCTAACTCATCTCAAAAGTGTTCTATCGGGTCAAGGTTCCTTCACCCCAAATGTGCTCATCCATGTCTTTATTGACCTTTCTTTGGGCACTGGTGCGCAGTCATGTTGGAACAGGAAGAGGCCATCCCCAAACTCTTAAAACAAAATTGGGAGCATAAAATTGTCCAAAATGTCTTGGTATGCTGACACCTTAATTGTTCCCTTCACTGAAACTAAGGGGCCATGTTGAACCCCTGAAAAACAACCCCGCACCATAACCCCCCCATATATGGTATATATATATGTATATATATATACATATATAAATATACACAGTATATCACAAAACCTGAGTACACCCATCACATTTTTGTAAATATTTTATTACATCTTCTCATGTGACAACACTGAAGAAATTACGCTACAATGTAAAGTAGTTAGTGTACAGCTTGTATAACAGTGTAAATATGCTGTCCCTTCAAAATAACTCAACACACAGCCATTAATGGCAACAAAAGTGAGTACACCCCTAAGTGAAAATGTCCAAACTGGGCCCAAAGTGTCAATATTTGTGTGGCCACCATTATTTTCCAGCACTGCCTTAACCCTGTTGGGCATGGAGTTCACCAAAGCTTCACAGGTATCCACTGAAGTCCTCTTGCACTCCTCCATGATGACATCACAGAGCTGGTGGATGTTAGAGACCTTGCACTCCTCCACCTTTCATTTGAGGATGCCCCACAGATGCTCAATAGGGTTTAGATCTGGAGACAGGCTTGGCTAGTTCATCACCTTTACCCCTAGCTTCTTTAGCAAGGCAGTGGTCATCTTGGAGGTGTGTTTGGGGGTCGTTATCATGTTGGAATACTGCCCTTCATCCCAGTCTCCGAAGAGGGGGATCATGCTCTGCTTCAATATGTCACAGAGAAACATGGATTGAACGCCTTGAGGCTACTAGAGCCCCAGGCCTTAACGAGGTTCACACTTATAAGCCTTTCCTGTAAATGCTACCAGTGAGGATATGATTTATGTATGCATCTATTTTTGGATTTGTTAATCCATTGTGCTGTTGGAGAGGGCACAGCAGCGCCTCCGGCGCACTGGCCCCTGTGTGGATGTACATAGGTATTTACTTACTCTTCTGCTTAATCATTATATTGTCAAAGGGTAACTTCAATAATCCTATATGCCTGCCCACAATTGGTGGGTCTCTCCTGATTTGAATCGTTCTTGGGTACTTTGGGAAGTTCTGCTATATGTCCTAATCTGCCTCTGTGGTGTTCATGTGTCTCTGGAATATGTATTCCCTTTGTGCGGTAATCCCTAGATGGGATATTTGTGTTTAGTCTTGCTTTTTAGACAATTCACCATTTATTATACTTATATGCTATCCTTCCATGCCCTGTATGTATAGTTCTGATATGGGTTTTGTATTTATTTTTTTATCTCCAGCAGCACTTAGTGTCCCCAGGTTCAGGCTCACCAACCAGTGGATACCCTCTTTTTTGGGACGCTCCTTCCCCATACCTCTGGATCCTGGGGGCAAGCGTTCTTTTTGGTAGGTATGCGGCTGAAAGCGCCGCGAGTACCAGTCCTGAGTGGTCCTTCCTGGTCCTATTTGGGGCACTGGTGCTACGGTGTGGAAGGTGTCCATTGGAGGGAGCCCTCTGCAGACCCTCACTGCCTCCTCCGTGTGGCCGTCCTTCCCCTTGTGCTGGTGCTTGTCTACACCGCAAATTGCCATGCGGCTCTGCACTGCGCAGGTGCGGGGTTCGGAGTGCGCATGTGCTGAGGCAACACGCCGTGTCCATTGGCGCTGATGCCACTGATTGGGGCCGTGTTCTTTATAAGGTGGACAGTTTTCCTGGGACTTCATGGCAGCAGCATGCAGGGGAGAACACACACGTATGTGTACTAACTTTAGGTAAGCCGAATCCCTGGCTCTACAAGGGTACCTATACAGACCCTTTTTCTTTCTTGGTATCCAACATATACTTTTGTGGATTTACACTGTAACTTATTCTTATTATCATTTTTATTTCACCCCGAGTACCTTCGTTTTGGACACATATGGATCTCTATTCGTGCACAGACCCTGTTATGCCATAGGATCGGAACTATATTGCCTCTAGTCCCAGCAGACTTTGCTATACCAGCCCACCATCTCTATTTCTGCGTGACCCCCAAGTGGGGGCACCATAAGCTTATATTATCGCAGGTATTTATTTTCATATATCAGTCTATCATTCCTTTTAATTAAATTCCTTTATGTGCCTCTCTTGTGTGCACCTAGAGGCCTGAGGGGCCTTTATTCTAAGGCTACCTGACCTATATTTACCTTATATGCATATGTTATATACATTGACTGTTACCAGTCTTATATTGTTTTTACCAATTTTTATTGTACACAGGCCCCCATACCTGCTCTACGTGGCCCCTGTTGTGATTCAGGTGTTTTTTTTGGGGGAAGTGCCTCCATTAGGGCTCCGCTGTTTTACCATCTTGGGTGACCCTGTCGAACCCACGGGGGACACGTGCTGCTGCATATATGTACTTTACCTATACCATGTAAGTGATTATAGTTCACTTTGCATATATAGGCATATGTTTGTATTGTATTTTTGACATGTATGTATTTATTTCTCAACAGACTATCATTATCAGCTCCAGATGAAGCACAAAATCTTGATGCGCAAAACTAGTTGAGCTTCATTTATGTACCTGCCTCTGGGACCCACAAGTGGCGTGAACCCTACCCACACACCTTTTATATATGCTGTACCACCCCCTGGTACTATTTATTGCACGTATTAGGGTTTCACAATACCACTATATATCCCAGATGATGTATTATAACAATTGTTGGGGTCCCCCCAGTCCTGGTTCATCTACCTAATAACCAGAACTTGTGGCGACCTATGGTGGCATTTAGCTACCTTGATTACATGTTCTTTTTGTAACAGATTTTAATGTTTTATACATGTAATGTGTCTTAAGCACTTTTGTGCCTTGGTGTAACAAATAAAGTTTATGCATTTTTTACCCAGCATGCCTTAAAAGTCCACTTTTCTCTTAGTTATTTCATATCACAATATGTCACAGTACATGTTGGCATTCATGCTTCCCTCAATGAACTGTAGCTCCCCAGTGCTGGCTGCCCTCATGCAACCCCAGACCATGACACTCCCACCACCATGCTTGACTGTAGGCAAGACACACTTGACACCATAAGTTTATCTTGGTCTCATCAGACCACAGGACATGGTTCCAGTAATTCATGTCCTTAGCCTGCTTGTCTTCAGCAAACTGTTTGCAGACTTTCTTGTGCATTATCTTTATTTATTTATTTCAGGTACTTATATAGCGCCGTCAATTTACGCAGCACTTTACATATACATTGTACATTCACATCAGTCCCTACCCTCAAGTAGCTTACAATCTAAGGTCCCTAACTCACATTCATACATACACTAGGGCCAATTTAGGCAGGATCTAATTAACCTCCCAGCATGTCTTTGGAGTGTTGAAGGAAACCAGAGTACCTGGAGGAAACCCACGCAGGCACAGGGAGAACATGCAAACTCCAGGCAGGTAGTGTCGTGGTTGGGATTCGAACCAGTGACCCTTTTTACTGCTAGGTGAAAGTGCTACCCACTACACCACTGTGCTTTAGCAGAGGCTTCCTTCTGGGAGGACAGCCATGCAGACCAATTTGATGCAGTGTAGTGCGTATGGTCTGAGCACTGACAGGCTGACCCCCTCAACCTCTGCAGCAATGCTGGCAGCATTCATAAGTCTATTTCCCAAAGACAACCTCTGGATATGATGCTGATCATGTGCACTCAACTTCTTTGGCCGACCATGGCAAGGCCTGTTCTGAGTGGAACCTGTCCTGTTAAACCGCTGTATACTCTTGGCCACTGTGCTGCAGCTCAGTTTCAGGGCCTTGGCAATCTTCTTATAGCCTAGGCCATCTTTATGTAAAGCAGCAATTCTTTTTTTCAGATCCTCAGTTATTTGTCATGGTACCATGTTGAACTTCCAGTGACCAGTATACGAGAGTGAGAACGATAACAACAAATTTAACACACCTGCTTCCCATTCACACCTGAGACCTTGTAACACTAACGAGTCACATGACACCGGGGAAGGAAAAGGGCTAATTGATCCTATTTGGACATTTTCACTTAGGTGTATACTAACTTTTGTTGCCAGCATTTTAGACATTGATGGCTGTGTGTTGGGTTATTTTTAGGGGACAGCAAATGTTATACAAGCTATACATTCACTACTTTACATTGTAGCAAAGTACCATTTCTTCAGTGTTGTCACATGCAAAGATACAATAAAATATTTACAAAAATGTGAGGGGTGTACTCACTTCTGTGAGATACTATATATATATATATATATATATATATATACTGTATATATATATAAATGTATTCTGTAGGGAATAGGCAGCAAGGTGTTAGCTGGGGCGAGCAGTGTTCTTAAGGGCATTGTACACTTTCCAATGTTTTTGTTGTTTTAACTCAGTATTCATGTAGTCATATTCCCTGTGTTGTTTGTTTGCATTACCTTGTAATCAGTAGTGTCACGGGTGATTGATCCCCCTATGTTCATGTATTCATTCAGCTAGCTTGTCCCTATTTGCTAAAGAGACAGGCACCTTCTTGTTCCATGTCCCATATCATCGAGTGAATGCTTCACCATTTCCTCTCTGTTGCATCACAAATATGGGAGTGCTAATGTTCTGAAACACTGCATGGCAAGCTCTCTGCTAATTGCTCTACCTGCTTTGTCTGTGCCAGATCTATAGCCGAAAGATGGCTACAGGGTGGGCTTAGTTTGCTGGGAGGACGGGGCCGCTGCGATTGCCAAGTCCTTCAGACTCAGTTGATCACAGATCGGAGTAAAGGGCCAATTACAGCGGCTCTTTACCATGTGATCAGCTGTGCCCAATGACAGCTTATCACAGGATGTAAACACAAGCCGGTTATCGGCTTTTCTTTCCTCAAGCTGACAGTATGAGGAAAGAAGAAGGGAGCCGATAACTGGCTTATGTTAAAAGGACATCGGCACTGATAATCAGGGCAGTGATTATCAGTGTCCTGATTATTAGTGCAGTACCAACAGTTCTGCCAATTAGTGCCCACCAGTGCTGCCAATCAGTGCTCATTAGTGCCACCAATAAGTGCTCATCAGTTCCACCTATCAGTGCCCATCAGTGCTGCCAATCAGTGCCTCCTCATCAGTGTCATCTATCAGTGCTGCCTATCAGTGCCCATCAGTGCTGCCTACCAGTGCCTATCAGTGCCACCTATCAGTGCTGCATATCAGTGCCACCTCTCAGTGCCCTTCAGTGCCACCTATCAGAGCCCCTCAGTGCCACCTATCAGCGCCCATCCGTGCTGCCTATCAGTGCAGCCTCATCAGTGCCCACATATGCCACCTCATCAGTGCCCATCAGTGCCACCTCATCAGTGCCCAGCAGTGCAGCCTATCAGTGCCCATAAGTGCAGCCTATCAGTGCCCAGCAGTGCCGCCTCATCAGTGCCCAGCAGTGTAGCCTATCAGTGCCCATCAGTGCAGCCTATCAGTGCCCATCAGTGCAGCCTCATCAGTGCCCATCGGTGCCATCTCATCAGTGCCCAGAAGTGCCACCTCATCAGTGCCCAGAAGTGCAACCTATCAGTGCCCATCAGTGCAGCCTATCAGTGCCCAACAGTGCTGCCTTATCAGTGCCCAGCAGTGCAGCCTATCAGTACCCATCAGTGCAGCCTATCAGTGCCCATCAATGCAGCCTCATCAGTGGACATCAGTGAAGGAGAAAGATTACCTGTTGCAACATTTTATAACAAACTATGAAAAATGTTTTTTTTTTTAAATTTTGGGGATTTTTTCGTTAGTTTAGCAAAAGTTTAAAAAAAACTCAGTCGTGACAAAGTACTATCAAAACAAAGCTTGATTTGTGTGAAAAAAAAATGATAAAAATGTCATATGGGTACAGTGTTGCATGACCGTGCAATTGTCATTCAAAGTATGACAGTGCTGAAAGCTGAAAATTGGCCTGTGCGGGAAGGGGGTGAAAGTGCCCAGTAGGCACGTGGTTAAAGGAATTAGCCTGACTGCTTAATTGCAGCCAAAGACAGCTGCATTCCTGGGGTGCACCAGAGGCTCTGGAATGTATATAAAAGAAGCCTTACTGATGTACAGTATAAACCTTAGGCAGGACTTCTTCAGGATCTCTGTGTGACATTCTGCTATAGTATGATAATATACAGTAATTATGAGTCGTACCATGTGGTTGTTTTATGTTTTATTTAAAAATGAAGATGCTCTGTCCTGTTCAGTGCTACTACCTACTGAAATAACATTATTTACTCGCTGATAATAAGACCGCATACAAGGATCATTAACTTTAGCCTAAGGTCTTTGTACTGGATTATAGTGGATATATCTTAGAATTAGCCACTCACTGACCTATATTAGTTTTGCATGTTTCCATGAGCTATAACTCACTTTTGTCACCACAAGGAGAGGCAGGGGACATATCAAGTGTCATCTGAGTGCTGCTTCCATTTCTGCCTGTATTAAGAGTTTAGAAGAAATTAGAGTAGAGCTCAAGTCAGGTTTTCCAATGTGGGCATCAACTTATAAAACTTAACAAGAAACAGTAATAAGGCAATTTAGCACTTGACCAGTTAACAAAATAACATTCCTTAATAGAAATATGCTCCAAATGAAAATTCTTGAAGCTGAAATTTAAATCACTAGTAGCTAAGGTGTTATGGGAGTGCATGTCTGATTGCACACTTATATCCACTTGTCGAACCGCCTCAGTACATATACTGTGAGGGGGCTGTTCCTACAGGCACCGCGACATACCCATATGTCGCTGCCTGTTTCCATGTTTCGGGAGTGTGCACACCCCCTGCCCACCTACTACTGTGATTTGACACAGCAGGAGTCTGTCAGCAGATCCCAGCCAATGATTCATGGCCAGGACCTGCTGAATGGCTGTGTCCAATCACCACCCTTAACAGAGTAAACAAATCGATCTGTAGTAAAAATCAGCACACATTACATATTGCTAGGCACCCAATTAACCCCTTAATTGCCCCTAGACGTTAACCCCTTCCCAGCCAGTGTCATTAGTATAGTGATAGTGTAAATTTTTAGCACTGATCACTGTATTAGTATCACTGAAGATGTCAGTGGCAGTTAGTCAGTTCCCACAAAGTGTCAGTTAAGCCTCATTCACATGCACAGATTGTCGTACGACCGCACATCCAACTTTTGTCCAAATTGTCTGTCTGTGGTTTTGTCAAGCATACTGACGGTAGTCAAGTAATCGTCCGACAAAGGCGAACGTAGTGACGTGCTACGAGCGTATAAAGTTCAGGTGAATGTGAATTGTGAATTACGGATGCAGGTTTACACAACCAAACACTTACTGGATTCCGAGCATGCGTGTTCACACTTCCAACTTTTGTTGGGCCAACTGCTGTACACACAAGCCGAAAATTGGCCAACGCCTTGTTGCCCAACAAAAGTTTTCTAGTCTTCACAGACAACTTCTGTTGGATGATAATTGGAAATTGGCTGTCGGATCGCGCATACTAACGGTCGGATTATCGGACAACAGGCTGTTGTACGACCGTTGTTGGCTGATAATCGTACAGTGTGTACAGGCCTTAAGTTTCAGATTTCCAGCTGCATCGCAGTCCCACTATAGGCCATTGATTGTCGCCATTACTAGTATAAAAAAATAAATAAATCAATAACAATTCCAGTATATAGTATATACCATAGTTTGTAGATGCTATAACTTTTATACAAACCAGTTCATATACACTTATTAGAATTTTTTTAACCAAAAACATGTAGCATAGTACATTTTGCCCTGAATTTAAAAAGAAATTTGATTTTTTTCAAAACTTTTTATTGAATATGTTTTATTGGAGAAAGTAAAAAATATTGTTTTTTTTCAACCCAGTAGTGATCAAATACCACCAAAAGCTCTATATGTATGTAATAGATAGATAGATAGATAGATAGATAGATAGATAGATAGATAGATAGATAGATAGATAGATAGATAGATAGATATGATATAGAGTTAATTAATTTGCATACAGTGTTGCATGACCGTGAAATTGTCGAATAGCAAAAAATGGTCTGATCATTAAAGGGGTAAAATATTCCTGAGCTCAAGATGATATAGTAGGGGAGAAATTAAATTAAAATTATATGAATACGCTGGTGTGGCTGCAATACTTAGCTCCCCTCAGGCACCATCTGAAGATGTTATTTCCATCCCAACATTAGATGTCCTCAGCACCCAGAGTCATTCAGCCCAGAAGACTGAAGACATCCTCTGAGTTCAGGGCATTATGAATTTGAATTACTTAAACTATGGTGGATTTTGTATGGCTGGAAGAAATACAGCAAGTGTACATTTTCTTTCAGTTCATAATACAGCCTGTGACAGTAGAGGGAATGCCTGAAATTGATTTACTGGAGAAATTTGGGCAGGAATTGGGCAGGAACATCAGTGACAAAATTGTTTTATTATTGCATAACCTTCAAAGTCATTGATATTTAAAGAGGAAGTAAACCCAGATTGGGTTTACTTCCTCTACATTCCCCTGTAAAGTAGAAGCATAATGGGCTACTATGCATTGCATAGTAGCCCATTATGTGCCACTTACCTGCAAACGATACTACGACATCCAGCGCTGTCCCTTGTGCTGGCGGCATCCATCTTCAGCCCCTCTTCCTTCTGGGGCTGCGACTCTGGCTCTGTGACTGGTCGGAGTCGGGTGACGTCACTCCCATGCATGCGCGCAGGAGCCGCCAGTCACGGCACGATCACAGTGAAGAAACGGCACGGAGGCCGTATGTTCACTGCGCATGTGCCGAAATGATGTCGGCACATGCAGAACACTGCATATCTCCTGAACCGTGCAACCTATGATAAGGCTTACCTGTAGGTTTTAAGTGGTTGTCACGAGTTGACAACCACTTTAAAGCCTTACCCTGAATAATATACACTTCACTTTTCCTGCATTTTTGTTGCTGATACATGAAATTACTGACACATCATCAACAAAATTGTTGCTTTTTTTTTTTTAACTCAAACAGTATTTTACTGAAGAAATACTAAATGATTGGTTTCATACTATGAAAAATAGAGAATCAGTAATTGATCACACATATGTTTCAGCATGTCTAAGTGCAATATGAAACATTTCCAGAGATACTTATACATTACACATGTATGTTATTGCATTCGGTGAGAACCTCTACTCTACTACAATACTACTGGCAAAGTCTGAATTGGTGGAATCCACAGCGCAAAGCAACAGGAAATTATACTATCATGCAGTGTGTGGTTTTTTTTCGTGTCAACGACATTGAAAAAATTAGGCTAGGTCATTAACGCATTAAGTCTTTAGCCCATTATTGTCATTGCATGCTGGCTGTAATTCCTTGTAGACTTCTAAAGTGCAAACAATAAAACAAGATCATGGTACAACACATTGATTTTGTAATGGGCTGAGGTGTTCAAACTGTTATCTCTGTTCTTCTAAACGATAAATGCATCTATGTTTGATCCATTGCCACGCTTGTGTTAAAAGGTAACGAAGCATTAAGATGCATATGTAATACTTATGGAGTGTAACATTACAATATACTGCTGATGTCTTTTGCGGCAAATAAAGATTAAAAGGACAATTAATTGCATATGTGACTACACTGTCAGAAATGCTATGTAACACAATGATCACCAAAGCTTGAAGGTAAAGGACAAGGTCACTTGTCGCTTATAGACTGCATCATCAATAAAAATGGCAGAAGATAATCCATAATGACTCTGTTAGAAAAACAATGTTATAGTAATATTATCGTTCAGAGGCACGGAAATGGCCAATTATGCTCCAGTGAACCATGCAGAGGTCTGCTCACCCTATGAATGGAAGAATGACACATAAAGGGCAGCATTCAACTCAAAAGATCAATACATAATTTGAGTCAATTACAAAGTTCAAAACTTATCCCAGGAAAAAAGTCTAACTGCCTTATATCAATATATATAGCAAAGCTTTTGTTTGATATTGGGCCCATTAAAGGAATATTAAAAGCTTAGAGCCTTATCTATGAGCATTTGATTGTGGAACAGGAGAAGAATTATGCGTAAATAGTAAAAGTCTACATATATTTGCAAATGTTTATTACTGGTGGAAAGCAATGAGCTATGTACTGGGCAAGTCCAACTGGAGTGAAAATTACTAATAGGAATACTTTATTAAAGTGTATAAAATAAAAATATGCATGTAAAAAAAACAAAGTAGTTTCATTATAATTATTGAACATGAGCAAAGCAACGCACCTGATTTACTAAAGGAGTTGAGAATCTTCACACAATAAAATATGTAAATATTTTCTTCAATTATACAATCATGAGCAGAAGAAAAGGTAAACATGATTTTGCTTTTCACATAATTGGATAACTAAAGTAATGGTTCACATAATTTATTATGTTTAGATCCTCAACTCCTTTAGTAAATCAATCGCATTGACTGCACTTTTTTCATGAATTTAGAAAACAAACAATATCTAAAGGGAAGTTTTCATATTTACTAAAATCTGCTGTTACTTGCTACAAGAGTAATGCCAATCTTATGCAGTTTTAGAGTTATTGGTATGACAATACTACATGATTGCATTGCATATGGATTTATAGACGGAAAAGGTGCCCAGAATGGAGGATGGACTTTCTTTTTACTGCTGCTCAAACTAAACCTCCTGTTAAGGGATTAGAAATTGATAATGATTGTTTAAGTGCAAGAGTGTGGGTTAAGTCACTTGGAATTAGTAATATCACAGGAAATGATGTTAGTGGTAGGAATGTAAATAGAGCGATGTAACAGGGAAGAGAAGCACAGTGACAGCTTTGCTGTAGGCACAAATGACTGTAGGCATTTTATGGTTTCTCAATGGAAATGAGCTAGGTGGAAACGTTTTAGAAGGCAGGCACATATAAGACGCATTTTTGAAAATTGCGCAAACACAAAATGTTTGAAGTTTGAGTTCAAGATGGATCCTAAGACTGAAAAATTTAAACTAGTCATCAAAAAGTGTTTATTCAAGTTGAAATTGGGGGAAATAAAATGAAAAAATAATCCATGATGAGGTGATACTAAAAAAAAAAACAGAATAAAGCATATAATTGTGATAGCAATAGTGCACAGGTATAAAAATATGCTTATAGCGTAAGTGCAAGTGCGTAACACTAAAAATAAGGTGCAAGTGCTCTGTGCCAAAGTTCATAAGATTAATCAGAATGCAAGCAATGTTATGTGGCAGTTCATTAAAAAAATCAAAGTATCTCTGCTCCTCCACTTCCCAATATGAGACCAGTGCTTCCACCACCATGCACAACCAATTAAAATTTCTTCTTACCAGATGGAGTAGACCATTAAGTTATAAATGGTCTTCTCCATGCAGACTGTAACTGCAACTTGGGTCTCCTCTGCCACCATAAAGCGTTAACTCGGAGCTCTGTGTTTGCTCCACACTGACCGGTTCCCTGCTAACTGGATTTAAAGAATATTATAGTAATATAAGCATGCTTGTCAAATGTCTGAATTTCAAGTTTTCTGTGACAATGTCAGGGCATTTAAAGGGCCAATTCAAGCTGCCAGTTGCTGCTTGGTCCAGCCTGAGGAGTTGATCAGGGCCCTGTGTGATAGGAAAACCAGGAGGTGTGAAATGAAGGAACGCCCCTGAGGCTCAATCTTCATAGTGAAATTAAGCATCCCTAACACGGATTGTAGTTGTCTCTTGGTACAAACTCGTGAACGGGTGAAGGCATGAATGACCAACCTGATCCGGGACAACTTGTCGGAAGGTAAGCTGGCCTCCATGGAGCGGGTCTCTAGAGCAATGAAGAAGGGGATGGACTGTGCCAGACTTTCCACTTTATGCTCTGCTATGGGCACCTTCAGGTGGACTGATTTTTGAGCCTAAAAATAGTTTAGTGGCAAAATAGTATGAGCCTTTCCATTAGATGCCATGCCATTGCACAAGGACTGCTCGATGGGTAATAGTGGGACGAGTTCCTGGAAAACTGGAATGGTGTGTCCATGTTTATCCCAGTATGATCTGCCTCGTCATCTCACATTGTCACAGACGCAGTGGCCTCCACAGGGTTGGCAGCAATTTTTGGCCCTCACTGGTTCGCAGGACCATTGCCAGAAGAGATTCTCCTGGTCCCTGGGTTTAGCCAGTCATCCTGCTTGTTTGAGCTCTACCACATCATTGCAGCAGCTGAGGTTTGGGGGCACACCTGGGTAGGGCAAATTGTGGTCTTCTCCACAGACAACCTGGCCATGGCTGAAATTGTCAACAATGGCAGGTCCAAGTTCTTGGCCATCATGTCCTTCCTACGCAGGCTGGTGCAGATATCCCTTCAGTACAAATTCAATGTGCACCTTACTTACATTTCCAGCAAATACAACCTTGCAGTGGATGCACTGTGCTGCCTTAACTTCCCATTATTTTTCCTGCAGGACCCCAGAGCCGACCCAACAACTTCTCATATCCCACCTTGGTCGCAGCTGACGATGGGCTGAAAGACCACCTTCGCAACACTACCCAACTAATCAACCGCAGCATGTTGAAGGCTTACCACTCTGCCTGGAACACCTACTGCAGGTTTCGTATCTCCTGCACTTTTTCAGGGACAGGCGACATCAAGCACTGCCTGGCATTCGTGTCATATTGTCACACACAATTATCTTTATCCCACAACACCATCAGGCTATACCTGGCTGGCATTCAGCATTTCCTGTCCTTACAGGACCTTGAGAAGCCTTCCTTGTTCACGGCCCACGCGGTCAGAGCCATCTTGAATGGCATCCAGAAACAGCAACTAGTAGCCTGAAGAAAATACTTACCCATCTCAAGTTCCACATTCTGTGACATGTCTGCCATCCGTTCAAGGTCCCCTTTGGTTTTCTGCCCAGCCTGGTCATAAAAGCTGCTATCCACTTGGCCTTCTGCGGTTTCCTGCGGCCAGGTGAGTTCACCTACAGTGGCCCTGGTTGCCAGGTTCTACGCAGACGTCACCTGTCCCACCTCCAAGTCCAATTAATTCTACATCTGGTAGTATCTAAGACCTAACAGTGCGGCATGGGAATCAACATCAAATTCTTTCAGACTCTTAATGATTGGTACCCAGTAGCAATACATGATCAATTGTTGACATGCCTGCCTACCCATTCTAGCTCAGTCCATTGTTCCCATTTCTTGCCAGCCCCTTGGGCACTAACCAGTTCATCAGACATGTTCATGTCCTCCTGGTTAATCTAGGCCTCGACCCTAGCTGGTATTCAAGGCCCTCCTTCCGGATTGGAGTTGCGTCAGCCGTCTCTCAGCACAGTGTACAGCATACCAACCAGCTGACCTCAGGTCTGTGTTATGTTGTGAGTCTTGTGGCATCTTTATGTGGTTCCATGTCTGTCTCAGTTGTAGGACTCTGATCATAAATAAGAAGGCCAGTATGGTGGCCTGAATTTATGGGAGGAGCCCAGAGGGTAGACATTCAGCCTATATTCAGCCTCTTACCTGTATCCCTTGTTGGTATAACAGTGTAAATTTGCTGTCCCCTTTAAAATAACTCATCACATAGCATTAATGTCTAAACCGCTGGGAACAAAAGTGAGTACACTCCTGAGTGAAAATGTCCACATTGGGCCCAATTACCCATTTTCTCTCCCTGGTGTCATGTGACTCGTTAGTATTGCAAAGCCTCAGGTGTGAATGGGGAGCAGGTGTGTTAAATTTGGTGTTATAGGTGCAAAACACAAAAATCACAAATATAAAAATTAAGAAATTGAAATTAAAAATTAAATTAAATTAAATTGTGTGTTGAGTTATTTTGAGGGGACATCAAATGGGGCGCCTGCCTTTACACGCACATGAACTTTAATGACATCCCAGTCTTAGTCTGTAGGATTCAATATTGAGTTGTCCCACCCTTTGTAACTATAACAGCTTCAACTCTTCTGGGGAGGCTGTCCACAAGGTTTAGGAGTGTGTCTATGGGAATGTTTGACCATTCTTCCAGAAGCCCATTTGTGAGGTCAGGTACTGATGTTAGAGAGTGGTCTGGCTCGCAGTCTCTGCTATAATTCATCCCAATGATGTTCTATTGGGATGCGGACAGGACAGGTCAGTCAAGTTCCTCCACCCCAAACTTGCTCATCCATGTCTTTATGGACCTTCCTTTGTGCACTGGTGCACAGTCATGTTGGAACAAGAAGGGCCAACCCCAAACTGTTCCCCCAAAGTTGGGAGCATGAAATTGTCCAAGATGTCTTGGTATTAAGAATTCCCTTCACTGGAACTAAAGGGCCAAGTCCAACCCCTGAAAAACAACCCACACCATAATCCCCCTCTACCAAATGATTTGGACCAGTGGAGGAGAGGTGCAGGACTATTCACAAAGTGCAGCATGGCTCGCGGATTTGTGCAATGGGCAGCCTGCTGTGCAGCCACAAGGAATCTCAGGCCCGCAGTAAGCATGTCGGCATCAGGGACCCGAAGACTGGCGAAGAACCGATTCGGGTAAGGACAGCACTGGACCCCTGGACAAGTGAGTGTCCATTTATTAGAATTCAGTAGCTACAGTATTTGTAGCTGCTGACTTTTATCTTTTTTTCAAACAGGGCGAAGAACAGTTTGATGTGCTTAATAAGGGAGCATACTGCAAAGAAATGTAACCACTTAACGACAGCATGGTGTACATTTACTGCTGCAAGGTGGCAGCATAACACAAATCGCCATCTATAAACCCTTTCTAAGTAACGACACAACAAAGCTCTTGATCCACTCCCTGGTCATCTCTCGTCTCAACTACTGCAACTCCCTTCTCTTTGGCTTACCTCTACATAGGCTATCCCCCCTTCAATCCATCATGAATAGTGTTGAGCGAACCCGGACTGTAACGTTCGGGTCCGTACCGAACTTTCGGGTGTCCGAGACCCAGACCCGAACACGGACATTTCAAAAAACGTTCGGGTTCGGGTCCCGGGTTCTGGAATTTTACTCCATGTGTTGAGAAGCTGCAGGGCAGCCAATCAACAAGCGTTTCACTGGTTTGCCCTTAGAAGCCATCACAGCCATGCCTACTAATGGCATGGCACTTTGCGAACAACTAACCGACGGGACGTCGAAGAGTTGTGTACCTCATTTTAAGGTCTTGGGCCCTGGGCTTGGGCTTGCAAAAAACTTTACAGGCACAAGCCCAGACCCAGAGCCTGTGGGCTTTCAAGCCATGCCTGGGCTTGCAATGTCAGGCCCAAGCGAGTTGTGATAAGTACTACCTAACTTCCCCCCTATCGGATACATCTCCATTCGGTTTCTCTTCCCTCAACGTCATCAACTCTGCTCTCTACTGGTCCCTCACCTAGTTCTCGAAACAACACAGCAATGAATCTTTCCC
>BLSH010170685.1:420865-433621 GCA_018402905.1 Glandirana rugosa
TGTATGGGTGATGGATGGGTGGGCATGGATGTATGGGTGACAGATGGGTGGGCATGTATGTATGGGTGACAGATGGGTGGGCATGTTTGACTGTGTATGGGTGATGAGGGGTCCCTGCCTGTCACATAGCGGTGCTGTGGGCACTTCAGATCCTGCCCACAGCACCGCTGCATCTCCTCTCTCCCCCCTCTCCCCCCTCCCCTGTCACACTGCACCGATCGGTGCGGAGAGGGGGGAGACAAGCCGGCACTTCCGCCGGCTTGTTTACATGTGATGCTCCGTCATTTGACGGAGCGATCACTTGGTAAACGGCCGCTCCAAGCGGCCATTTACCGTGATCCGTGATGCGCCGGGTCTCATAGACCCGGCGGTCACGGATGCTCCCAGGTGCGCGCCCCAGGGGGCGCGCGGGAGCGCGATTGTGGGAGGACGTTATATAACGTCCTCCCACAACAATGGGTGCCACTTGCCGACGTGTATCTACGCTACACGGTCGGCAAGTGGTTAAACGCCACTGCCTACCTGATTATTGTTGCTGACCAAGTACATCCCTTTATAACTATAGTGTACCCATCTTCTGATGGCTCCTTCCAGCAAGATAATGACCATGTCACAAAGCTCAAATCATCTCACCACTGGACAATGAGATCACTGTACTCCAATGGCCTCCATAGTCACTAGATCTCAATAAAAAAGAGCACCTTTGGGATGTGGTGGAATGGGAGGTTTTCATAATGGATGTGCAGCCGACAAAAATCTGCAGCAACTGCATGATGCTATCATGTCAGTACGGACCCAATTCTCAGAGGAATGTTTCCAACACCTTGTTGAATCTATGACACGAAGAATTAAGGCAGTTCTGAAGGTGAAAGGGGGTCCAAACCGGTTCCAGCAAGGTGTACCTAATAAAGTGGCACAAACACAGCTGCTGGTCCCACACTGACATCCTTGTGAATGCAAGATCTTGACACAGACAGTTTGGGGATACGCAAACCCAATAGACATTAATGGGACTGTCTGCACAGGGATGTACAGAACATCTGCGCTTTCCTGTGTGGGTAAATATAGCCTTTCCACAGGGTATGCATCGATATACCCCATGTGAATGAGGCCTTTTGGTGACACTGGTGGGTAAGCATGGCCTTTGCATGGGGTATGCATTGATACTCCTCATGTAAACAAGGCCTAATAGTACAGCAAGTCACAGTGTTCCCACCAGACCAATGCAGCCAGCAAAAGTGCCCCTAATCTCTGCCACATCTGTATAGTGTCACCAGAACCAGTGCAGCCACCAAAGGCATTCCTGATCACCACCACCCTACTGCCTCTGCCTGCTGCCTGTACTGACCCTGGCCTCTTAATTGGCCTAATTTCTTTTTGCTCTCTGCACTGAACTTGTTTATTAACCTTGTCTTGCCTGCCACCTGAACTGATCCATCTGCACGTCCCACTGACTACATTCCTGAGAGATACCAGTGTCAGCCATCCCCTACAGGCAACTGCACTCCAGGGACCACAGGAACTCTTTCATTCTTACTTTCTTTAGCCTCCTGTACTTCCTGGCCAGTGAACATGGCATTCCTGGGGGCAGCCACTTACTAGTAGGCTAGGCTTGTTTAGCTTTTAGAAATGGGGGCTACTATAAGTAATGCTACACTACGCTATATTCCCTGATGACTTGCACAGATGTGACCACTACAGTATATTGTTTTCTGTGCAGTGTTGGTTGATGTTTGTGATACACAAGATGCAATGTCTGAAACATAATCAGTCAAAACATTGGAAAAGTCTCACACACGTGGTATCCTCATACTTGGAAGGAGTAGCAGAATGTGTTTTGGGGTGACATTCTAAGTATGCCCATGTTGTGTGTGAAAAATATCATATAAGACTGACAACTTTGTGTAAAAATATTAGTTTTCATTTTCTTTCCACATTTTCCAAAACTTGTGGCAAAAATAAGTCTTCAAAGGGATCATGCCTCCTAAAAATACCTTGAGGCATTTACTATCCGCAATGCAGTAATTTTGTGAGTGTTTCCACTGTTCTGGTGCTTCAGGGCCTCCAATAATGTGATAGGTAGTCAGGAAACTGGGTGCATAGTTTATGCCCCTAGAAAGCCTTAATGTGCTCATTGAATTTTGAGCCTCTCTATGTGGCTAGGCTGTGAAAACTCACACATGCTGTACCTCATACTCAGGAGGGTAGTGAATGTTTTTTGGGGTGTAATTGTAACTATGCCTGTTGTGTGTGAAAAGTAACTTAGTGACAACCTTGTGAAAAAAGACAATTTTATTTCATTTCTAAATTTTCCAAAAAACTGTGGCAAAAAATGACAACTTCAAAAAATTCCCCATGCCTGTTACTAAATACCTCGGACTGGCTTCTTTCCAAAAATGGGTAATTTTGAGGCTATTTATACTGTCCTGGCATTTTAGAGCCTCAAGAAATGAGATATGCAGTCAGAACATCAGGACTGATTTATTTGCAAATATATGTACCATAGATTGTAGACTCTATAACTTACCTGCAGACTAAATAATATACATCCACCGATTTGATTTATATTTACCAAAGAAATGTAGCAGAATACATTTTGGCCTAATTTTAAGAAGAAAGATCATTTATTTATGCAACATTTTATAACAGAAAGTAAGAAAAACTTTTTTTTTCCAGAAAATGGGGGTCTTGTTTTTCCTTTATATAGCAAAACATAAAAAAACATCAAAACTACCATCAAAAGAACGTTCTATCTGTCTCAAAAAAAAAAAAAAGATATAAAATGAATTTGTGTACAGTGTTGTATGTTGTAATTGTCACTCAAAGTGTTACAGTGCTCAAATCTGAAAAATGGCCTGAGCAGAAGGGGGGTGAAACTGTATGGTCTTGAAGAGCTAAAGCAATGTGTTAAAGTGGTTCTGCATGTGTTTTTTAAAAAAAACGAACTAAAGAAAAAAGATCAAATATTTGTAATTTTCATATATTCAAGTAAATGTTGCACATAAATATATCATGTTTATTATTTCCCAGCCCAGATAGAGTCAGAGGAAGGACTCCATCCCGATCCCTCCCAGCTCTATATGAATGTGTATGGTGTTAAAGACAGCGAAAGTGAACAACAGTACTAATGAGAGAAGCTACCACTGTGCTCTCTGTTTGGTATACCCAGTGCTGGGGCAAAGTCATCTAAAGCCCAGGGCAAACATGCCAAACTTCACCCCTCCCGACCCCCCCCCCCCGATGTATGAGCATTAAATCCCCCACAAAAACACTGATCACTAATCTGCATACTTACCCCACAAGCATAATTTCTCCCAGTACAAATCCCCCTTGCTGAAATCCCCCTCTCACCACAAATCTTTGCTCCCCCCACCCCCCAAATCCCTCCATCTCAAATGCCCCCTAAAAGAAGAAAATTCACCCCTCATAGCACAAATCCTATACCCCAAAAATGTCCCCCCTAGTGCACATCTCCCCCCTCCACACACAATTCAAATCCCTTCCTCCCAGCACAAATTCCCCCCAAATCCCACCCATGCTAGCACAAATCTTTCCCCCCTCCCACACAAATCCCTGTAACTCTTAGCACCCCCCCAATTCCCCCTCCTGGAACAATACTTACCCTTGCCATTCCCCAAATTCCCCCTTCCAACAAAAAACCCCTCCCCCCAATCTTCTAGTAGCACCCCCACCTCACATGATACCACAATGCCCAGGGCAGCGCCACTCCTGCCCACCCCTTGTCCTGGCCCTGGATATACCCATAAATCTCTGTCATCAGTGTATCCTGTATTAAAGTGATACTAAACTGTCACATTTTTTTGCCTATATCTGTTGCAAAATAATAGCATTACGTGAAAAGTCTAACCTTTTGTGACATTTTTGCTTTTAAGTCGTTTTATTCAGGCTCAGTTTTTCTCATTTCCGCTTGTCCTGTTTGCTGGATGACCCGTGTATTGCCAATCTCATGTCATATACTGTAGTGGTCACATCTGTGCAAGTCATCAGTGTCACCCGTGCATGCGCGCTCACACCTATGTGACTACAGCCCTGCATAGGAATGCTGGCTGCGCCCGCACTCACTGTGTCCCTGGGCATGGAGGACGCTGTAGCTCCACCTCCCATGTGGGGTGACACGGGTAACACTGAGATCGGCAATACACGGGTCACCCAGCAAACAGGACAACCGGAAATGAGAAAAATGGAGCCTGAATAAAACAACTTTGAAGCGAAAATATCACAAAAGGTTAGACTTCTCATGTAATGCTATTATTTAGTAACAGATATAGGCGAAAAAATGTGAGGGTTTAGTATCACTTTAAGTGTATATAAAAATAAAGATGTAAAACATTTGAAAAAATTGTGGTTTGGGTCTCTGCATAAATATTGCAGTTCTCTACCAAGATTGCAGCTAAAGAGGTAGTAACAACACAAATCCTTTACTATGTAAGGAGCAGGAGCATATACACTAAACTGTGCTTGATTCTGTTGTTAATCTACTTAATCCATTTCCCTTAGTATATGCTGTGAATAGCTTTGAATGGACATCTTATCTGAATATAGTAAACAATCGTTTTCTACCAAAAAAAAAAAGTAAAACACTATGAATTCTATTATGGCACTTAGGCAAATGATATGATCCAACACTCAAACCGCCCTAAGCACATAAATTGGAATAAACTGCTAAATATTTAATTACTTGGACAGTTAATCAGCATGTTTGTACTGATGACTGCGTGTGTTCTTTCTATTAATGTACTGCTCGATATTCTGTGCAGAAAAGTTCCTTTACTCCAATAAATGTCAGATTAAAAACACACGACCTTGTCCAAAGTGTGGTTATAGATTGGACAAAGCATTGATGAAAGCTGCCATATTATCATGATTGTCTAGTTAATACAATGCTAACCTTATTAGAGATAATCTAGAAGTGAGCTTTTTGTCAGATACCGCACAATTTATGACAGCACGGTACTGAACATCTTTATAGAGCTTAATATAACTTTTCTTACTGGCTATATCCACAAAATAGAAAATGTCATTCCCAGAATACAAATTGCCGGAACCTAGCAGGCACATTTGAAAATGTGTTAAAAAGTTGAAAACTTTTTAAATGTGAAAACTTGATTATATAGGTAAATTAATACCCATGTCTGTTCAGCTGCATAAATAAAAACATGCTTGTATTTGCTTTGTACTAGTGTTAACTTTTTTCTGTTAACTTAAACTGGGGATTTATTTTTGGAACACTTTTAAATAATGCATAAAGCCAAACTATAGGTATAATTATAGGTGTAAATAATTTATTTTTTAACTAGGGAGTTTATTGTTTGAGCATATGGTAAGGTATATTATGATACTTGTATATGTTAGGTAAGTTCTATATTAATACTTCAGAACAGAATAAGTTGTACATACTAAAAGACATTTTAATAATTTATGATTTAGCTAAGTTTCATTCTAGCAGTTTCTAAGAATGCCTGACATATGAAAGAGCTTTTTCAGGCATTTTCCACTAGTAAACTGGGTGTTATGTCAGAAACTGGCCAGAAATTGTCCAACTCCAGCTCAAACACTCCAGCTTGTGTCTCCAATGGGGGGATTTCCATGCACTTCCTGGCAGCATTATATGGGAAATCTCTTATCAGGAGCATAGACAACAACAAAAACACATTTTATTAAGTGTAAAAGGAATTTAATTTAGCATAATATAAGGGTTAAAGTGTACTTACAACCACAGTGTTTTTCTTACTACCTATGTTCCTGTTGGGGAGATTTACCCTTTCTGTTACTCCTAGGAACTATTGTCTCCGGCTCTGAAAGGGATGGGGGAATTCACACTTTGTAAGACGTCACAGAAGAAGAACAGGGAAAATATTTTAATGGGGAAACCTGTTCTAGTTACCATTGGGTTGATTTACTAAAACTGGAGAGTGCAAAATCTAGTGCCGCTCTGCATAGGAGCCAATCAGCTTCCAGGTTTTTTGTCAAAGCTTAAAGAGGAGTTCCACCCAGTTAAAAGTCAGCAGCTACAAAAAATTAGACACTCACCTGTCCCAGGCTCCAGCGATGCAGTCGCCTGAGGGCTCGCTCTTCTCCCCCTTCCCTCGGTGGCACCGGCATCACAAGTGTGGGCGCCTCGCTGTAGCTTCAAAGCCGGGCGTACACTGCATATGCGCGAGTCGCGCTGCACCTAGTGAATGGCCGGCGTATCTTCTGGGACTTGTGACATGTCGCAGAAGATCGCCGGGTGGGAGGGGAGGAAGGTGAACTTCCTTCTGGCTCCGCAGTGCCAGGAGCAGAAGTGGGACCCCCCCCCAAAAAAATGACATGCCAATTGTGGCATGTCAGGGGGTCACCTTCCTTTAAAGCAGAAGTTCCACTTTTGGGTGGAACTCTGCTTTAATTGCACAAGCTAAAGTAGAAAGCTGATTGGCTACCATGCACAGCTGCAACATATTTTGCACTCTCCAGGTTTGTTAATCAACCCCACTGGTTAATAGGTAAAATCCCCTTGCTTTAGAGCAGGAGTCTCAAACTGGTGACCCTCCAGCTGTTGCAGAACTACAATTCCCATGAGGCATTGCAAGGCTGACAGTTACAATCATGAATCAATCATGAATCTCATAGGCAGAGGCATGATGAAACTTGTAGTTCTGCAACAGTTGGAGGGCCACCAGTTTGAGACCCCTGCTTTAGAGAGATCTGCTTTTACTTCTGCTGTGGGTTGATTTACTAAGGGTAAATAGACTGTTCACTTTGCAAGAGAAGTTGCACTTTGCAAGGAAATTTTCCCCAGAGTTTTGTGAATGAGGTGAAGCTCTGGTGAATTCCATTATTTAATAATGAGCAAGAAAAAAACTGCTTTGTTTTATTCCTTGCACGTGATTGGGTATTGTCTTCAAAGTGAAACCACATTCAGGAAGCTCTGGAGCAGATTCCTTTGCTCGCTGCAACTTCCTGTGCAAAGTAAATCAAGACAAAAAATACACACAAAAGAAAAAAAACTAGCAGGTGTGCAGATCAACAGTTTTGTACAGCCTTCCAGTGAGCTATTGGTGATAATTAGACAAGTCAAAGGGTGCTGCTGCTCTCTATGGATCTTCTGGTTGGCAGGAACACAACTAGACAAAAACACAAACGGGCACAGCCACCCTAGTGTGACTCAGCTTTAGTATGGTTAAGTTAAAAACATTACAATGGTCAAACTCTCATTGTGTGAAGATAAATACAGCATAAGCATTCCACTGCGGCCGCACTCCTAAAACCACCTCAAGATCCTGACAGGGGAGAAGGGAGCCGCTGATGTTCAACCTAGCTGCCCCAGTTACACTAGGGTAGCTTTGCGCTCTCTTCTTTTGTGCTTTTTTCCTTAGCAAAGTGAACAGTCTATTTGCCTTTTGTAAATCAACTCCTGTGATTGTGGGGCAGGAAAAGAAAGGACATCACCCAGATAGAACACAGACATCACAAATATCAAACAGGGGTCCTAAAGTGTATACATAACTTAAGGTGGCCACCATACATGATTCATTTTCTTTCATTCAGCCCTCTTGTTGAATGAAAGGAAATTACCCGATTCCCCCATCCACACATTTGATGTGGACATTTCTCCTGCTGAGCCAGTGGCGTCACTAGGGGGGACACCCACAGAGGGATGACACCCTGCTGAGCCGAGGGTGGTGGAGAGTTCTGGGTTCCAGTGCCACGGGCGCGCTATCCCTGAGTGAGACTCTGCTCAGTCTCATTCACATTGTGGCTGCCTCCTGTCACAAGCGAGCCGCCCAGAGAGTGACAGTCTGAGCAAGAAACTCTCGGGTGGCTCCACACTGGTTCCTCCTCCGCTTGCTGCTCAGGTGCATGAGGGGAGGGGGGTCTTTACTGATGGAGGGGGGTGGTTTATCTTGGGGCCTGTCACGTACCTGATGGTAGAGTCTGACTTATGCAGTAGGCAACCTCTCTTACGGCCCTGGTTCCAGAACCCCTGGTAGAGCAGACAGGGAGTGCTGGAGCGCAGGGGGGCATGAGGGCTGGATTGGACCCAGATGGTGGTAAGATGTCGTCCAGAAGTCCGTGCAAGACTGAGTAGTGATACAGGCCGGGTTACTAACATGCGGGCAGAGCGGTACAGGAGGAGCAGGCAGTCGGATGCTCGGGTGCAGGCAGGTTCGGTAACAGGCGGGCAACTGAAGTACAAAGGGATCAGGCAGGAGAGTGGTCGTAGGCAAGCTGGGGGTCGGTGCAGGCAGAGTTCAGGCAGATACGTGATCAAGCTGGGTCATAGGTAAACAGGAATCTCAGAACTGGTCGCTAAGGAACACTGAAATGCTGTAGAATGGACAGCAATGGATGTTGGGTGCTGTCCGCTTAAATGGGCTATTCTGGTGCCAATGCTGGAGCATACGCTCGCGCAGTGGCCATGGATGTTTCTTTACATTGTCCCCCCCAAGGGGCAGCCTCCAGATACCCAAAGGGGCTCTTAGGTCTGGGTGTCTCCTCCAGAACAACTAAACAAGTTCTTCAGCATGGATATGGTCCTCAGGTTCCCATGAGCTCTTCTCGGGCCCATTCCCCTTCCATTTGACCAAGAACTGGGTGGCACCATGCCATTTTCTGCAATCGAGGATGGCTTCAACCTCAAACTCTTCCTCACCGTCCACAAGGATCGGCACAGGTGGAGCCGTCCTCTGATCTGGGAAGGGGTCCTGGATCACTGGTTTTAGCAGGAAGACATGGAACACGGAATGGACCCGCAGGGATGGTGGCAGATCCAATTTATACACCCCACTGTTCATTTTTTTCTTTACGGGGAAAGGGCCAATGATTTTTGGGCCCAGTTTTTTCGAGGGGAAAGACAGCCTCAGGTTCTTGGTTGCCAACCAGACCCGGTCACCTGGTTGTAAGTACAGCTCCCCACATTTCCTCTTGTCAAAAGCCCTCTTATAGTGTTCCTGTGTCTGAGACAGTGTCCCTTTAGCAGTTTACTGTTCTTTTCCAGGAATTCTGTTGTCTTTTGTACCGCTGGCACCATACTTTCTGGGATCAATTTGGGTGTAAACGTAGGGTGGTAGCCGAAATTCACCCACAATGGAGATTGCTTGGTAGCTGAGTGTATGGTGTTGTTGTAGGTGAACTCGGCTATTGGTAGTAACGAGACCCATTCATCCTGAGCAAAACAGGAGTAACAGCGGAGGTATTGTTCTAAGGTCTGATTAGTCCTTTCAGTCTGACCATTTGTTTGGGGGTTATAGGCCGATGAAAATGCCAATTCGATTCCTAATGCTGCACATAGGGCTTTCCAGACCTGGGTTGTGAACTGCACCCCACGATCTGAGAAAGTCTCTGCAGTTTCAACTGCGGTAGGGGTGCCTTTCATGGGAATAAAGTGTGCCATTTTGGTAAGGCGGTCCACAACCATGAAGATGGAATTAAACTTTTCAGATAGAGGTAGCTCTACTATAAAGTCCATTGAAATATGGGACCATGGGCGCTCTGGAATGGGAAGCTGGTTTAACAGACCTCAGGCTTTAACCTGGCTGGTCTTGTTTTGGGCACAAACGGGACAATCGTTGACATATTCTCTGCAGTCCTTGTTGGCGGAAGGCCACCAAAAGGAGCGCGACAGCAGCTCCGCAGTTTTGCGACCTCCAAAATGTCCCGCCAGCTTGTGATCATGGCTAAGTTCCAGCACTGAGAGGTGTAGTTCCTTTGGAATGTATATTTTGTCATGGTACCACCACAGCCCATCCTTCATTGTCAGCCTAGGGTCCGGAGACATAGTGGATTTGGCCAGAGATTATCTTATCTGAGACAGTAAGTCTTCCTGGGTCAACAGGAAGTTCCGGGAAGAAAGGATGGTGTCTGGTGGTGCGGAACCTCCTGGTTTACTGAACATTCTGGATAAGGCGTCGGGCTTTACATTCTTCGACCCGGGCCTGTAGGTAATGTGTAGTTGGAAGAGGGAGAAAAATAAAGCCCAACGTGCCTGATGGGTTTTTAGTCTTTTGGCGGTGGAGAGAAGCCTTTTGGCCTCACCTCTGGGAGAGGACTGCTCCCACTGCAGTCTCCGAAGCATCCACCTCCAGGATGTAGGGCAAGGCTGAATCCAGATGCTTCAAGACAGGTGCAGATGTGAATAACTGCTTGAGATTTAGGAAGGCTTCATGGGCCTTGGGGGGCCAGTGGAAATGGGTGTTCTGTTTGGTGAGCTGGGTAATCGGTGAGATCACCGCAGGGAACCCTTTGATAAACTTCCTGTAGAAGTTGGTGAAGCCTACAAGCCGTTGGACGCCTTTCCTGTCTACAGGAGCTGGCCAATTCAAGATGGCAGACACTTTCTGTGGGTCCATAGTGACTCCGGTAACAGAAATGATAAGGCCTAGGAACGGAATGCCAGAGCATTCGAATGCACACTTTTCGGCCTTGGCGTAGAGCCCATGTTGTCGGAGACGCTGTAATACACACTTGGCGTGTCTGTGGTGCTCATCCATTGTGGCAGAAAAAATGAGGATATCGTCCAAGTAGACAATGATGAATTGGTCCAGATAATCCCATAAAATTCCTTCACTAAGTGTTGAAAAGTGATGTAACAAAACCCAAGATATTCGTAATGGCCGAACCGCATTCGGAAGGCCGTTTTCCACTCGTCACCCTCCCAGATGCGAACGAGATTGTAAGCCCCGCGGAGATCCAACTTGTGAATACTGTAGCTGAACCAAACCTTTGAAACAATTCTGGGACCAGAGGTAGCGGGTAGCGATTTTTAACTGTGAACTTGTGGAGGTCCCTGTAGTACAATCAAGGTCAAAGGGAATGGTCCTTCTTTTCCACAAAGAAGATCCCTGCTCCTGCCGGGGAAGTGGAAGTCTGGATGAATTCATTTTTGAGATTCTCACGTAGATAAGCCTTGAGGGCCTTCAGCTCTACCTCCGAGAGGGGATATATCCTGCCAAATGGTACCTCAGCACCGCGAAACAGCTCTATCGGTCAGTCATAAGAGCTGTGAGGTGGAAGTTCATCTGCCCCTTTCTTACTGAACACATTGAGGAACTTGTGGTAGACCACAGGAACTGCTACGGATCCGCGTCTAGACATAGCACAGAAGGGGGAACTTCCGACACCGGCTGCTGGCAATGGTGCTGACAGTAGAGGGAGGAGAAGTGAACTTCCCCGGTAGACCAGTTAATGGTGGGGCAGTGAGCCTGGAGCCATGGCAGTTCCAAGATAATAGGGAAGAGAGGGGACACAATAACGTCCAACAGCAGGTGTTCCGCGTGACCGTTAATAGTTTTGGCAAGGAGAGGGTGACGGCACCCAATTTAATGGTAGATCCATCCTCCAGGCGGATGACCATCTGGTGGGTCTTAGGTCTAAGAGGGACGTGATGCTGCACTGCAAATGTTGAGTCCAGGAAGCAAATGCATGCTCCAGAGTCGATGATGGCTGGGACCTGAATGTTCCCGCTTGGAAGCTGTAGTGTGAGGAGAAGAACAAGGCGGGTCATAGTACTTGGAAGGGACAAGTACTTGGAAGGGACAAGTACTTGGAAGGGACAAGACTTCTCCCTTTGTGGTGTGGGGCCCCTTATCACGTTTGACTGGGCAAGACTTGACAAGATGTCCAGGATCCCCGCAGTAGAGGCAGAGGTTAAAGGTCAGACGTCTGTGTCTCTCCTCTGGGGAGAGAGATGAACGTAGGAGTCCAGGCTCCGGCGGGTCTCGTGGGGTTGGTCCCGGGTAGCTGGGTGGCATCCGGGCAGGTTGTGCAGATCCTGCGGGCCTTTCCGCTCTGCGTTCCCACAGGTGGCGGTCAACCTGGATGGCCAGGTTAATCAAGGAATCCAGAGATCGGGGAACACCCACACGGGCCAGCTCATCTTTGAGCGGTTCTGAGAGACCCAGCCTGAACTGATGACAGCGCTGGAACTCCGACATATAGTCCTCCGCCACTCGGCGGCCTTGCTGGAGAGCATGGAGGGCGGCCTCTGCGGTGGCAACCTGGTGGGGGTCCTCATAGAGCCGAGCCATAGACTGGAAAAAGAGGTAAATGTCGGCGGTTTCAGGAGCCTTTTGTTCCAGTAGCCAGTGGGCCCAGGCTTGGGGTTCATCCAGTAGAGAGATGACCAATCCCACCTTGGTGGTTTCCAGGGAAAAGGTGCGGGGCTGCAAGGCAAAATAGAGCTCACAAGTGTTACGGAACGCCCAAAACTTCTTACGGTCCCCCGTGAACTGTTTGGGAAAAGGCACGTCGGACTCCGTGGGCAAGGTGACCATAGTACAGGCAGTAAGCTTGCTGAAACTTGAAGGAACAGGCAGGGAGAGCTCCAGGAACCTGTTCTCCAACTGTGTATACCCTCTTTGTAAGTCCTTCACCGATTGGGTGAGCCCTGTTAGGTGCAGGCTCCATATGTGTCAACCTCTTGTCCAAGGACCTCGAGAGGGACGGACAAGGAAGTTCAAAGTCGTTCGAATGACGGACATGATACCAGTGGAACGGGTGCCTCAGGCTGCACGGAAAAGGGTTTGTCAAGTGCCCCCTGGCATTCTTCAAAACCCGCAAGGCATTGTGAACACTCGAGATAAAACGGAACGTCGGGGCGTGGAAAAGGGACCTTTGGTGGTTCCACCCTAACCAGTAGAGAGATGACCTACTTGGGGTTCGGACCCGGGTGACCGATGACCTTGTTTTCCGAGGACTTTGGCGGCTGTAAATGGAGAAAAAGGTCAGATACCGAGCCGAGATACTCCTGGGGGTGGT
>BLSH010170685.1:440206-458367 GCA_018402905.1 Glandirana rugosa
CACACATTTACAAGTGCATGCGTAAGCTGCAGGCCTCGTCAAGGCTCCCTGTATACTGCAGACCTAACTCTATATATGAGAGGCTTCAAAATGGAAGCACATGCAATTTAATGGATAGATGGAGGACAGGTGACTGGAGGAGCCCATCCCCCCTTAAAGGTACAGGACCAGACACCCAGCCGTGGCCTAATGGCTGGTGTGTACCTGGTGTGCGCCCAAAGTTACAATACAAAACAAGGTCACTGTCCACCACCTATAACTGGTGTTCCTATCTGTACCTGAGGATGTGTCTGTGTAGCCTAAATCGGTGACCGGATACGGAAACGCTGTGGTTGATGTACAGACCTAAGACCTCCATCCAACTACCCTGAATATTATTTCATATACGCTTTGAAATCTCTTATATTTGGTAAGAGTACCTATTTCTTATGGTGAAGGTGCACAGTGCATGCCGGTGTATTGCAACTTACTGGAAGTATTGGTCATTCTGCTGGTGTTGTCTTGGGTGATGGACTGATTATGAACTAATTTATTTGAACACGGATTCACTATGTCCTTATAAAAAAAGACATTTTTCTTTTCCTTGTTTTTGGTTATTATCATTGGATGAATTAATTTAAGGTGTGGATTGGGCTGATTCTGAGTCCACCCTGTTTCTGTTCATCAATATGTGATTTATGTCTCAACACTGTTCATGTATGACCTGCTTAATATTGTTTGTTCACATTTATTCTCTTGCGCTACACATTTTGTTACATAGTGTTACATACAATTTGGGAAGTTGTGGTGTTAGCAGCTTGAGTTTACTGTCACAATTTTATGTACTGTTTTTCTGGTAGCGCAGTAGTGCTTCTTCATTTGTGTATAACTAACATATTACATTATATTTCATACATTTCATATATTTCATATATTTCAGAGCCCGTTATTACTCAAAATAATATTTAAACTTCATCATTGCCAACAAACGGGAAGTGAAAGGCAAACACAGCAAATTAAGGGAATCCCTTGGGATCCCCCAGGTCACCAGAACTAGTGCCCCCAGTGAAAGATTTCCCCTCTATTACTTTTCGGACAACCAAAAATGTAGCATTTTTTTTTACTCTCCCGTTCAATTTTAATGGCAACCAGTACAAATAGAGAGGGTGAATCTCTCTAAATTCTATGTGAACTACAGCCAAGACAGTGTTAATAAGAGAGAATCAAAAGCATGTCAGCTCACTGCATTGCAGAAGATAAAAGTTTGCAGAAAGACTTAGAGTAGTTGGAATACAAGACTGTAAATGTACCTAAATAAATAAACCCCAACATGAGGCAATGTCAGAATGAAATGAATAAAAATGATGAAAGAAATCTATGCAGAACTAATCAAATAATACAACACCTAATATTTACATAGACGAAATAAGATTTCAATAATAATAATGCTACTAAAGAATATGTGTGCCTGTTGGTGACATCCAGAACTTAGTAGAATTTTTATACATTCATTAAAGACGGCAAGATTTGAAATCTGTGCCAGAGAGACCCCAGGCCAGTCATTTTTATTGGCAGTAAACACTTATCAGATGCTGAAATTTCCCACAAATATTCCCATGAAAAATCTAACTAGGACACAGTATTTTCTGTCTTACTTGATTTACGAAAAGTTAAGATTTACATTTTATACAAAACTCAAAACAAGTTGTTATAAAACCATTATGGAAACACGCTCTAAAAACGTTATTCATACTTCTTATTTGTTAGACATGAACAAAATAAATAACTCATAAAAAGGTGTTGATGTGAGCCTTTTTCTTCATACAGAAATATACTGTATAGAGTATATCATACATAAGGGGTTTTGACTGTTTATTAGAGGTGTGATAAATGATAACACATTCAGACAGTACCTTTTGAAAATGCCTGGAACAAGCAATGATGTTGGTGTTTGTGGCTACATTTGGACCCTACCAGAAAGCTCTTTTACTGCTTGTAAAGAATACGCAAATACTTAAAATATTCATAGCATGGGCATAGGTTCATTTAAGCACTTGCTTACTGGGCACTTAATCCCCCCTCCTGCCCAGACCAATTTTTGGCTTTCAGCACTGTCGCATTTTGAATGATAATTGCACAGTCGTGCGACATTGTACCCAAACAACATTTCTATCATATTTTCCCACAAATAGAGCTTTCTTTTGGTGGTATTTGATCACCTCTGCTGTTTTTATTTTTTGCGCTATAAACAAAAAAAGGTCACAATTTTGAAAAAAGAACAATATTTTTTGCTATAATAAATATCCCAAAAAAAAAATATATATATATATATATATATATATATAAAAATAAATGATTCATCAGTTTTGGCCGAAATACATTCTTCGACATATTTTTGGTAAAAAAAAATCGCAATCGGTGTATATTGATTTTTTTGCACAAAATGTATCCCTTCTACGAACTGTGGGAATTGATTTATGGCGTTTTCATTATTTATTTTTTTACTAGCAATGGCGGCGATCTGCGATTTTTATCGGGACTGCAACATTGCAGCGAACATGTAGCACGAGAGCGCGCCGCCGCTGGTTGTGAATGCGAGTGGGGAGCGTGCAGAGGGGGGGACGTCCATGGACGTCCCCACCGACAATTCAGGTCCGTGCTGTAGCTGTCTTTCGGCTATAGCGCGGATCTGTACTGGTTAAAGTAGAACATCAACAGGGACATCGTCAGCACCAAGAATCTGACAGAGGTTCTAACTCTTCCACATTCCACATTAAAATAATCCTGTCACTACATGGTCAAACAAAAATGAGCGCAGCCTATAACAAAGGAAATATACCCTTCTGTCCAAAGGCCCATGTGGACAGAAGGGTACATTGCATTCTCTAGATATTTATTTGTCCACTTGTAATTGGCTAGATGTCATCAGAAATGGGGATTGTTATTTTGTGATTCCATTTAACCTCATCTATTCACCTACTTATTAGTGATCCAATTAGCCCCGCAGTAGATTTATTGGATTTATTTCCACAATTTTTTCACATCCACTGATCTGTGTGGGATCTTGTCTTCTAGTGCAGCCTGTTTTTCAAATACATTGCCTTCTTTATAGGCTGCGCTCACTTTTATTTGACCCTGTAGTTACAGGATCACTTGAGGGGAATTTTTTTTTCTGTAAAGGTTTTACAAAACATATCAACACTGATGCCAATGCTGAAAATACACATTCAAATACAGTATAAATACAGATATAATACAAATATAGTAATAAATACAGAACCTTGATAGGTTCTCAAACCGACACAAATTGAGGGAGGAGGGCGCGCTGACGTCACCACTGTGTTTGGAGTGCCGGCCGGCTTACATGCTTACATGCGTTTTTATTCAAGTTAAATGTGAGTACATTACTTTATATATTTTAATAAACTGTCCTCAACGTACTTCACTATGAGTCATCCTCTCTTCTATATGATGCACTGGTAACCGTGAGTGGGAGAGCGTGATTTAACGTGATAAGATTCCTAGCCCTTTGGTGATCATAAGAGAGGAAGGTGCTGCATAGAGATAAAGGGACCTTGTCTGAAGTGGAACAAGAGTGACCCAGATCTCAGGTCGGGGACTTACAGGCAATTGAACACTTAGTGTTCTGGTAAGCCCCCTTATTATTATTGGTGTTAGACCTCTGAGTCACTTCACCTTTCTTTCTTTGGTGTGATATCACTTTAACGTACTTCACTACGAGTTATCCTCTCTTCTATATGATGCACTGGTAACCGTGAGTGGGAGAGCGAGACCTAACGTAACAGAATTTCCTAGCCCTTTGGTGATCATAAGAGAGGAAAGTGCTACATAGAGATAAAAGGGACTTTGTCCGGAGTGGAATAAGAGTGACCCAGATCCCAGGTCGGGGACATACATGCAAGTGAACACTCAGTGTTCTGGTAAGCCCCCTTATTATCATTGGTGGCGGACCTCTGATTCACTTCACCTTTCTCTCTCTGGTGTAATATCACAATTATGATGAACCACATAGACTTTTAGTGGTGTAGGGAATACCACACCATTGGGACTTTATATCAACTTTTCTATTTTTATCTTTATCATATTTTTAATGTGAGCGCAGCTTATTGTTTTTCTCTTCTCTTGCATACATATGTAATTTGGCTGCTGCTGTTTCTTGGACTTTTTAGCGCTGTTTATTGCGTATTCTATCGACACAAATTGATAACTAAAACTGTTATAAAGTGAAAAAATTAAAAAATTAAAAAATCTAATTATGTGCAAAAATTATGTTTCTACTTTAAACACATGCTAATTTAAACAGAATAAATTAGAGAAGCTGCTCGTTATAAAGTGTAACAACACCTTCAGATAATAATATGAAAAAAGTAACCGCGCTCCTTAGTGTAATGCATAATCAGTTAAAGCAAATATACTACTCACAATATATTAAATAAAGCTTTAAAATACGACCAAAGTGATAAAAATATTGTCACTAAACGACAAGTAAAAGTTATAGTCCATATAACAAAGCAAACAAAGTCCAAAATAATCCCAGTGTGGTAAACAGTCACCATGAGTAAAGATAAATATCCTTTCCACCAACATGCAGATGCACAGTACACTCACCAGACTCTATTGACCCCCATTGCAGGGAGCCAAGAACAGCAAGAAGGGTATTTCCTGAGAAGTCACAGGCTGATCACTTTACATTCGAATACATGTTTCTGCTGGTATCCATTCAGATACCCTGGTAGGAAATCCTCAAAGAGATGTATATCAGCGCTAAATTATAACTCAATATGAGTGTACAAGTGAGAGGGAAGAGAGAAGAGGACTCTCATGTTGTAGTATTTAAAAACTATTTATTAAATCCAACAATATCCACTTATAAGTTGAACAGATTCAGCTTACAAGACAATGGGAACACCGATTTGCATACCACCCACCTTCCAACTACCGTAAATGACATATCTCAAAAGCTCTGCCCTGGAGCCCTCTTCTCTCTTCCCTTTCACTTGTACACTCATATTGAGTTATAATAGAGCGCTGGAGCAGCGTGATATACATTATCTCACAAAATTGAGTACACCCTTCACATTTTTGTAAATATTTTATTGTATCTTTTCGTGTGACAACACTGAAGAAATTTAATTTTGCTAAAATGTAAAGTAGTGAGTGTACAGCTTGTATAACCGTGTAAATTTGCTGTCCCCACAAATTAACTCAACACACAGTCATTAATGTCTATACCACTGGCAACAAAAATGAGTACACCCCTAAGTGAAAATGTCCAAATTGGGCCCAAAGTGTCAATATTTTGTGTGACCACCATTATTTTCCAGCACTGCCTTAACCCTCTTGGGCATGGAGTTCGCCAGAGCTTAACAGGTTGCTGCTGGAGTCCTCTTCCACTCCTCCATGATGACATCACAGGGCTGGTGGATGTTAGAGACCTTGCGCTCCTCCACCTTCCATTTGGTGATGCCTCACAGATGCTCAATAGGGTTTAGGTCTGGAGACATGCTTGGCCAGTCCATCACCTTTACCCTCAGCTTCTTTAACAAGACAGTGGTCCTCTTGGAGGTGTGTTTGGGGAATGGATCATGCTCTGCTTCAGTATGTCACAGTACATGTTGGCATTCATGGTTCCCTCAATGAACTGTAGCCCCCCAGTGCCGGCAGCACTCATGCAGCCCTAAACCATGACACTACCACCACCATGCTTGACTGTAGGCAAGACACACTTGTCTTTGTACTCCTCACCTGGTTGCCACCATACACGCTTGACACCACCTGAACCAAATAAGTTTATCTTGGTTTCATCAGACCATGGGACATGGTTCCAGTAATCCATGTCCTTAGTCTGCTTGTCTTCAGCAAACTGTTTGTGGGCTTTCTTGTGCATTATCTTTAGAAGAGGCTTCCTTCTGGGACGACAGTCATGCAGACCGAAACGCGTCAGTGCGGGACCTCACGGCAAACCGGAACTGACGTATGCGTTCCAAGCAGACTGACTGAGTACGGAATCATTCGGATGAGACCGGACAGCCTGGTTGGAGCGGTGATGTACTGTTGTGTCTCTGTCTATGCTATTGACTGAATTTTAATGTGTAAGTGTTCACTTGGCGGATTTTATGAATAAACTTTTATGTAACAGAATTACGCTATGTGAAGCTGTTTATCTTTTTCCGGGTATCCGGGATCATTGTATCAGTGGATGTGTAAAGGACTGTCAGCAGAGCAGGTGCATACATATACCGAAGGGCCCTATTCAAGTGGGTTTCCGGTAAGTGGGCACTTCATAGGGAGTGGATCACTGGTGGTGCTATAAGGAACCTGGTGGCTGGCAATATCTTGTTATGAACTTTCATCCTGTTCTCTGACTCTGACACGTGGATTCTTCACCCACTTTCTAAACAGCTTGTGGACTCTGATTTCTGAAAGCGCTGTGCAGACACTATTGAACTAATTTTTACAGCTATTGATGGCTGTTGGCTTTATATGTGTATGCTTTTATGTTATGAATATTTTTTAGTACGGCAGCATTCAGATGTGCTTAATATAAAATCTATTGAGTCTGTAGCGCTGTAACTCTGTGGACAGTGGTAACTAGTATTATTACAATAAGGTTGGAAATCCAGACCAATTTGATGCAGTGTGCGGCATATGGTCTGAGCACTGACAGGCTGACCCCCACCCCTTCAACATCTGCAACAATGCTGGCAAAACTCATATGTCTATTTCCCAAAGACAACCTCTGGATATGACGCTGAGCAGGTGCACTCAACTTCTTTGATCGACCATGGCGAGGCCTGTTCTGAGTGGAACCTGTCCTGTTAAACAGCCTGCAGCTCAGTTTCAGGATCCTGACAATCTTATTATAGCCCAGGCTATATTTATGTAGAGCATCAACTCTTTTTTTCAGATCCTCAGAGAGTTCTTTGCCATGAGGTGCCATGTTGAACTTCCAGTGACCAGCATAAGAGAATGAGAGTGATAACACCAAATTTAACACACCTGCTCCCCATTCACACCTAAGTAACACTAACGAGTCACATGACATTGGGGAGGGAAAATGGCTAATTGGGCCCAATTTGGACATTTTCACTTAGGGGTGTATTCACTTTTGTTGCCAGCAATTTGGACATTAATGGCTGGAGATGAATAACTAATTACCTGTGAGTGACAGCACACTGGTCTCTGCCAGTGTTGTATAATGACAGCTCTATAGAAATAAAGAGGGGGCAGTGGTTAGAGTTGTGTTGTAGTTCTTCTATTGGAAAGCCCAATATTTTTTAGGATGACCAACAGGAAGGTGGAAATAGAAGATTTGTTTACAAAATACTCAATAAAATCAACCACAGTATTTATTACAGGCATTTAAAACTACATTGATAGCAATAAAATCATTGTAAGCACAAAATATGAAACAATTGTGTACTAATCTGATTGTTAGTCTACGTGTTTTGTCGGTATTCAGCTTCTTCAGCACTATAGACAGGTTTAGGACATGAATATGAAGAACAATCCATTTACAATAAGGACAGAAAATTCAGTTACAAAACAAATTAAACAAAGCAGATGTTAAATAATTTCCAATGCTACATTCCAATAGCAAACAACACACAAAAGAGAAAAAAGTGAAGAGAATCTATAAAACAACCCCCAAAAAATTCAGTTAATAACATGAACATAAATACGCAGACACCAACATTTACTCAACATTCAACAGTGCAGGGAAAGTCACCAATGGCATCCCAGGCTATGGGGAAGCTTTGAGGGACCCAGCAGGGGAGAAAACCTGGTATTCCAACAAGTAATTAAAATACAAATATGTATGCGCAAAAATAAGCTAGAAATCAAAAAAGAGACGCACTTCCTCCTGCCATCACAATATGCTAGCCATCAAATAAAATAAAGAATACTCAATCTCCCCCTATAAGTAGTCCCTTTGCTTCCCAAGCACTGCCTCCAGACTACAAAGGTTTATTTATTATTGAAATGTATTATTAATATTTTGTTAATTGTTTGTGTTTTTCTAACCTCATGTCCTAAATATACAGAACCTATAGTACCGAAGAAGTGGAACTCTCACGAAACTCATAGACTAACTGTTGGTTTAGGATATGACAGCTTCAAATCTATGCTTCCAGTTTTTTATTGTAGATTTAAATGTTTGCAATTAAAACACCACAGTTGGTTTTATTGAACATTATATGAACTTTTTGTTTGTACTTCTCTGGTAGTCATCCCCTTTTTCTTCTTGTTTATATTTACCTTAAAGTAGAAACTCCTTGACCAATAGTGGCACTGGGAATCCAGGTAAGGCCTAGCTCAATTTTTACAGAAACAGTTAAAATGTATTTTCCGGTAGATATTTAGCTGCCTAAATCTTTAATCATATCGTATTTAATTTGCATTTAATTCTCAGTTTAATCTGCCCAGGTTTTTAAAAGGCTTGCATTAAGAATGTAAGAGCAGGAAAATTATAAGCAGCCTGAATCAAAGCACTGTTAAAAAAAAAAAAAGAAATTTTGCAGAACATAATGAATCAACAAAGGCAATTAACTTAAGCTAATTAACAGCATAGCCAAAGAGTACACATTATTATCTACTTATACTTAGTCCAATGACAGGTCATCATGCATGTAGGCATGGGTGTTCACAGGTAGGGGCAAGGGGGGGGCAATTGCCCCCCCCAGGAATCAGATCAGGGGTTCCCCACTAGGTCCTTATCCTCTTGAGCCATGTATGCAGTTTCTGACAGTCTCTTGGGCCATGTATGCAGTCTTTGACCGTTTCCTGTACCATGTCCGCAGTCTCTGACTGTCTCCTGTGCTATGTCTGCAGTCCCTGACTGTCTCCTGTGCTATGTCTGCAGTCTCTGACCATCTCCTGTACCATGTCTGCAGTCTCTGACCGTATCCTGTACCATGTCCGCAGTCTCTGACCGTCTCCTGTACCACGTCTGCGGTCTCTGACTGTCTCCTGTACCATGTCTGCAGTTTCTGACCATCTCCTGTATCATGTCCGCAGTCTCTGACTGTCTCCTGTATCACGTCTGCAGTCTCTGACCATCTCCTGGATCATGTCTACAGTCTCTGACCATCTCCTGTATCACGTCTGCAGTCTCTGACCATCTCCTGGATCACATTTGCAGTCTCTGACCATCTCCTGTACTATGTCTGCAGTCTCTGACCGTGATAATGTAATTATGACATTGTCAAAAAGGGGCAGAGCATGGATGACCTTGAAATTATGCCCCCCCCCTGGAAAAAGTTCTGCGGACGCCCATGCATGTAGGTATACAAACTGTTTCAAAACAGTATTTGTTATTATATCATTTTGAATTTCTGATTTAAATATTGTAAACTAATAGGTAGGTAGAAATTTCTGGTTACATTATTTTTCCGGATATTTAATGGTGCTCATTTATTGGTCAAAATATTACACAAATAGAACAGTTCTTGTAAAAATCCAACTGTGTGCAGGATAAAGCAAACAGCAATTATACTAGTCTAGGGTTTGTGTTGTTCTGAGTTGTTTCAAAATTCCTGCTGGTTTGCTACTGAGATGCTATGAAATGCGTTTGCATTTAAGTTGACTTTTAAAGGGAAGAAAATAGAAAACACTCATCCTTATGCTGCTGACTGGTATATATTAGCTATAAAATCATGCAAAAACCCTAGTTATTTCCTCTGTCAGCTATTGTCCAGCAGATATACAGTACATGAACAGTAAAATATATATTTTGTAGATAATAGCTTTGCTTGTAGACTAGTCAGAAGTCCTGGTGGGTGGGTACTGCAGGAGTCAACCTACAAGGAGGTTCTGCCAACAATGTGCTAACTGGCGGACACTCATGGATGCCACATACCTGTATATACAGTAAGTGGCTATTGTGAAAGACACTGCAGTCTGCTTATAAGCAGAATTTCAGTTTGCTGATGTGTTTATAATGAATAGGTTTCACCTAGCACATGTATGCTCATAACTCAACATGTTTCACAAGGATCAATAATCCATGTTCACTTTGTTGGCAGATTAGGAACTAAACAGATTTAATGTTGCTGTAAAGGCTCAGAAATACTTAAAAAAAAAACACAATAGAATAACATGTTGATTTATAACGTTGGAATGTTAAGAATAAAAATTGATTTGAAGAGTTTATAATTTATACTTGCAACGTTATTTTTTCCTTTTCATTATGGTGTTCACAACAGTGACTGAACTACAAACTGATGTTGGCCAACTGACCAGTGTGGAAAAAAAACCTGACTTTATGCTGCATTTGCATTTACTCTTAGTGCCATTTTAGCTCATGCACTGTTTGTAAGGACTTTCTTGACCCATACTGAACCTGATAATAAAAGAAGCTCAGACCAGTAGCCCTATTTTCCAGACTGTTCCACTTTTTACATTTTGTACAGAGAATACGGAAATAAATAATACAAGTTATCTTTACAGAAAATTACATGAATATAAAAAACAACTGATAGTCAGTCATTCTGTTTTCAGAATGCAGTGGACCTGTGTGCTAGAACATAAATTGGGTCTCATTGTGGGCCTGGAACAAGGGATAGTCATGCCATACTGCAGTTACCTACACAGTGTGTGAACACACTAAACATCAGTTGTTTTTCTATCTCTCCTAGACGTGGGCCATTTTGGCAGAAAAATTGCTTGACGTTTGTAAAAGTGTGTAAGGTGTTATTTTTTTTTTCCATTAGTTTCTGAAGTTTAACCATTACCCATCCAACCATCTTCAGTACTCTTTTACCAATGCATTAACATCTAAATTTGTTTACTTTAACTTATATCAGTTTGAGGTTCATTTCTACTAGATTGAAGATGTCATATCTTCATCTATAGAACTATGGATTTTGACCATCCTTTGGTTTAGTCTTTAACAAAATATATGAACCTTCTAGGAACAAATTTAGAGAGTTGTCTGGTCCTCTCCTTCACCTGCTAGTAGCGATCTTTGTAAAAGTATAACACACTAACACATGTTTGCAGCATTTTGTATCTTTTTACTTTTTCTTTTATGTGAATACATATACTTTGTATCTTTTTATGAGAACTAGCTCTATTGTGTTTGTTTTTGTACCCATAGTATGGTAGTGTTTGAACTCCCAGGTAGATCATTAGTGATTATCACTCAATTAAGTGTGGGAGGAGACACACCATACTCTGAGAGCCTGTAAAATGTATTTATATGTCTTTTTTTCACTAAGAAGTAAGCTGTGAACAAGGCACATTACTGACGCCGAAATGCGTTAGCTGTTGATTGCCGTTGCCATGATGGAATAAAAACACCTAATTTTCTGATCCCCAAGAATGCCGGCTCATCCTTTGCTTTGATTTTGTGTAACGTGTTTAGGCGTGTAGTTCTTGAGCATTAATTCATTTTAATGGGCAGAATAAAATATTATTTTGGCCATTGAAATAAATTATTGCTCAAGCACTAAATGCACCTAGTGTTAATTCATGTTTAGGTGTGTTTAGATGTGTTTACACACATTCAGAAGCATCAAGCATTTTTTCTGACAAAACTCTGCTGCTCCTAGACACGCTAGCAGTGTTTTCTTTTTTTCTTCCCCTAAACATCTCGGCCTCTAAACTACTCTAAAAGCAATGTGTGCATGGATACATAGGCTAACATGCAGGGGCATTTAGAGGCAGAAAAAAAACACCAGGTGCCCCTAGGAGCAACTGAAAAATGGCCACTGTGCATGAGGCCTTAGCGATAAAGGTGAGGTGATGAGAATGTGGCCAGATTATGCTAACACTATAAAGATCTTAAAGGGGTATGGTTAAATATAACCTGAGCCTAATAGAAATGTACAATAATTTCAAAATGTTAAGTTTTCCATTAAATACTGTATGCTTTTTAGCCTACCTTATAGAAGAATTTCATCAAATAGCTGCTTAGCAATAGCAACTAGCAAAAAAAAAAACACTTAGCAACCCTTACATCAGAAGCCCCCCTATCACATCAGGAGTCCCCCCTATATGAGAGGATCCTCTTACAACAGAGTGCACCTATATATCAGAGTCTCTTTTTGTATCACCCCCCATCTATCAGGGTCTCCACTGATATCAGGGTCCACCCTTTGATCAAATTCCCCCCTCAGAGTTCCACCTTCAGATCAAAGTCATCCCCATCACTCTAGAGCCTCCCTCCCCCACGTTCACATTAAAGTCCTCCTATCACACTAGAGCCCTCCATTCATATTACAGTCCCAAATCACACTAGACCCCCCCTTTCAGATTAGAACTGCCATCGCATTAGGGCCTCCATGTTCTAATTGCCAAATCCCATCATTAATTTCCGTAGTTCAAGGGGATGGGCCAAAATGTATGGTGTCATTCATTGAAGGAAGAACTCTGTTCTGAAGGGTGGCTCTGATGTGGTGGGGGGACTCTAGTTCAAATTAGAGTCCCCCCACCACATCAGCACCACCTTTCCTTCAGAACAGAGATCTACTTTCAAATCCTTACCATGACTGTGACTCATGGCATAGGATTGGAGGCAGAGCAAGTGTGGAAGGAAGCAATACCAGCCTTGGAAAATGTCATATATTTCCATGGTTTGGGATGGCCAATTGCCAGCACCATAGCAATGAATAACACCATGCATTTTGGCCCATCCCCTTGCAGTATAGGAATTAATGATGGCATGTGGCGATTAGAACAGGCAACTATGCAGTCCTGCCGAATTGGCATTGCTGAGGCTGCGTGGTGTCCCCTCTCTCCAACTTGATACTAACATAAAAGTAGAGGGGGACAGGAATGTTGACAGGAATCTTTGGTCTGTGCAGTGTGTGAAAGCACAGTGGTCCTCATCACACTTGGTGCTTGTGTGGCTGGCACACACTGCACACATTCAGGATATGCCTCTGTATAAAGAGCCAGTACCAAGAAGTCTCTGTATGTGCGTGCAGCATACTTCAAACTGTATAGTTTTGCCTGAATTCTGAAAGTGAAAGCTTTGACACTCTTAGTGACAAAGATTACCACCCCCTCCTGCCTTCTACACATTTCCTATGAGGCATTCTATCATAGTCAATAGAAGGAGGCAGGAGGGAGTGGGAAAGCGTCAGTAGTACCATTAAATGTCAGAAATTTGCCACTTAAAACTGGCAACCCAAAATCTGAGACCTGAACACCTTAAAGATAGAAGAAATTGTTCATTCATTTATCTTGCCTGACTTTACTAAATACTAAAATATCAGTTTTGGGTAGACTATCCTTTTAATATGATTAGCTTTCAATTCATTTTCACTATGCCAATGCAGCAGCTTTCTAGCATCGCAATCCTCTCCAGCACTGTTAAGTTTGTCATAAAGACTGTATTAACCAGTCATGTAGCAAACTGATATAAATGGCGATTTTCCATTATGTTAAGCAGTATGATTCTGCTTCGTTGTTCCAAGATATGGTTCAGTTATCCTACTTGCCAGAGTTTATGCATTTCTATTCTCCTTCACACAAAGATTGTATTATAGAATATATAGAAAAGCCAGGATACACACTTCACAGTCTATCTGAACAAAGAAGTGGGCTCCAGTTTTTTGGTGCGGTTGTATCATCTGGTAGAAGAGTAGTTCCCTGTTGAGCTTGAAATTGGAAAATTTGGTTTCATTAACACAAATATATTTCTTAGCCTCATTCATGCTGTAAAATAAATGACGTTTTTTGATACTTGACAAAGCTCCACTATTTACACTAACAAATTAAAATGGTGCCTTTGCTATAGAAACCAAAATCTATTGGAAAAGCAAGACATTGTTTTGAAATGAAGACCTGTTAAATCCACTTTAATAAATTAATTAATAAATAAAACATGTATTGTCTTCCCTTGTGATGTGAGTGCCTTGTTTTCCAGAAATTGCACTTGTGTTGTTATGTGGCCAGCTTATTTGCTTGAAGTAGTTATGCTGTTCTTCCTAGCCTATAGCCTTTACCATTGTGTCCAAACACTGGACCTTTAAGAATGAGAATGCGGACTTCCGGTTCCGGCGCCTCATGAGAGAGGAGTGAGCGCGCACAGCTCCGCTCCCTCAGGCACAAATACGGCCATTTACACCGGGAATCAGCCCAAAATAAGTACCAGGTCAGTGAGGGGAAGCTACCAGGAATCTGATGGACAAGTTTCTCACCGCTCCTCGGTCAGAACCCGTCGCTCCAGGCCGCGCCATAACTCAGGGCCAGACACCAGGGTGTACAAAGATGGCCGCCGCCACGGAGCAGGCGACGGTCACAATGGACACACAGGCCCCGGAGCCCTGCATTGCGGAGGGACCGGACGAATATGCTAAGATAGCCCAAGCTGTGGCAGCCCTCCTGCGTCCTAACATATCCCAGGTGGTGGACACAGCTGTGCAGTCGGGCATATCACAACTGAGGAAGGAGCTGGGGGAACAGGCCCATAGGATTTCAGCTACAGAAGCCAGGGTATCTGACATAGATGACGAACTGTATCAGATCACAGACACGCTGGAAAAACAAGACAAAGCGTTTTCAGCAATCCAGGAAAAGCTCGAAGATCTGGAAAATCGGTCCAGAAGGAGTAACCTAAGGATCATAGGCCTCCCAGAGAACTGCCCTAACAATGCACTTGCTCATCTCTGCTCTTCCCGCATTCCTGAAGCACTAGGTCTCCCAGCACCTTGCACCGTGGAACGCGCCCACAGAATAGGCCCTCCAGATCCTAACCGCAAATCCCCCAGAGCTGTCATTGTCAAATACCTTAATTATGCGGACAAGCTGGAGATACTACAGGCCTTCAGGAAAAATCGCAATTTAAGGATAGAAGGAGCTAACTTGCTAGTATTTGCTGATTACTCTGCTGAAGTAGCCAAGAAGCGTAAGGCCTTCCAAGCGGTCTGCTCAGAACTCTTTAAACAGAAAATACGTTTTTCTCTGGCCTTCCCAGCAATTCTACGGATTCAATCCAATGAAGGCAAACAGCTAACATTCCATACCCCCAGAGAGGCAGAGGCCTTTCTTAGATCCGCACTCTCTAAACAATCCAGCCTTTCTGCCACCCAAGGCCCTATCTCACCAAACTCCAGGGAGCAGAGGAGCCCGAGAAAGGATCCAGCGAAGCAGCTGCGCCCAAACAACAATGGAGGAGAACCCCCGTCTCCATCTTGAAGTAATTCTATTCCTTGTTAATTTCTCTTTTGCACCACAGACGTTCTTCCTGGGTAAGCTCAATCCCATCATCTCAACCTCACTGCTTCATTACCTTGGAACTTTGCAAACTGGTGCCCACTCACTCACCACAAATTAACTTTATTCATGATCTGCTGAAACTTTCCCCCCACATTATCACTAGTCGCATTACTGCCTGATGAGCGGACTAGCCGCGCGAGAGTTCATTGCTCATGAGGAAAAAAGTGAAGTACAGAAAGTTTGTTTTAATGTTGTTTGTACTAATGTTCTTCCTTGCCTCCCATAGTGTTCGTATCTTTCCTTGTTTCCATCCCTTGCGGAATGAGGCTGCCGATGTTCAACCTAGCGAGCACAATCCCCCTTCTTTACTAAACCGTGAGTCCTCCTTACCTATCGCACTAATACACACTAGATTCTACAACAGATCTCCCCATGTACACACACATTCATTCGGGTAGTCTCATGGAATGTTAAGGGGCTACGGTCCCCTTCCAAACGTACCAAAATCCTCAGGCATCTCAAAAGCCTCCGCACCGATGTGGCCCTGCTTCAGGAAACCCACCTCGGTGCAGACGAGTTTCACCGTCTCCGAAAACTATGGGTGGGTAGCGTACATGGCTCCCCAGCGGTCGGCAGGAAAGCCGGTGTAACCATACTATTGCACAAAAAACTCCAACCAACCATTATAGAGGAGAAACACGACTCCCTGGGGCGCATAGTGACGCTACACCTCAGATTCCAATCGAAAGACATCATGATATCAAACATTTACGCACCGAACTCACCCACCCTCTCGTTCTTTCAGGAGACCACGAGATGGCTTATGAGCAAACCACACATTCCCCACCTAGTTGGAGGCGACTTCAACAAGGTGTGCAACCCAGCAGAGGACAGGTCCCCTCACAAACCCCCACCGCGTAACTCCAGCACCTCAAGCCTTCCGTCCTTATTAGAACGCTTCGCCTCAGATACTAACCTAATCGATACATGGCGATTATCCCACCCCACAGACAGGGAGTTCACATACTATTCTCCACCACACAGGTCCTTTTCGAGAATCGACCATATCTTTGCCACCCACTCCACACTCCACTATGTAAAGGAATCCCACATCCACGACATAGCAATCTCCGATCACAGCCCAGTATCAGTTACACTATCAGACCTTACAGCCCCCTCTTCCCCTAAGATTTGGAGATTCCCTTCATACTTAGCAGGGGACACTCATCTACAAGAGGTCTTACGCACAACCTGGGAGGACTACTCTAACAACAATAGATCCCACTGCTCCAACCCAAACTTATTCTGGGATGCTGGCAAGGCGGTCCTCAGAGGCAAAATTCTTGCCTACGCGACACACTACAAAAAAAAGCCTCCAAACGTTATACAGAATCAAGTAATCTGCTGCGGGAATCACAGAGAGCCCTACAACATAACAATACTGTAGAAAATAGAGAAAAATGGAGGACGGCCAAGCAACAATTTGAAACATGGGCGGAACATTTAGACAGAGTCCATACGGCCCACTGGGATCTTACACTACACAAACAGGGGAACAAGGCTGGGAAATTACTAGCTAGACTCAGCAAAGGCCAACACAAACCTACCCACATCTCTTATCTTAAAGACTCAATGGGGAGGCTAACCTCATCTCCAAAAGAGATCAACAACATTCTCGTCAAATACTATACTTCCCTATATGCCACAGACAGTCTAACGCCCTCTGCCGCTGACACCTTCCTAAATAACCCGACGCTCCCGCACGTGAGACCAGACCAGCTAGACACTCTAAACGCACCTATAACTAGGGAGGAAATCGAACAGAATATCAAGAATTTGCCCAATCATAAATCCCCTGGTCCCGACGGCTTCCCTGCTGAATTTTATAAACTTACATCTTCATATATCCCCCAAACTCTGGCCCTGGTATTTAATGAAATTTGGAAGGGTGGCCCTTACCTCCCATCTGGCCACCAGGCATACATAAAATTAATTGAAAAAAAGGGTAAAGACCCCCAGGAGCCAGGCTCCTAGCTAAACGTGGACTCGAAGTTGCTCTCAAAAATAATAGCATCACGCCTAGCTAAAATCCTGCCATCACTGATTCACCCAGCTCAGGCAGGCTTCACCCAAGGCAGAACAGCCACATCTAACATCCGCAAAGTTCTAGCAGTGCTAGATCACGCCAAACTACACCCCTCCCTAAATCTTGCCATCATCACCCTCGATGCCGAGAAGGCTTTTGACAATGTGAGTTTCCCCTGGTTATTCCAAACCCTCAGCAAGTTTGGATTCTCCGGCCCTTTCCTACACTTTGTCAAAAGCCTTTATGCAGCCCCCCAGGCACAGTAGTAGCAGCGGGACTCATCTCAAATCCCTTCCCTCTCCACAAGGGGACCAGACAGGGATGCCCCTTGTCCCCTCTTCTATTCAATATCGCACTCGAACCACTCTCGCGACACCTAATATCTAGCGCCCCTCTCCATGGGATTACACTGGGAAAGGAGGAACTGCGAGCAGCTTTGTTTGCAGACGACATCCTAATATTCACCTCTAATCCCCAACTGGATCTCCCGGTAATCATGGACACTTTCGACCTATTCCGCAAGTGTTCGGGCCTTAAAATAAATTTCACCAAGAGTGAAATTTTACCCCTCCAATCAAATCAAAGGGCAAGGTGAGAACCACTTTAAATAAAATTCCGGGCTTGTGAACGCCTTATCCAGCTTTCACAGGTACTAATGGCCCTCTAGGTCAACCCCTAATCTCCACTTATAATCCTACAGCAGACGTTTGTTTCGACGAGCGTCAAGGAGGAAAGGGTCACATTAGGGTACCTCTCCCCGCGATCTATAATCCACAGCGCTCTCACCAAGCTCACGCTATAACTTATCTTCTCCCCTGTTCCCCGTAGGGACAGACCAGGGGAACACCTCTCCCTTCCCTAAACTCTACTCAGGGCGACGATGATGACACGGACCCCCCGACGTATTTCC
>BLSH010170685.1:471162-509587 GCA_018402905.1 Glandirana rugosa
CAGACGTATGTATAGACGCACGACATTGGTAGCCATTGACGAAAGTAAGAGGGACGTTGAATTTTCGGTAGGACTGACAGACGTATGTTAAGTTGCAGGGAGAATGAAAGCAGTTACCGATGGTTACAGCACGCAGATATGTATGCAGACAGTCAGGATAGCTTTTAAGTTGCAGGGAGAATGAAAGCAGTTACCGATGGTTACAGCAGGCAGATATGTATGCAGACAGTCAGGATGGCTTTTAAGTTGCAGGGAGAATGAAAGCAGTTACCGATGGTTACAGCACGCAGATATGTATGCAGACAGTCAGGATAGCTTTTAAGTTGCAGGGAGAATGAAAGCAGTTACCGATGGTTACAGCAGGCAGATATGTATGCAGACAGTCAGGATGGCTTTTAAGTTGCAGGGAGAATGAAAGCAGTTACCTGTAAAAGCAGAGCAGAGAGGACATGATGAGAGGATGACGGTGATGATGTAATCGCTTGATAAAAGTATTGCCGTTTTAAAAGTGCCCACACTTAAACACGCAGTGGCACTTTAACCAAGCAGTGCCCAGCCTATCCCCTCGTCTCACAATTTGCTTTGTTATATTGTATGTACATACATCACAAAAGCTCTGGAATGAGCAGGGCCATCCCTTATTTTCAGCTAAGCCCTGCAGGCTCCAGGTTTGTCCCCCTGCACTTAGACCCCACAGTCCATCATTATAATTGCAGACAGCAGGACTTTACATTACAAACTTGCACTATAGGTAGAGCTGCATCTGTCCACATAGCCCTGGCTTTGCCAAGAGAAAAAAGAAGTGAGCTAGTATCAGGAAGGAAAAATGGAAGGGGAGCTGTGGTATGGCAATCTGTGCACTGACCCACCTGAGAGCCAGTGTGAGTAAATGGGAGTGGCACCAGCTGACTGTGCTGTAAATTGAGTCTCCACTGCTTCACTTTTACCTTAATGTAAGTCTTGTCAGGGCAGGGACAGAATCATGATTATTCAGCCTCACTACCCAGGAGCTGTAGAATGCAAGCATGATGGGATGGGGTCAGTAATTATCAAACCTCTGCATAGCTCTATTCAGGTATTGCATTACTACTGAAGAGAGGGACAAAACGTTGGGAGAGGGGAAGGGGGCACAGTCTCAGAGAAGAGAGACACATGCAGTGTGGACTCTGTTCCTTAGTATGTATAGAATTAAAGTGACCCTGAAATCACATTTAAAGTGATTGTAAAGTCTCATTTTTAAAAAAATAACAAACATGTTATACTTACCTGCTCTATGCAATTGGTTGTGCACAGAACAGCCCAGATCTTCCTCTTCTGCTCTCCTGGCCCCTCCCTCCTGTTGAGTGCCCCCACAGCCAACAGCTTTCTATGGAGGCACCCGAGCCGAGTTACAGCTCTGTGTGTCCATTCAGACACAGAGCCCCAACCCAGACCCTCTCTCCCCTGATTGGCTAACTGACTTTGATTGAGAGCCGCGGGAGCCAATGGCACTGCTGCTGTGTCTCAGCCAATCAGGAGGAGAGTTCTGGATGGCTAAGACACTCGTGGACATCGCTGGAGAGGGATGGGGCTCAGGTAAGTAATTAGGTGGTGCTGGGGAGGCTGCTACACACAGAAGGTTTTATAAAATGCATTAAGATAAAAAAACTTTCTGCCTTTACAACTCCTTTAAAGAAAGCTGTAAAAATGGAGGCATTATATTTATCTTTCAGGTGGCCTGTGTATTAATACCAATTTGTTGCTCCCAGGCCTCTGCAGATATTCTACACTTCCATGTGTGTCCATCACCTGCTTCTACTGCATACTGTGGTTCTGCATTCTGGCCCCTGTGTTCTATAGTGACACACAAGCCTGCAAGAGGAAGCACAGATTACAGTGGGAGAAATAGGTATTTGACACACAATAGTGTGAAATATCCACAGTGGACAGAAAGCTACAAAAGCAGCAGTATGACCATGCACCTTTAAACCACACCTGTATTACCATGCCCACTCCTCACCACAGAACGTGTCCCTTTTTGTCGTGTTCAAAAGTTGGGAAGTATGTATGTCATAGCTGCAGTCCTATGAATGCCAGTTGGCATCTGATGACAGGTGTGTAAGCAGGTGCAGTTAGCTCGCCTGCCACTAGGTGGATCTATCCCAAATGAATGTGGTAATGGGGAATTATGTAACTGGAAACACGTTAGATCCTTTTTAGACAAAGCCTTGCTGTAGTGATGTAATGGGTGGAGCAAGTGACCATATAAAGGCCAGAATGGGTAGAACCTGAGTGAAACAGGGCATGGGAGCCAAACACCTCACAACTATGCAGATGTAGTAACGCTTGGGTGAGTTAATCTGACACCCAAAAGGAGCAGCTGTAGGCTTCCTGACTCAGGAATGGGATGCAAAAGGCCTTTTAAGCTAGGATACATATTAATGGGAGGGCGCAGGGAGGCTGGGAGGCTATAGGGGAAGTGTACTTAATCTTGAGGTGCAGCTACTGCAGTGAAGGGATTTGTTAGCTGGATACTTGACCCTGGGAGAAAAAGAGTAACATTTGGGACCTTACCTAGCAGGGTAGAGCTATGGAATGGGACATAGAAAGAGAAGTTGGTATACTACAGAAGGCACCTTGTTAATCTCGGCTGGCAGAGCAGGATGGTTCACCTTGCGAATCTTGGTTTCAATAGAGCAAAATGCTACAGATATAGTATATGATGAAATGGGTCCTGGGTACTGTGGTGAGGAGAGGGGAGATGCTAAGAAAAGAAGGCTTATGTGTGTTGTGTAATTTTCTTCTTTCACAATGACTACTACAGATTGTCCACTTTAGTGTATGGTGATGTATGCCAAAGACACCTGTCAGTATATCTATGTGATGTGATGTGCCACCTTTGAAGAACATCAGTAAAGTGCAGAAAATAGATTTCTTGGGTGGACATTCCTTTATTATGAATATAAAGGCTAATGCCCACTGATGTCATGGGTAGGCCTCTGGCAAGAAGAAGCAGGGCGGGAGCTTGGGTTATTTGGCATCAACAGTTGGCCAATCGGAAGCCCCCTTACAATAGTACCTAAAATTGGTTAGTCAGGTTATCACTTTATTACCACATTTTGGGATGAAGCATATTCTTCCCTTCAACCATATTACACCATTAATCTTGAGAATTTTTCTTGGCCTCTCTCTGCTTCTGAAGTTTTCTTAATGAATATAGCAGGGTAAAAACCAAACACGATGTGTAAAGCTCAATATCTTTACACAGCCCAGAACATTTTGCCATCCCCCAAACTTTGCAGTTAGTTAACCTTATTTTTTTTTTTAAATAACAAAGATGTCATACTTGCCTGCTCTGCGTAATGGTTTTACACAGAGCAGTCTGGATCCTCCTCTTCTCTGGTCCCATGCCAGCACTCCTGGCTCCTCCCTCCTGCTGGGTGCTCCCACAGCAAGCAGCTTTCTCTGGGGGCACCCAAGCAGGTGCCCTCCCAACCCACGGCTCTGTGTGTCCATTCCCGATTGGCTCATTGCCTGTGATTGACAGCAGGAGTGTGAATCCCCGGAGAGGCAAGGCTCTCATGGACATCGCTGAATCAAGAGGGTGCTCAGGTAAGTATTGTGCTGTGAACAAGTCTTCCCCGCCGAAAACGTGTCAGCCTATTTTTTGTACATGGTCATTATGAAATAAAGAAGTTTAAAGATTGCAGCTCCAGAATGCCGGCTCCATTTTTTTGTGAATTCCATTGATGTTTCCATGTGGGAAGGTGGAAGGACTCCCTGAGCCAGAGCACCTGGGTGAGGTGTGTTGGTAATCCACAGACAGCTACACTGCCAGAGCGGTGCATCTCTTGCTGAAGTGCTCAGGTAAGTATTGGGGGGGGGTTACTGCACACAGTAGGTTTTTTACCTTCATGCATAGAATGCATGAGGCTGGGTTCACACTAGTGGGAATTAGATGCAGGTTTCACCGCATCCAATTCACATGACAGGAGATTGTGAGCAGCTCTCAATGGAGCCAGTTCACACATCTCTGGGGCGGCTGCAGAGAGAATTGCACAGGAGTTCTGTCTGTTTTTGGATCTGTTTCAGGTCCGAATTTAGGCAAAATTTTGGGCCTGATTCTTCCCTGAAAAGGAGAAGAGGAACGCACCGGACCTCTGCTGTCAGCTTCATCTGTTTTTATTGTGAACCCAGCCTGAAGGTAAAAAACCTTTACAACCACTTTAACTTTTTTTTACCATAATATATTTTATTTAAGGAAAAGAACAGTGTACAATCAGCAGGGACAATAAGTATGCATTTTTTTATTATTATTAAAGGGAATGTATAGTGGTTTTATTTTCTTCCTTTATTAAAGTCAGGACTAAAAAAATATAAAAAAGTTATTTTATTTTATTCAGATAAATATGAAATATCAGCTTATATATAAAATAAGGAAAAGAGGAGAATACAAGAGGCCACTATTACACTAGTGGCATTTAAAATACAAATTTAATGATGTATTGAATATACAGTATGAATATAAGACTGCATTCATTTGTTTCTCCTACATCTGCCTAGAGTTTGGTTTTAAGACACCCTTGCAACTAGCTGAAAGCGATGTTCCGCTCGTTTTTAAGTTTATTAAAAGTCAGCAGCTACAAAAAGTGTAGCTGCTGACTTTTAATAAACAGCCACTCACCTGTCCCACAGCCCAGGGATGTGGCCACCTGAAGCCTAGCTTCTCTCCCCCGCCTCTCTGCGGTGCCGAGACTTGCAAGTGTGGGCACCCAGCTGTGACAGCTTGTGGCTCCACAGCCGGGTGCACGCTGAGCATACGCGAGTTGCGCTGTGCTCTCTAAGTGGCCAGGCAATCTTCTGGGACTTGTGATGTGTCCCAGAAGATTGCAGAGAGGGAGGGTGAGAGGTGGAGTCACCTAGGGAGAGAGGGTGAGTTGCCTAAGTGGTGAGGCTGCGAGTGGAGGAAGTGGGTGCTGGGTACCTGCCAAAACCAAGTACCCACTCCGCACCAAAAAAAATGACATGCCAAATGTGGCATGTAAGGGGGTAAGGAGTGCTTAAAGAGGAAGTTCCACTTTTGGGTGGAACTCCGCTTGAAGTTACCTGTATGACCAACATAATTTTGTAGCCATGTAGTTCTTTTTTTCTTTTCAATTTTTTTTATTAATGACATATATAAAGAAACAAGGAGAATTCTTCAGTTTTGAGGTGAGCAATACATTGTGCACATAATAGAATGGTACAAGAAAGTAACGTATGTACATAGAACTCACAATAATACAAAAATGTAAAGTGTACAGACTCACAGAATGCTAAAGTACTTTGTTAGAACAATCAGAGATAAAACAAAACACTAGTAAGCTGGAGAGAGTCAGGAAAATTGTCCCGGTATGTTGCTCTAATATTGGTGAGAGATGGATGACAGAGAGGAGAAGGAAAGGGAAAAATAGGCAGAGAAAAGGAGAGAACCACGACGGAGGTCAAAGGTTCCAGATGTACCCGGAGCTCGAGGCATGGCAGTTGCTGGGAAAGGAAGTGTAGGGTTCCAGGAGGGCGTCATCAAAGTCTGGGGGCAGGAAATGATCCGCCCAGGCCTGCCAGGTTTTGAGGTGTTTAGGGACTCTCCTTAATAGTGGCCTCGATTTTGCTGTGGATCATGGCTTGGGCGATCCTGTTTTTTACTTCAATAATACACAGTTTAGAGGATTTCCATACTTGTGCAATCGATTGTTTATCCACTGTCATAACCTGTGATAGGAGATAAAATTGGGCACTGGTGCAGTCCAGAGTCTTTTTATACAAGTGCTGTGTCAGGGGTTAGCCAAATTCTTGACTAAACAAAACATAGCCAAACATGTCTGAATTATAGGGCCTTTGGGAAATATATATATATAAAACATCATACATAGAACTATGAGAAGATACGTTTTCCGATTTTGTACAAACATGAACATCACCAAAGACTAATCCTGCAAAGGAAAAGTGAAGTATATTAGCTTCCTAAAAGCACAGTTTTTGCGATTAGCATTTCAATGAAGCACTAAATGCAAAAGAGAATTTCTTATGAGATGCACATTGCAAGAAGTCTAGATCAATAACATAATGATGTGTGAATACGACTGACTGAGCATGGAGTAAACAAACTTCTCCCGGAATCTTGGAGATCCAAGAAAAAAAAAAAAAAAAACGATATACAAAATGGTTGTTTTCACTTACAGGTCCTACCTAACAGATTCCGTACAAGCCTCTAAATCTACTAATCTATATAACAGAAATTAATGAGACCATATGAAGTGAGACTAAAGTAATGATATGTCAGTTTGCATTACCCTGTTAAAGGAATGATATACATAATCATGCAGGAACATTACACATGCCGGCAAGTCTAACACTGCATCCACGGCCTGAGGTTTCTGTTTAATAGATCTTCTTTGAAACAGATCTTTATCCTTCAATGAGTCACTGAACAATAAAAGACCAGAAAGTCATATTGATTAATTTCATCACCAGGGTTAAAGCATTCAATAGTTTAACACCACTCATCATTGTGAAAGATTCTATAGGAGTCTGAATTTCCCCTACAGCTAATCAAAACTCTACGTGACTTGTATGGTTCAGTTGGTAAAGAAGCTACTCTGTTAAAATCAATGTGATGGAAATGTTTGATTTGTCAGTATGTGAGCACACAGCTGGTAGTTTAAGAGCCATATATTGCATTATCATCTCCAGCTGCATGCTGGCTCGGTAATGTGCTACACTGTGCAGTACACATTTTTTGGATGGCTGGAAAGCTTAATTTGAACGGTACCCAAATAATTTGGTGCAGTATCAAATACAGTTATTCAGTTTTGCCTCAATTGCAAGTCTTTTTATAGAAATCTGCACACAATAAGGTTGTTTGCATGAATTTATTTTTACAGTTTGGCACTCATTAAAGTACATACAGCTTTATGTGGATGCACTTATTCCTTTTTTCCAGAACCCTGGACCTCACTATAATAATAACACCCTCAATCACACCAATATCTTTGTGCACTTTCTTCAATTCACATTTGGTAAAAGAATATATGAAATACCAATCAGAAAATGGAATAGTAATAGATCACAACCACCAAATCTCAAATAAAATGTTGACTGGTCAGATGTTCCTGAACAGCAAACTGATTATCCCCTTCCCTTTAGGTGAAATTTCATTATCAATGACAAAGCAGAGGATCACACGAAGAGCTCCCAATGGGAGCTAAAAGTGACAATTTATGCAAGACAGGTAGAGCTCAATCACATGGTGGATTCCTGGTGGATCAATTTTCAGAAGGTGGTTGACAGCTGTGTCACCTCCTCACCACCTGTTTTAACCCAATAAGCCCACCAAACCACAACTATGTGCATTGCATGCAGTTTGAGAACTTTTGCTCCATTTGGATGGGTCACACTAGATGGCAGTATTGCATGAAAAGCATAGCAGCTTGGGAAATATGTACAACATCATCCGTCTGCCTTTGCAGCCTAAGGGGCGTGGCTGGAGTTAGTAAAACCATGGCTCAACCACCTATCTTTATCTCCCCCCAGCTCTCCATACGAACAAGCTCTTATAGTAAAGTAAAACATCACTTGTCTTATTTTACGGTACCTGTGTTCCGTGATGCATGCCAAAAATACATGAACTTATGTTCTTTGTGACCTTTTAATGCTTATTAAAGTAGATACAAACCCTTTCCTGAATTCATTTATATTAGTAAAGTACTGTATATCATAAACAATTGCCGTGCTTTATTTATTTTTTTTACCGTTTTTTCTTCAGTTTTTGCATTTCAGTGCTGCTGAGCTCCCTGCAGCCTTTTTTGAAGTCACTGTCCACACACATGCTTTCCGAGAACTGCTACATGTCATTGCTCAGAGCAGGTCTCTTGAAAGTAAGAACAGTGGACCATGCCTGCATAATGTGTAGCACATGACCACTTGTAGCCATCCTTGAGTGAGGATGTCACATAATTGGGAAGAATGGAATGAACATTGCCACCCTTTCTGAACAAGGACCTTCATGGCTGGACTACTAGGTATTATTTAACCACTTTAATACCAGACACTTACCCCCCTTCCCGCCCAGACCAATTTTCAGCTTTCAGCACATTTTGAATGGCAATTGCGCGGTCATGCAACACTGTACCCAAACAAAGTTTTTATCATTTTGTTCAGACAAATAGAGCTTTCTTTTGGTGGTATTTGATCACCTCTGGGGTTTTTATTTTTGCGCTACAAATAAAACAAGAAAATAATTTTTTTTTAAAAAAAGTTATTCTTTGTTTCTGTCACAAAACTTTGTAAATAAGTACATTTTCTCCATCACTGACGGGCAAGGATGAGGCTACACTGATGGGCACTGATGAGGCAGTACTGATTGGCACTGATGAGGTGGCACTTATGAGGCGACACTGATGGGCACTCATAGGCAGCACTGATGGGCACTCATAAGCGGCACTGATGGGCACTCATAGGCGGCACTGGGCACTGATAGGTAGCACTGATGGCCACTGATAGGGGGCACTGATGGCCACTGATAGGGGGCACTGATAGGTGGCACTGATAGATGGCACTTTTATGGAGGCATACCCTGGTGGTCCTGGGTGGCATCCAAGATGGCCATCCCTGTTGGGCACTGTGCCCCTTACCTGGTGGTCTAGGGTGGGCTCCCTGGTGGTCAAGGTGGGTTTCTCTGGAGTATCCCTGGTGGTCATTGGGTGGGCATTCCCTGGTGGTCCTGGGTGGCAATCCTCGGGGGGGGGGGTGCTGCACTGATAAATAATCAGCACAAATCCCCTGTCAGAAGAGCCTCCGATCGGCTCTCCTCTACTCGCGTCTACAGACGTTACATGGCTCTTCCTGTTTACACTGTGACCGACCGTGATTGGTCACAGCTGATCACGTGGTAAAGAGCTTCCGACGGAGGCTCTTTATCGAGATCAGTAATACGATGTGTCAGACTGACACACCGCACCACCGATCTCTGGTATGCGCACCCCCGCGGGTGCACGATCGCAGGTTATCCTGAAAGACGTCATATGATGTCCGGTCAGGATAACGAAACCACTGCCTGGCCGTCATTTGTCTATAGGCTGGGCCTATAGTGGTTAAAAAAAAAACTTCAGATTTAAAAATATTAAAGTAGAACTATAGGCAAAACTTTCATTTTTTCATTTTGGATAGACTAAAGGAAGGTTATAACCCCTGTCATTTTTTTTTTTGGCAACTGTGTCCCATTGGGGAGATATTTCTTCACTTTCTGTCCCATAGACAGAACAAGAAGTGAAAGGAAATCCCTGCAAATGTAGTCCACTGGGGCCCAACATGCCGCTATTTTTTGGACAACCCAAAATACGGTATCTTCTTTTACGTTTAACTTTTGATGATAATGGTGAACAGGATAAATAGAGAGGGGGCAGCAGTAGCAAGAAAAACCTGACACCTGACAGGGGTTCTAATCCCTCTCCACTCTTTCCAAAACTAAAAAAATGCCTTTAGGTATAGTTTAAAAACAACGTTTGAGATTACGTTAACACCTAATCTTGTTTTTGTCCTCCCATTCTTTATGCTTCCCAGTCTCGGCCTGCGTCCTGTTCACAGAGGAGTATTTAGTTTCTATAGAAAACGTTAATGATCCTTACATTCATATACTGTACATATGTCATACAATATACAAAAATGTCTCCAGACATACTGACCAGGAACAGAAAACAGTTCAGCTATCTTATTTAGATACGTCAGCCTTATCTTTATTGAACAGTAGCAGTGTAGTCTTTTGCAGGGAAGGTTTCCCTTAATGTAAACACTCACTGGCCATCCCTTCATGGAAACTTATGGATGCTTCTTACAGCTGTTATAGTGCTGCTCTTTTCCCATCAAATCTACTGGCAAAGTCTTTCTGTTTACAGATTTAAAATTTCCCTAAAGACACCTTTTTCAAGAATGGCTGATTTCCACAGTCTGGAGCTAGTCACCCCTAAAATAATTGACAGCTCTTTAATTTCTTTGCACAGTAAGATATTTGGAAGACTTCTCAGATTCCTTTACACTTCACATTGATTGCTTTTTGAAGTGTATGGAAATTCTTTCAAAGCATGTTGCATCCAACATGCAACACGGTTTGTATAAATAGCTTACTAAATGACTACATGTTGCCTGGACTAAGGTAATCAATATGTTTTGCTTTTCAGTAAATATGTAGGCTTTTCATTTTTAACTAAAATACATATTATTATTATTATTCAGGATTTATAACAGTTTGCACAGCACTTTATAATGTAAAGAAACGAAATACAGCAACAGTACAATTCAAAACAAAAGGGTTAGGAGGACCCTGCTCCTGGGAGCTTACAAAAGAAATAAAAGGTATTAACTGTGAGGGATGAACCGATGGGAGAGTTTTCAGGGATTGCCTAAAAGTGGACAGAGTAGGAGATAGCCAGACAGATTGGGATAGTGAGTTCCAGATGAGGGCAGGGGGTCTGCTGAAGTCCTGGAGATGAGCATGGGAGGAGGGGTGGTGGACACCGAATGGTTGATAAGGATATATATATATTACCAAAAGTATTGGGATGCCTGTGTTTACGCACATGAACTTTAATGGCATCCCAGTCTTAGTCTGTAGGGTTCAATATTGAGTTGGCCCACCCTTTGCAGCTATAACAGCTTCAACTCTTCTGGGAAGGCTGTCCACAAGGTTTAGGAGTGTGTCTATAGGAATATTTGACCATTCTTCCAGAAGCGCATTTGTGAGGTCAAGCACTGATGTTGGACGAGAAGGTCTGGCTTGCAGTCTCCAGTCTAATTCATCAGAAAGGTGTTCTATCAGGTTTAGGTCAGGACTCTGTGCAGGCCAGTCATGTTCCTCCACCTCAAACTCGCTCATCTATGTCTTTATGGACTTTGCTTTGTGCACTGGTCCAAATCATTTGGTGGAGGGGAGATTATAGTGTGGGGGTTGCTTTTCAGAAGTTGGGCTTGGCCCCTTAGTTTCAGTGGAGGGAACATTTTGGACAATTAAATGCTTCCAACTTTGTGACAACAGTTTGGGGATGGCGCCTTCCTGTTCCAACATGACTGTGCACCAGTGCACAAAACAAAGTCCATAAAGACATGGATGAGCAAATTTGGGGTGGAGGAACTTGACTTTTACCTGTAGGTAAGCCTAGGTACAGTAAATATCTCCTAAACATGCACTGTTTAGGAGATATTTACTGTACATGCAGCTGGTAACGTAATTGGTGCATGTGCTCTGAAGGAACGGCCCGTTCCTTCAGAGTCCTGTTCCTTAAACGGCAGCTTCTGCGTGCATGCGCGGGAGTGACGTCATCACAGCTCTGGCCAGTCACAAAGTCGGAGTCCGGAAGCCTGGAAGAAATACCAGGTGAAGATGGGAACTCCTGCAGCAGTGGCAGCGCGGTGCTGGAAGGCTTAATTTTAAGGTAAGTTTAACATAATGCGCTAGTATGTGATGCATACTAGCACATTATGACATTACCCTCCAGGTTAGAAAAAAAACAAAAGAAAACAGCGGTTTACTACAACTTTAAGAATCTTTACCTAAACATTTTGTCACATGATTGCTCATTCAAAGTGAACAGAAATTTTCATTTTATATGATTACAAAATTGGAACACATATTCACAACAATTGTCTTAGTGAATATTTTCGACTCCTTCGGTAACTCAGCCTCCTTATCTCAGCCTTTAAAAACTGAGACAGAGTGATTTCCCACCTAGTAGTTTATTAAAAAAATCTCCCTGTTTAGTAAAATAACATGTAAAAATGTGAAAGTTCAAAAACAGTATAAAAAAGTGTGTAAACGTTACATAAAAATGTAACATTGCAATACAAGCTCAATGTGTGTTTACTGAATATACAGCACACTCACCAATCTTGTAAGTTTTTAGCATGTTTTAGTAAAAAGTACAGTAAATCCCCCAAAAAATCATTTTGATATATGAAAAACATTTCTGCTCTAGATGAATTGTCTTTGCCACTTTTTTCTTATTCAGTAAGAGAAGTGTAAAGTGGTAGTAAACGCCGCTTTGTGACTTTTACCCACAGGAAACTTATAATAAACTTACCTTAGGTAAAATAAATATCTCCTAAACGTGCACCGTTTAGGTGAGATTTACTTGTTTTGCATCCTGCGCTCTGCGCTCTGGATTGAGGGCACAGTGAATGTGCCTTCAATCCAGAGCTCTGTGCCGAGGCCGTAACTCCCATGAATGGCAGTGATGCCACTGTGGACAGTGCATTCAAAGGCCAGAGCCCATGAAGCTAGAAAGAAGACAGGGTAAAGATGGAAGCCCTATCTATGGTGACAGTGCGCCGTGTGAGGGCTTTGTTTTTCACGTAAGTCTTTCATAATGCATTGCATACCAGCACATTATGCCATTACCTTGCAGGGGCACCAGATTTTTTTTTTTTTTTTTTTACTTTACTACTGCTTTAAGATTTTCTTCTGAAAGTTACATCAAATACAACGCCATGCTCTCCACCTTAGATCCAACTGTTTGTGCCAAATATCAAATTATTTTCCACAAATATGGTCAATCTGATACTATAGTATCATAGAGCCCAAAATAACAAACTTGTGCTGTATTAAAGGTACCTAGTTTTAGCAAATGGGAGAAAAATAAACTAAAGTCTGCAGCATTGTAGATTTCACTCTCAGACCACTATCAGCAGAGAATCCTCCTTATGCAGATTAAGATGTCTCTTAAATCGGAGTTCCACCCAGAAATTTTTTTTACATCATTCAAGTCCTTTGCCTACATAGACTTACCTTTGAAGGAAAAAAACATGTATACTCACCCTAAGTCGCTTGTTGCTAGGTGGTCTTTGTAATCTGCCCCTTTTAGGTCCTAGGCTCTTCTCCTCACTTCCTGCTCCCCCTGGCCTACTGGGAGATGTGAGTTATTATTTCCCAGGAGTCAGTGGGCTTCCCTGTACTGTAAAATCGTGTTATTTCCAGACAGGAAATTATGCAATTTAAGGCGGACCGAGATCAAGAAGTGCATGATGGTTACCCACCATGCACTTCTTTCAGGAAGAGATGCCAGGAGACTATGGATGGGCTTCAGATGCCCTGAAATGGAAAAGTCCAGCAGTGAGAGAAACAAAATTGTGAGTAAAAAATACTAGGCGGTTTGAAAGTAAGGAAACAAAACAAAAGGGTTAGGATGACCTATTTAGTATTAAAAGAGTGGATGCCAAAAAAAAAAATTCTGGGTGGAACTCCGCTTTAAGCTGGCCACACACTAACCACACACTAACCAAAATTCAACCAGTTCAGCAGGGAACAGCCACATTTTGATCAGTGTATGGTTGTTCCCACTCAAAAGAAGTTAATCATTTACAACTTTTTCAACATGCTTACAATTCTAATTTAAGAAAGCTCCTAGTTTTTTTAAGCCCAATCTGCTCAGAAAGACCCCTTGTGCAAATGATAGGATGTCTGTAAAGGGATGGTTTATCAATTAACATTGCTTGATCAAGAAGTTAGAACTTCAACTGTTCTTCTCCTTTTCTTAGATGAGGAATGTGTCAAATGTAGCCGAAATACAGTACTATGCAAACGTTTTAGGCAGGTGTGAGGAAATGCTGTAAAGTAAAAGAATGCTTTCTAATATATATATATATTTTATTTGTTTTTTTTTATCAATTTACAAAATACAAAGTGAACAAACAGAAGAAACATCTACCGTATATACTCGAGTATAAGCCGAGTTTTTCAGCACATTTTTTGTGCTGAAAAAGACCCCCCTCGGCTTATACTCGAGTCAGTGTCTGTGGGTGATGAGTAGATTCACATTACACAGACGGCGGGCTGCTTCTAAGAGCCGTTCTGTGCATGAAACTGTGACCTAATTACATTGGAATGCAGAGAATGCAGAGAGAGGTGTCAGATTTTCAACTTGATGTCAGGGAGGTGGGTGGGACGCGTGGGTGTTAGCTGTTCAGTCCCTCCCACCTCCGATCTCAGTGAAGATCAGCAGCTCTCTCTCTCTCTCTGCATTCTCAGCATTTTCTGCATTCCAATGTTATTAGGTCACAGTTTCATGCACAGAACGGCTCTTAGAAGCAGCGTGCTCTGTAGATTGTGAATCTACCATACTCATCTCTTCTGTGTTCTGGCTACATTCTCTGTGTAATGGCTGATTCCCTGTGTCCTGGCTAAAATCCCTGTGTCCTGGCTAAAATCCCTGTGTCCTGCTACAATCCCTGTGTTCTGGCTCCCTGTCCCTGTGTTCTGGCTGCTGCATTTCCCACCCTAGGCTTATACTCGGGTCAATAACTTTTCCCAGTTTTTTGTGGTAAAATTAGGTGCCTCGGCTTATATTCGAGACGGCTTATACTCGAGTATATACGGTAAATCAAATCAATATTTGGCGTGACCACCCTTTGGCTTCAAAAACTCTTGCACACTTTGTACACATGCACAAAGTCAGGGATTTTGTAGGATTGAAGTCAAGTGAATTATTAATCAATTATACCAAGCAGGTGCTAATGATAATCATGTTTATATGTAGGTTGAATTACAGACATTAACTGAAACAGAAACAGCTATGTAGGAGGCAGCCTACATCCACAGATCTGTAGTTAGTTCTCCAAGATGTAGTATAGCGTGCAAAAACGGCCACACGCTGTATTCAACTTCAATGTAATATGAATGAAAAAATGACTTTAGCACACATCCAAGCCCATCGGTCATGCCCCTCTGACATGTTTCACCCACATAGGGCTTAATCGTAGATGGTAGATTAAGCCCAATGTGGGTAAAACATGTCAGAGGAGCGTGACCGATGGGCTGGGATCTGAGCTAAAGTCAGTTTTTCATTCATATTGCATTGGAGTTGAATACAGCGTGGAACAGTCTTTTCATGCTGTATTACATTTTTGAGTGAGATGTGCTCTATCTCTACCAGCACCTGAATACAGAGTGTAAACCTGGGAGACTGACACCGCAGGCATGGAGCGGCATCAATCTGTTATCGTAGTTTTCCAAGATGTTTGGAACAACCTACCTCCTGAGTTCATTCAAAAACTGTGCAAATGAACCTAGAAGAATGAATGCTGTCTTTACTGCTACATATTAATTTAGATTTCTAGAGGTGCTATTTCCACAAAAAGCCATTTGTAAAACTTAGCTGAATGTTTTGCCTGCTGTTGTTTGTCAAAATAATGACTTTATCCACCCATGCCAATATATTAATGATAATAAAATTGCCCTTATACTAAGCTTAACTAGATGTCATACCAACAAAGGTCCAGTGCACACTTGTGTAATTCTAGGTGAATGCATGTAAAACACATTGCATGATGCCATTAAAATCAAGGGCAAAAAAGCTGCAAGAAGGGAACAGAGGTGTTCACTATAATATAGCAGCATCAATTGTACATGTTGTGTTTGATTGGACATTCATTTAATTGCACTTATAATACAGTCATGTCAAGGGAGCTCTATAATTTTGGTTGCCCTAGTATATGGGATATAGAAGGTGTTTGAATAAACTAACTCCCACCCATCGTATAGACAAATGAAGGCGGGCGGGATCCCCTCTTGTTCTGGGATGACGTCATATGATGTTGTCCCAGTCTCACTGTGCTTGCATGCCCGCGGGGGCACACTGCGCACCAATTGCGGTCACACTGTGTCCCCAGGACACAGTGCAACCCTGTTCTCAGTAAAGACCCAATGACGCTGCTCTTTACCCATGTGATCAGCTGTGTCCAATCATAGCCGATCACATGTAAACAAGGAAATGACGTTTATCGTCTCTCATCACATCACACTGACAGAGTGTGAGGAGAGGAGAGACGATCAGTGACATCTCCTCGTAGGGGAGCCCTTTACAGATAATCAGGGCACTGATCATCAGTGTCCTGATTACCTGTTCAGCGCCAACAGTGCCCAGCAGTGATGCCAGTCAGTGCCCATCAGTGATGCCAATCTGTGCCCATCAGTGAAGTCAATTTGTGCCCATCAGAAATGCCAGTCAGTGCTGCCTTTTAATGTCCATCAGTGGCTGCTCATTAGTACCACCCATCAGTGCCGCCCATCAGTGCTGCCTATCCGTGCCACCTATCATTGCCCAAAAGTACCGCCTATCAGTGCCCATCAGTGCCACCTATCAGTGCCGCTTATCAGATCCCATCAGTGCTGCATATTACTGCCTCCTCATCACTGCCACCTCATCAGTAACAATCAGTGCCCATCAGTGCAGCCTATCTGGCCCATCAGTTCAGCCTCATCAGCGCACATCAGTGAAGGAGAAAAATTACTTATTTACATAATATACTGATAGAAATGAAAGATTTGTTTTTTCAAATTATTCTGTCTTTTTTATGTTTTTTTAGCGAACGATAAAAATCCCAGTGGTGATTAAGTACCACCAAAAGAAAGCTCTATTTGTGTGAAAAAAAAAATTATAAAAATGTAATCTGGGTACAGTGTTGCGTGAGCGCGCAATTGTCTTTCAAAGTGTGACAGCGCTGAAAGCTGAAAATTGGCCTGGGCAGGAAAGGGGTAAAAGTGTCCTGTATTGAAGCAGCTAAAGGTCTTTTTTGTTTAAAGCAGGAGACCTCTTTAAATTCTTGAAATGCTCTCAAGTTTATCATTGGGTTATTTTATCGTGCGAGGAGCTCTAAAAAAAGTACAATATCTCAAAGCGTTTAGAACTTAGGTGTGTTGTGATGCTGAACTTTTTCATATCATACCTTTTGGCACCAATTTATTCAACAAGACCAGAATTGTTACAAGATAATGTTCCACAAAGCAACTGCACTCCGTGGTGGCAATTTAAAAAAAAACTTTGATAATCCAAACAAAATTTTCTAGGATGATACCTTGTCTTTTTTGTATGCCTGATGTATATGTAACTGCACTTTAAAATCTGTACGCAGGCAGTGTTCTTTCCCAATGACCTTGTGAAGCAATAATTTAAGCACATAAAAATCTATTAACACTCACTCAGATTTTATTTATCTTTCAAAAAAATCAAATAAAAAAACAACCACCATACCAAAATAAATGTCATGCTAAAAGCATCTCTTCATTTACATCAAACACATTTGCAAAATGTCTTCAGCTTGCAGGTCACCTACCAGGAATTCTAATTTAAATTTGTTTTTGACAAGTGGTTATAGATGGGACTGTAATGATAATGTGAAATGTGAAAGACAGAGAACAGGTCAATCACGCTAGCTGCTAATGTGTTTTGCAACACATTGGGAAAATGCAATTCAAGAGTCCCAAGGGTAATTGTCTGGCAATCACATGGGAGTCGTTCAATAAGCCCAACAGTCACTAAAAACCCAAAGCAAAGATAAACACACTGAAAGGAGCAGTCTGATGCTTAATTTTTACTAGTGTGCAACAACTGACCTAACATTAACTTCTAGAAATACACATTTGTGTCATTTTAGGGTGTAAAAAATGCAATCCAAGATGACAACTAGCAGTGTGAAAAATACATTGTTTCTATATGATATCAGTATATTACATACAGTATACACATTTAATAAGGAGAACATTCTTGCTGAATTTGAACTTACAACCTGCTTTATACAGTATCTCAGTTTTTTTCTATTGGTTGTTCACAGTCTAAAAGGGTCCTCTGTTGTTGAGTATGGCTCTCACTTCCATTTACACTTAGGACAAATGCAGGTCCCCTGCCCATAAATGAGTGAATGGCCTGAGAGATGAGCACATCTTATACTAATCATGCAACCTGTACATCATCATGATTCCGATAATAGGGATGAGGGTATGTGTCTGGTTTGAGTTTGCAAGGCATTTGTCAAACCCACTGTAAAAATCTAAAAAAAATTGTGAATTTAAATCTGAACACCCCCTGAAGTCTAGGAGGAGTAAATCCTGAAAACCAATTCTGGCCATTTTCAAGGCTAATAGGCAAGGGAAAATGAAAGGCCATTGCACTGGCATTGGAGACAAGTACCAATGCAAAAAAAGGAAATGGCATGTGTAGCACCCTGGCCTTGAACAGGGCTGCTATCAAATTTAGTTCTGCTAGGTGGTAACTAGCCTGGCTAACCAGGTGGCATTGCTGCCTTTGACATTAGAATGACAAGATCACAGTGAGTTCAAGTTATGAATAGCCATATTTTCTCAGTCAATGAGAGTAACTACTTTGCATGCTGGGATGGTCTATTTAAAGGGAAGGAGTCAGGTGATCAGAGTTCTTTAGCCCCAGGCTGAGGCCTGGGGACATGTGCATAGCAGCAGCTGAAGGTTAGGCCTGAAGCCTGAGGCCTAGCCACATGTGTAGAGGCTCAGACCGAGGGGAGCCTGATTGTTGCAGAGGTTCTGCCTGAGGGAGAACCGAGTGTTGCCAGAGATGAAGGGACAGAGTTGATACCGGAGGACAACCATTCCTGTCGCCTGAGGCAAAGCGTGAACCAGGGTCGGAGGTAAAGGAGAAACTGTCGCCCTCAAGGGACAATGCTCCTGTTATCAGAGGCCAGAGTTCAGAAGCCTGAGAGAGTATTGTGTGTGAGAGGGAGATTGCGGTAACAGTTTGTTACCACTTACTGTACACACCAAGCACACTAGCACACTAGCACACCCCCCCCAGTAAGAAAGAGGACCTGTCACCACCCCATCAAAGTACCTGTCACAGCCAATCAGAGTACTGTTCACCTGTCCATCAGAGTACCTGTCACCTGTCCATCAGAGTACCTTTCACCTGTCCATCAAAGTACCCGAGTACCTGTCACAGCCCATCAAAGTACCTGAGTACCTGTCACCAACCCATCTGAGTACCCAAGTACCTGTCACCAGCCCATCTGAATACACGAGTACCTGTCACCAGCCCATCTGAGTACCTTTCACCAACCCATCAGAGTACCCGAGTACCTGTCACCAGGCCACCTGAGTACTCGAGTACCTGTCACCAGCCCATCAGAGTACCTGAGTACTTGTCACTAGCCCATCTGAGTATTCGAGTACGTGTCACCAACTCATCAGAGTACCCGAGTACCTGTCACTAGCCCATCAGAGTACCCGAGTACCTGTCACCAACCCAGCAGAGTACCTGTCGCCAGCCCATCAGAGTACCTGTCCCCTGCCCATCAAAGTACCCGAGTACCTGTCACCATCCCATCAGCATACCCGAGTGTCTGTCACCAGCCCATCCGAGTACCCGAGTACCTGTCACCAACCCATCAAAATACCTGAGTACCTGTCACCAGACCATCAGAGTACCTGAGTACCTGTCATCAGCCCATCAGAGTACCCGAGTACCTGTAACCTGCCTATCAGAGTACCCGAGTACCTGTCACCAGCCCATCAGAGTACCCAAGTTCCTGTCACCAGCACATCAGAGTACCTTAGGAAACTGTCACCAGCCCATCAGAGTACTTGAGTACCTGTCAACAACCCATGAGAGTACCCGAGTACCTGTCACCTGCCCATGAGAGTACCCAAGTTCCTGTTGCCAGCCCATCAGAGTACCCGAGTACCTGTCACCTGCCCATGAGAGTACCCAAGTTCCTGTTGCCAGCCCATCAGAGTACCCGAGTACCTGTCACCAGCCCATCAGAGTAACTGAGTACCTGTCACCTGTCCATCAAAGTACCCGAGTACCTGTCACCATTCCATCAGCATACCCGAGTGCCTTTCATGGACCCATCTGAGTACCCGAGTACCTGTCACCAACCCATCAGAGTACCCGAGTACCCGTCACCAACCCATCAAAGTACCCAAGTACCTGTCACCAGCCCATCAGAGTACCAGAGTGCCTGTCAACAGCCCATCTGAGTACCCGAGTACCTGCCACCAACCCATCAGAGTCCCCAAGTACCTGTCAGCAGCCCATCAGAGTACCCGAGTACCTGTCACCAACCCATCAAAGAACCTGAGTACCTGTCACTAGCCCATCAGAGTACCCAAGTACCTGTCACCTGCCCATATGTGTACCCGAGTATCTGTCACCAGCCCGTCAGAGTACCCGAGTATCTGTCACCAGCACACCTGAGTACTCAAGTACCAGTCATCAGCCCATCAGAGTACCCGAGTACTTGTAACTAGCCCATCTGAGTACCTGAGTACCTGTCACCAACCCATCAGAGTACCCGAGTACCTGTCACCAGCCCATCACAGTACCCGAGTACCTTTCACCAACCCATTAAAGTACCAGAGTACCTGCCACCAGCCCATCAGAGTACCTGTCATCTGCCCATCAAAGTACCCGAGTACCTGTCACCATCCCATCAGCGTACCCGAATGTCTGTCACCAGCCCATCCCAGTACCCAAGTACCTGTCACCAACCCATCAGAGTACCCGATTACCTGTCACCAACCCATCAAAGTACCTGAGTACCTGTCACCAGCCCATCAGAGTACCCGAGTACCTGTCACCAGCCCACCAGAGTACCCGAGTACCTGTCACCAGCCCATCAGAGTACTTGAGTACCTTTCACCAGCCCATCAGAGTACCTGAGTACCTGTCACCAGCCCATCTGAGTACCTGTCACCAACCCATCAGAGTTCCCTAGTACCTGTCACCAGCCCATCAGAGTACCTGAGTACCTGTCACCAGCCCATCTGAGTACCTGTCACCAACCTATCAGAGTTCCCGAGTACATGTTACTAGCCCATCTGAGTACTTGAGTACCTGTCAACAACCCATGAGAGTACCCGAGTACCTGTCACCTGCCCATCAGAGTACCCGAGTACCTGTCACAAGCCCATCAAAGTACCCGAGTACCTGTTACCAGCCCATCAGAGTACACAAGTACCTGTCACCAGCCCATCAGAGTACTCGAGTACCTGTCACCTGCCCTTCAGATTACCCGAGTACCTGTCACCAACCCATCTGAGTAAGCGAGTACCTATCTGCAGCCCATCAGAGTACCCAAGTACCTTTTACCAATCCATCAGATTACCCGAGTACCTGTCTCCAGCCCATCAGAGTACCCGAGTACCTATGTGCAGCCCATTAGAATACCTGAGTACCTATCTGCAGCTCATCAGAGTACCCGAGTACCCTATCTGCAGCCCATGCCTCATAGAATATACCTTGGGTGTTTGCTTTCCAAAATGGGGTCATTTTGGGGGTAATTCCACTGTCCTGGTGCTCCAGGGCCTTCAAAAGTGTGATAGGTATGAATGAAATTTTATGTGTAATTTATGCTCCTAGAGCGCCTGACGGTGCTCCCTGCATGTTCGGCCTCTGTATGTGGCCAGGGTGTGAAAAAGTCTCACATGTGGTATCGCCATACTCAGGACGAGTAGCAGAATATATTTTGGGGTGTTATTTTTGCTATATACATGCTATGTGTTCGAAATATCATATAAATTGACCACTTTGTGAAAAAAAAAAAGTTTTCATTTTCTTTCCACATTTCTGAAGACTTGTGTAAAAAAAATGAACCGTACAAAAGACTCATAATGCCTCATAGAATATACGTTGGGATGTTTGCTTTCCAAAATGGGGTTATTTTGTGTTTAATTCTATTGTGCTGGTGCTGCAGGGCCTTCAAAAGTGTAATAGGTGTTTAGGAAATCATATGTGTAATTTATCCTTCTAGAACGCCTGATGGTGCTCCCTGTATGTTGGACCTCTCTATGTGGCCAGGCTGTGTAAAGGTCTCACACATGTGGTATCACCATACTCGGGATGAGTAGCATCCTGAGTAAATTACTCATTTGCAAAAGTTTATCATCGAAACTAAAATAAAGTGTTTTTTTTTTCAAAATGTTCGCACTTTTTTCACTGTCGCAAAAAATAAAAAACCGAGAGGTTATTAAATACCACCAAAAGAAAGCTCTATTTGTGTGAAAAAAATGATAAAAAATTTTGTTTGGGTACAGTGTGGCATGAGAGTAATTGCGATTCAAAGTGTGAGAGCACTGAAAGCTGAAAATTGGTCTGGGCAGGAAGGGGGTATAAATGTCCTGTATTGAAGTGCTTAAAGACTATGTGTGATGTTTTAGAACTGTCAAAAGAGTGCATATTAACACCTCAAGGCCACAACCCCATACCTCCATTCCAGAGACAACAGATTTTGTCCTAAAATTAAAATTAGAGTGTATTATTACTCGCTAGAGCCTTTCTTCCAGTGCTTTGCTTTAGATAAACAAATACCATTGGCATCCCATTTGCCCTGGGAAGAATTTTCCCATAATAATTGTCCACATTCCTCATCCAGAGTTTCACTCTTCTTTTGCATATATGTGTAGCGGGTGCCCTGCATCTCCCACAGCCATGCCAAGCTGACCGAGGCTCTCACTGAAGGGAGAGCATGCCTGTCAGCTCCTGCAGGTTATCTCTCCCCCTACCTCTCCTCATTGACTCTCTGCATTTTGCACACACAGGTAGCTGCTCTGCTCCCTCCCCTGCATCCTCATTGGCAGGAGGAGAGACAATAGACAGCCACCTCAATTACAGCAAGGAATTCTGGGACATGTAGTCCCCATCTCATATGACCACGTAGACTTATATGGGGGCAGGACTACAAGATCCAGCACTCTTTGTACTGAAAGGAGCGTAGGACACCATCTTGTCTGCCTGAGGTGAGACAGAAACCACGAGGCAGGAGAAGAGACTGAACCTAGGGGAGAGGTTCTGCCTCCTGGGTCAGTCCACCACTTCTTTTCAACCATGCACGGCCGGTCGGGGACATCCAACCTGAGAGGGGACCCCAGGTGTATATCCAGGCATACCTGCGCCGACTGTATGAAGCGCTCCAGTGTAAGCTGACCAGGTTTTTAAACTGAAATCCGGGGAGATATTTTTTTTTAATTGGCAAATTGTGAACTATTTTATAAGCATATTTTCCTCAAATGATACAGTATCTCATAAAAGGGAGTACACCCTCACATTTTTAAAAATATTTTATTATATCTTTTCATGTGACAACACTGAAGAAATGACACTTTGCTACAATGTAAAGTAGTGAGTGTACAGCTTGTATAACAGTGTAAATTTGTTGTCCCCTCAAAATAACTCAACACACAGCCATTAATATCTAAACCGCTGGCAACAAAAGTGAGTACACCCCTAAGTGAAAATGTCTAAATTGGACCCAAAGTGTCAATATTTTGTGTGGCCACCATTATTTTCCAGCATTGCCTTAACCCTGTTGGGCATGGAGTTCACCAGAGCTTCACAGGTTATCACTGGAGTCCTCTTCCACTCCTCTAGGACGATATCACGGAGCTAGTGGATGTTAGAGACCTTGCACCCCTCCACCTTCTGTTTGAGGAGGCCCCACAGATGCTCAATAGGGTTTAGGTCTGGAGACATGCTTGGCCAGTCCATCACCTTTACCCTCAGCTACTTTAGCAAGTCAGTGGTCATCTTGGAGGTATGTTTGGGGCCATTATCATGTTGGAACACTGCCCTGCAGCCCAGTCTCCAAAGGGAGGGGATCATGCTCTGCTTCAGTATGTCACAGTACATGTTGGCATTCATGGATCCCCCAATGAACTGTAACTCCTCAGTGCCGGCAGCACTTATGCAGCTCCAGACCATGACACACCCACCACTATGCTTGACTGTAGGCAAGACACACTTCTCTTTGTACTCCTCACTAATGGCTGTGTTGAGTTATTTTGAGGGGACAACAAATTTACGCTGTTATACAAGCTGTACATTCACTACTTTACATTGTAGCAAAGTGTCATTGCTTCAGTGTTGTCACGAAAAGATAGAATAAAATATTTACAAAAATGGGAAGAGTGTACTCACTTTTGTGAGATACTGTATATAACATGCATACTTGCTACACAAGCCATGTTGTAATTTAATGTTGCCAAAAATTACCTTTTTTCAATCTGCAGCACAGTATTTTTCTGTAAAATTCAATGCAATATGGCAACATGGAGGCCCTCTTCACACTGTTGGTGTACAGAATACTTCCAAAAATGTCATTTCCTGCTTGTGTGATTGATTTACTGATTTTTCCAGTATGTCTGCTCTAAGATACAAGTCAAATTTTAGGCACCCCCTGCAACAGAAATGTAAGTTTTGGTGAGATATTCTGCAAGGGATAATAACGTCTACAGTGATACAAGCTATCCTCATCAGAACACAGAAAGTGCATCATCTCGATAATATTGAACCAGACCGTCCAGTGTATACTGTTCTGAGCAGCACCATATCTGCTTGTCAGTCAGGGGGCAGTAAAAATCCAAATCAACTGCTTGTTTTTACTTCCTCCTGGCCTCTAGAATTGCCACCTCATCCCTTCAAACCTAAACACATATTATTACCTAGGTTCTGAGGCTAATTTAATACAGATAAGGCACTAAGTGATTTTAATTAAGACCATAATCAGCTGCAGAACCTGTGTAATTAATATGTGTTTGGGTTTAAAGAGATAAGGTGGCAACCTTACTGGCCGCCCATGTGAAAGAAGCCGTAGAGATGTAATTCTCTGCTAGAGCCACCAAATGGTGCTGCCTATAAAGCAAATATACAGTATAACTTGGTGTGACAGTATGAAAAAAACATCCTAGAGGTTCAAAAATGCTAAAAACTGCATATCTCCCTTCCTGCATCTCCCAAGAGATAAGCCATGATTGATATACCGAGGACTAATGGTATTCAAGTTTGCCAGAAGAAGTTCATCTACATATTGAGGACTTCAGCATGCACACAGGTTTACTTCAATATATTTGCACATATTAGCCTGTTACCATGAACACACAGATGTATATTTTTTGGCAATAAAGTAACAATACTCTAACTTGGTTTTACAGTCATGCTTCCAGTATGACAGAATGTATAATTTATTTATTTTTGCTAACATTTGCTCTGGAATGTATGCATTACTTAATGCATTTAAATTATCTGCAGGATCATCTTGCAGGAGAAACTGGTACTTTCTGACCTTGCAGCATAAACAAGTCTTCCTTGTTGCTGCTTATCTGACCTAGCCAGCCAATTAAGTAATTGCTTAAAGTTCACCTGTCAGCTGTACACTGTTGAGGAAACATTTTTCTTTTTAAATGAAGGAGAATTCCACCTAATAATTAACTAGGTACCAGTGCCTCATTAATATTTTATATCCAAATGCTTCAATGATGTGCCTTGCATCTTGTGCATTGATCATCTGCAGTTTTATGAAAAGACTGGAAAAATACATTTATGACTGTGAGGAATACGAAAAGTCTAGCAGCCACATATGGGCAGATCTTCCAAATTTACTGAAAGCTTTTTAGTGAACTGAAGTGACAGTCAATTCAATGAACAGTTAAAGGATTTTTCCCTTATTTCTGAAGTATTGGCACTTACCTTTCCTCCTTTACATGCTGAAAAACAGCGGTCTGAGGTGTCAGTTCTTCAATTCTGAACTCTGCCTATCCCGACTTCTCTCTGTCAAAAACAATGCGGCTGCCTTGGCTCCCAAGAGCCTGCCTACATACCGGAGGGAATTCAGTAAAGCTGCAGCGCCATTTTTCTGACATTAATCCTGTTAATGTATTTTGTCAAATTCATAAGGTATCTGCAACAATTTTGATTCTGATAGCAAGCGGTGCTCCAAATTCAGGTAGTTCTACAATGTGCCACTTGTACAGTGTGGTACAATGAATGCACCAGATTAAAAAAAAAATACAGAGAGCTTGTTTCTTAGAAAAGTGGAACTAATTAAGACCAACTGTCTTTTGGCGTACTAGCGCAGACAGGTTCTGTGAAAGTGTCTCACGTGCATTCTTAGCCCATGTTCACATTGGGCCAATTTGGCATGCAATTTGACATGTCAAATCGCATGCCAAATCAACGGCTATTGCCGGCATTGCCACTGTCCGAATTGTTGCGAGGCCGCACCGATTCCTAAAAGTAGTGTACTACTTTTGGTGACTTTGGGGGCGATTTGAATAGACATCTGTGCAGGAACCCGCACAGATGTCTGTAAAATCGCCCCCCAAAGTCGGATTGCATCGTCGGTTTGAAATCATGCGAGTTCAGCTGAACTCGCACAATTTCAAACCTGCATCAGTGTGAACCTAAGTAGCGCAGCCTGAGCTAAATTCCAATATGAGGTCTAGACAGGTACTTGAATTTAGCACATGCTGCACCACTTTTAGAACGCACAAGAGACACTTTTGAAAAATCTGTCTGTGCCAGTCTTTGTGAATCCATGGACTGTATGTAGGTAAAACATTCTGGGGGAGATGTTGTTCTGGGAGTGTGATGGAAAGCACCTCAGCACTTTCCTGCTGTTCCTTCACTGTTCAATCAGGAGACTGGAAGCATGTTTTTGATCAAGCTGCTAGGTTGATGATCTTGCTCTACTGTCTGCCATGGGTGCCTGGATCACAAGCAGATTAGTTCCCATATTTGTATTTTAAATGCATACTGCTGCTTTACTTACATTCAGAAGGAAATATATTTTCAATTTACGCATTTGAAATGACAAAAGGAAGCATGGATGCTTACCTCTGTCATTTCCTGTCTTTAAGCAGCCCTTGCTTCTCCTGTAAAAGTTATTTTATTAAGTCTATTATTTATTTGCTATGTTCATTATTTAATAGTATTAATACATTTATTTATTGTCAGGTAAATATATAATAATATATACAGTATATAATTTGAAAATATATAATTTGGAATACTTCATAATATTTTATTGAGTATTTATGACTTTCAGGCACCAGTGATTGTTCTTCTCTCAATCATTGTAACTAGAATCATTTCTGATAGTTACTGGTGTAATAGAGAGTGACAGTGCAGAGACTTTTGCACTGGGCTCCATTTTTTTAAAGTAACCCTTGCTATTCCTCTTGCTTTCTCATTTAACAGAACCTGGGCATAGAGATTGTTGTAAGCATTTTATGGTTCCCTCTCTCATGTCACAGCTCTCTATCAATTGCTAGATAGCAGCTGTGAAAAATGTGTAAATATAATTTTTTCATGAAATAAACCAAAGATAGAAACATAGAAAAGTGACGGCAGAAAAAGACTGAGTAGTCCATCGAGTCTGCCCCTTTTTATTTCACATTAACCTTGTTGTCTGACTATAGATTTATGTTTATCCCAAGCATGTTTGAAGCCATTTACTGTTGACTGTCTCACAACCTCTGTTGGTAGTTTATTCCAATCATCAACCACACTTTCAGTAAAATAATACTTTCTAAGATTAGTTTTGAACTTCCCCCCAGTTAGTTTGAGGTCATGTCCCTGTGTTCTTGATTTTGGTTTCATATTGAAAAGACTGCCCTCCTGAACCTTATTCACCCCCTTGTTGTATTTAAAGGTTTCAATCATGTCTCCCCTCTCCCTTCTTTCCTCCAGACTGTACATATAAAATAGTGGGTGAGGCGCTGCTACCTAATATAAAATGCAAAAACATGCAAAAATGTGTGCAAAAGTGCAAAAATACTTATAATATGAGTGATCAAAAAAGTAATAAAAAATTATACACAATACCAATAAAATCAAAAATGGTGGATATGAGGCTACTGCCTGATATAAAGTGCGAAAAAAAATGCTATAAAGTAAGTCAATAATAAATCAATAAAAATCCAGACCCTCTCATAAAAATTTAATTTGTTCTTGTTTGAGGTTGGTGAATTTCTGTAAAGCCCATTCAGCAGCATTCAGGTCATCCTTTTGTACGAAGTTTGTGTACAATGAATTGACGTCTAAGGTGACAAGAAAGTCGTCTTCCGTTACTTCAACATCCTTTAACTCATTGAACAGTTGTCTACTGTCTTGAAGATAGATCTTCCCCGTGAGACCACCGGCTGGAGAAACTCATCCAAATATTCTCCTAATCTGGAGAAAAGAGAATTTATTCCACTAACTATAGTCCTAGTCTGAGGTGGTTTGCTCTGATTTTTGTGTACCTTCAGCAGGTAGTAGATAACTGGCGTTTTGGCTGCCTCTGACACTAGATATGTGGCCTCTTTGTTATTCAAAAAAATATTTTCTTTGCCCTTATTAACGTATGCTTTGAGTTGCTTTTTGTATTTTTTCTTTGGATTCTGTTTTATTTTTTTGTAGGTGTCCTCTGTGCTTAGTATGTTATTCATCTCCTCCTCATAGTCTGCTTTATTTAAAATTACTAAACCTCCTCCTTAGTCCTCCGGCCAGATTACTATTTGTTTCTTCTCTAGTTCTTTAATTGTATTCCAAGTTTTTGTTTCCTTTGATCACGGATTATGGTTTACAGCACTTAGGCTGGGTTCACACCTATGCGAATTGGATGCGGCTTAAACCACATCCAATTCGCAGGACACTTGAAAACATATTGTTTTCAATGTGTCTGGTTCACATATGTGCGGTGCATTCGCACTCCGCATTGCACAATAAACATGTGCCTTTTCTGTGCAGTGCGGTGCGAATTCCCAGCCCGTTGAGTTCAATGGGAGCGCATCTAACACCGAGATGCACTCCGCACTGAACGGGATATTTCCCCTGCTTGTGGCTGTGCTGTGGGAACAGACAGGAGCCACCGAATGGTGGCTCCATCCCTTCCCGGCAGCAGACAGGCTGGAATTCGCACCGGACAGGTGTGAATCCAGCCTTACACTTTTGTAGCAGATCTAGGATTTCACATCTGCCATTTCCTATTCCACAAGCTTTTGTGATTGGTTCAATTTGTACTGTGTCATTTATATTTATTTTTCGTTGATTTATTTATTGACTTACTTTATAGCATTTTTTTCACACTTTATATTAGGCAGTAGCCTCATATCCCCCATTTTTGATTTCATTGGTATTGTGTAACATTTTTTATTAATTTTTTGATCACTCATTTTATAAGTATTTTTGCACTTTTGCACACATTTTTGCACGATTTTTCACTTTATATTAGGTAGCAGCACCTCACTCACTATCTTTGGTTTATTTCATGCATTTTCAACACTCTGCTTCCGAGTGTTCATGTGGGTGCAGCAGCTAATAGACATTCACTTGATGCATTTATAATTACATCAACATATTTTCACATTCCATTGAGCGGTACTACCCCCTCTGTCTTGTCTTCTTTTTTACAGTAAAGTAAAGTTGTCTTTAAATATTAATTTTACCTTCAGAAGTCTTATGCCCATTACATCTAACATGATACATTAACATCCTCTCTCATTTCCAATTGGCTGCTATTGTTATTTTTTGGCTTAGCTGAGCTGGGCAAGAAAAAATGTTAGTAAATTAGAGAAAATAACGCCTGGCAACATTTTATATGCAGCTTCCAGTATTGCGCCATGTTTTGGAACAACCATCATGTACTATGACCCAAAAATATAATTGTGCAGCAGAAAAATACTAATTATTAGATTAAAGAGTTTAGCAGAAATCTTTTGGGATCAGAGGAAATCCAATACAAATATTGAACTTGGATGTGATTGTATAAATTGGTGACTGGAATCAGGACCTAGAAAATACTTTACAAACTTGTTCTAATAAAACAGTACTGCAACAAATTCTATCAACAGATGAAGAAAAACCGCATTTAACAGTATGATTGCGAACTGAGAGTTGCTGAACTCATAGATCCCATATACACCATATTATATTTTCTGCAGATTTTTTCCTTCAGATTTACCAAAACCATGTAGTGCAAGGGCTTGCCTGACTGCATACAAATTGAAACTCTTAAGGTTGACCTCATGTTATATGGTTTTGGTAAATCTGAAGGAAAAAATCTGCAGAAAATATAATATGGTGTAATAGCTTACACGTGACTATAAACTTTGCTTGTGGCAAAGCTGATTGACCCAGCGCTGTCACATGGAGTGATAATGTGTGGCTGTACCTTTAAACTGCAAGTTGCTGGAGTAAAGCTTACACAGGGCTATAGACTATCCGTGTGGTGGTGCTGATTGACCAAGCAATGTCGCATGGAGTGACTATGTGTGGCTCTAACATTAAAGTGGAAGTAAAGGCTACATACAAGTGTAATGTTCCTGCACTGGGCTGGCTAAATTTAGTGAATGGATATGCTGCAACCAGCTGAGCTGAAATATACATACAGTCAGGTCCATAAATATTGGGGCATCAACACAATTCTAATTTTTTGGCTCTATACACCACCACAATGGATTTGAAATGAAAAAAACAAGATGTGCTTTAACTGCAGACTTTAAGCTTTAATTTGAGGGTATTTACATCCAAATCAGGTGAACAGTGTAGTAATTACAACAGTTTGTATATGTGCCTCCCACTTTTTAAGGGACCAAAAGTAATGGGACAGATTAACAATCATAAATCAAACTTTCCCTTTTTAATACTTGGTTGCAAATCCTTTGCAGTCAATTACAGCCTGAAGTCTGGAATGCATAGACATCACCAGACGCTGGGTTTCATCTCTGGTGATGCTCTGCCAGGCCTCTACTGCAACTGTCTTCAGTTCCTGCTTTTTCTTGGGGCATTTTTCCTTCAGTTTTGTCTTCAGCAAGTGAAATGCATGCTCAATCGGATTCAGGTCAGGTGATTGACTTGGCCATTGCATAACATTCCACTTCTTTCCCTTAAAAAACTCCTTGGTTGCTTTCACAGTATGCTTCGGGTCATTATCCATCTGCACTGTGAAGCGCCGTCCAATGAGTTCTGAAGCATTTGGCTGAATATGAGTAGATAATATTGCCCGAAACACTTCAGAATTCATCCTGCTGCTTTTGTCAGCAGTCACAACATCAATAAATACAAGAGAACCAGTTCCATTGGCAGCCATACATGCCCACGCCATGACACTACCACCACCATGCTTCACTGATGAGGTGGCATGCTTTGGATCATGAGCAGTTCCTTTCCTTCTCCATACTCTTCTTTTCCCATCACTCTGGTACAAGTTGATCTTGATCTCATCTGTCCATAGGATGTTGTTCCAGAACTGTGAAGGCTTTTTTAGATGTTGTTTAGCAAACTCTAATCTGGCCCTCCTGTTTTTGAGGCTCACCAATGATTTACATCTTGTGGTGAACCCTCTGTATTCACTCTGGTGAAGTCTTCTCTTGATTGTTGACTTTGACACACATACACCTACCTCCTGGAGAGTGTTCTTGATCTGGCCAACTGTTGTGAAGGGTGTTTTCTTCATCAGGGAAAGAATGTTTTGATCATCCACCACAGTTGTTTTCCGTCGTCTTCCGGGTCTTCTGGTGTTGCTGAGCTCACGGTGTGTTCTTTCTTTTTAAGGATGTTCCAAACAGTTGATTTGGCCACACCTAATGTTTTTGCTATCTCTCTGATGGGTTTGTTTTGTTTTTTCAGCCTAATGATGGCTTGCTTCACTGATAGTGACAGCTCTTTGGATCTCATATTGACAGCTGACAGCAACGGATTCCAAATGCAAATAGCACACTTGAAATGAACTCTGGACCTTTTATCTGCTCCTTGTAAATGGGATAATGAGGGAATAACACACACCGAGCCATGGAACAGCTGAGCAGTCAATTGTCCCATTACTAAAGGTCCCTTAAAAAGTGGGAGGCACGGATAAAAATCCAAACCCCACCGATTATGAGACATGGTGCGCGGGGGCTTCGGCCCAAAGAGGAGGTATCTCCATAATATATGCCTTATTGATCCAGAAAACTGACAAACCGGCCTATGCAGTGGCCTGGGAAAAAGAATTGAATATACAACTAAAGCCGGACTCTTGGACAATAGCTGCCCAACGGGCACAAAAAGGCCTAATGAACATTACATTAATAGAAGCCAATACCAAGGTCCTGCTGAGATGGTATTATACACCGGCCAGGTTAGCTCAAATATACCCCTCTTCCTCCCCCCTATGTTTCCGGGGATGCGACCTACAGGGCACCATGTCTCATGTTTGGTGGACTTGCCCACGTATTAGATCCTTCTGGAAAAAATTCTTTAACATGGCAAAGAATGTGCTGGGACAATGCATCACACCCTCCCCTGAGGTTGCCCTTCTCCTCCAAAGAGTGACAGGACTTCCCAAAAATAAACAAACGTTACTTAACTTGATGTTAGTAGGTGCCAAGATTTCCCTAGCAAAAGCCTGGAAAAAACCCAAAGTCTCCATACACAACGTTCGGAAAAAAATTTCTTGGATCATGACCCAGGAGCTCTTAGTAGCTAAATTGCTCGACAGAGAAGACAGGTTCAGAGAGATCTGGGAACCTTGGGCTATCTACACAAAGGTACCACTATACCCAGGTCACCTCTCAGATTACTCTTGACACCCGAGGAATCATTTTTTATATTTTTATATTTTTATATCTGACCTCCTTCAACACCTTTCTTGCCCCTTTCTTGACCCTTCCTTTCTCCCTTCTCTTACTCTCGCCTCTCTCATCTAACCCTTTCTTAATTTTAGTTTGATTAAGAATGTTTATAGCCCTTTCCGGCTAGACCATGACCTTTACCCCTAAACTGAGAATCTCGAAGGGGAGGCTTCAAAAAATCACACTTAGAGAGCTCAAGGAGCCCCTCTCTTGAGAGATGATTTGGAATATCCCTAGCTCTAAATCTATACCTACACTGTTCCCCGAGCTGGGTAAACCCACCCCTTCCACAGATTTGACCCCATAGGGGTGGATGGGGAGGCCCCCGGCAAGGGAAAGCAGCGCTTTCCACGTCTTTTCTCAATGAGCAGGATCAAAACGAATTCCCTCCCAGGGAAATTAAACAGTTCATGTTAAACATAACCTCCCCCCCCCCAAAGTTCTATGTTTATTGAATTTACGCAATTGAAATGTTTTACTATAATACATTTATATGATGCTTAATGTTCATTTAACCTGTCTAGATACAGTATCATTCATGGATCACGTCCTTTACACCCCCAAACGTCAACAATACAGTTGTACTGGTATGTCTCTATGCATTCCTGTATCTTGTAACTGTTAACTGATGCTGTTCTGTATCATTTTGAAACTACAATAAAAACCATTGAAATTAAAAAGTGGGAGGCACATATACAAACTGTTGTAATTCCTACACCGTTCACCTGATTTGAATGTAAATACCCTCAAATTAAAGCTGAAAGTCTGCAGTTAAAGCACATTTTGTTTGTTTCATTTCAGATCCATTGTGGTGGTGTATAGAGCCAAAAAAGATTAGAATTGTGTCAATGTCCCAATATTTATGGACCTGACTGTAAATATAGTTAGTGCTAATCAGGTTCATCCCAAACCTGGTGGCTGATTGCTTCTGCCTGTCTCTGAAATGTTCCATAAATAGCATAGGAGGGTCTGTCACTGGATTATGAATATTTATTTTACGTTAGCCAAGTCCTGGGAGGCAGATCCAGAAGGCATGGCTGGGAAATTATATATGTTTGGGAGGGTCTGATCAGAGATCTATTATCAGCCCCCCCCGAAGTGTGTGTGATACAGAGGAGCTACTGCTCCTAGACCTCAGCATGTGATATGGCTGATGGCCTGAAGGAATCTGGACAATTGTTTGTACCTATAGGCAAGTCTATAATAAGGCTTACCTACAAGTATTGTAAATATCTCCTAAACATGCACTGTCCACAGCCCATGACGTCATCAGTGCATGTGCTCTGAAGGAACGCCCACCCGTGCTGTTTTTCCAGAGCCCTGTGCCGTGACTGGCGAGTCACATGGGCCCGGAAGGCAGACAGGTAAAGATGTATGCGAACTCCAGTGGTGACAATGATGGCTTCCTTCGCAGGTAAGTTTCACATAATGTAACAATAAAAGCATGCGTACTGCGCTTAGGACTCTGTGGAAATGTATACGTTTCATACTCCAAATGTAAGCTTGCAGCCCCCCAGTGAACTGCTCCCCTATCGGGGAGAGTGGATAAATGTTAACAGATTAATGCTGGGTCTGGCGCTGCTTACCTATATATTATATATACTTATGTGCTGGGCTGAGATAGGTACTACCTTAAGCTTATTATGGAGTGTATCGTCCTGAGTTAATCTTTGCTCATGCCCCTTAGTGGTTAAAGAAACTAAGGAACGGAGGAAGCAATCCTTCTAGGTTGGAAATACCACACACTTTTTTGAAAGTGCTTAGTGCAATAAATGATGTGTTTATATTAATTGTGTGTGAAAAGTGATTAAATCTGTGTTACACTGGCGTGGTAATATATAAAATCCAAATAAACAACATAAAATGAATATAAAGGGGGTTTGATGTCTTGTGAAAAACACTGTGATCCCATGTGCATTGAATTTACAAAAGGTATAATAATCCAAGTGCTGGGCACCCTATGTCTTGAGACTAGTAGCAATTAATCAGCTACAGTATATATATATATATATATATATATATATATATATATATATATAAAGTCTTTATGGAACCATCTAAATAATGCAGCAGATGCAGTATATATCCCCAAAGTGCTTAGTGCAATGTGATAGTAATAAACGCTGAATAGTCAATAACAGTTCATTCGTTTGCGGGTGTCATCATAGAAATCTTCAAGTGCTTTAGTGCAGATCACACGTGCTCCCCAATGAATACCCCACTTACCAGGTGCCACCCCTACAGGGGTAAAGCGCGTGGACGCCTCCTGGAGCAGTGGCTGGGGTCTCCTGTCCTTCCAGTAGATGATGATTTCCGTGTCCATGTAGATGTTTTTAGTATCCAGGTGCAGAAGGGAAAGAAAGGGTAACCATAGTGTGATCCTTAAAAGACTTGGTTTCTTTGTTTAGTAAAAGCTCTTAAAAACAGGAATTCCAAAGTTCACAGCAATCATCATCTACCCGAAGGACAGGAGACCCCAGCCATTGCTCCAGGAGGCGTCCACGCACTTTACCCCTGTAGGGGTGGCGCCTTATGGTAAGTGGGGTATTCACTGGGGAGCACGTGTGACCTGCACTCAAGCACTTGAAGATTTCCATGATGACACCCGCAAACTAATTAACTGTTATTGACTATTCAGCGTTTATTACTATCACATTGCACTAAGCACTTTGGGGATATATGCTGCATCTGCTGCATTATTTGGATGGTTCCATAAAGACTTTTTATATATATATATATATATATATATATATATATATATATATATATATATATATATATATATATATATAGCTGATTAATTGTTACTAGTCTCAAGACATAGGGTGCCCAGCACTTGGATTATTATACATTTTATATATTCAATGCACATGGGATCACAGTGTTTTTCACAAGACATAAAACCCACTTTATATTAATTTAATGTTATTTATTTGGATTTTATATATTATAACTTCAGTGTAACACAGATTTAATCACTTTTCACGCACAATTACTATAAACACATAATTTATTGCACTAAGCACTTTCAAAAAAGTGTGTGGTATTTACAACCTAGAAGGATTGCATCTTCCATTCCTTAACCACTAGGGGGCATGAGCAAAGATTAACCCAGGATGATACACTCCATAATAACCTTCAGGTAGTGCCTATCCCAGCCCAGCACATAAGTATATATAATATATAGGTAAGCAGCGCTAGACCCAGCATTAATCTGTTAACAAGTTTCACATAATGTGCTAATATGCGATGCATACTAACACATTATGCCTTTACTTTGCAGCGGTTTACTTCTTCTTTAAGGAAATTTGCTGGAGGATGCTGCCTGTGGAAGTTTACTTTCAATCGTTTTTATTAGGTTTTGAACAATTGACAGTAGCAGTACAAGGATACATATCGTTAACAATATTGAACAGCAGAAAGGACTTATAACAGCTATTCCATTTCAAAATTGTGCCTGTACTTGAATTAGTGGTTAAATATATTTGTTAGAGCTCAATAAAGCTAAACATTTATTTCGATCTTAACGTCTCTAGCCAGTCAGACCTTCTCAGGTTCTCTGGGATTCAATTGTTTCCACTTGGTCTAGTGGGTGATGTCCTGACCCTCACCGCCGACACCCCTGTGGGAACATACTGTGTCTTGGCGGCGCGGGCCTTCCATCTCCATGTTTGAGAGTAATCTATGGACTCGTTGTACCTTTGGTTTCGTTTAGAGAAGGTCTGTCTGCTCAGGACTTGCATCTTATAATTCGTATATCCACAGTAACATAGCCAACTAATGCCTTTCTGGAACTTGTAACTAGGCTTTACTTGCTAACACTAGGTGTGCTAGATTGAGAAGAACAAGAGAGAAAGTTAGGAAAGAGCAGGATAGAAAAAGAGGGTGAGGGGGAGGTACACGTCTTTGCCTATATGCAGTGATCCTCAATGATTGGGTTTATTATACCACTCTACCCATGGCAGCCAGAGATTGTACATTTTGTTGTATGACTCTCGATCAGGGGTTAGGGTCATTTCGTAGGTATAGTGTTCTTGGACCTGGTTTATTATCTGTGTTAACTGGAGTATCTCTTGGTCTTTCCAGTGTCTGGCGATGTTTTGTCTAGCTGCTAGGAGGATATGTGTGATTACTTTATGGTAACTGGCGGGAATTTTGTTGATGTCGAGGTTTAAGAGGCCTAGATCTGGATTGGGGGTTAGATTGGTGTCCGTGATTTTAGAAATTATGTTGAAAATGTTGGACCAATAGACCGATATTTTTGGGCAGTCCCATAACATGTGGAAGAGTGAGCCTATTGCTCCGCATTTTCTCCAGCAGCTCGGGGATCTTGTATGGTCAAAAGAGGCTACTCTTTCTGGGGTGTAGTATCTGCGTTGGGTTAAGTTTTGAGTCAATTCCCATAATGCGGAGCAGGTTGTAGCTTTGTAAATAGATCTGAGGGCGCTTTTCCATTGTGATTCTGTGATGTTGTGTCCCAATTCTTTCTCCCATTCGTGTAGGGTATTATTGAATTGGAAGACATTTTTCTCATGGAGTGTGTTATAGAAAAGTGAGATACCTTTGTTGGAGCTTGTTGCTGTGTGGTAGAACCTAATCACTGTGTCCGGTATTTTCTGAAATATGTGTGGGTTTTTGTTGATGCAGTTTGCTAATTGGAGGTATTGAAAGTGGGTAATCTTAGGGAGTTGGTGCTCTGTTTTGAGTTGTGAGATCTGTTTAAGTTTGTTCTGGATAAGAATTTCATTCAGTGTGCTGGTAGGCTGTTTTGTCCATCTATTTGGGGGGAAACCCGGGATAAGTGTATGTATTATACTAGCCGGTATTCTGGGCTGGGACGTAGGGGTGTTCAGCCAGGTCAGTTTAGTGAGCTGTCTCCATGCTTTGATTGAGGCTATGATAGGAGGGGACAATTGTTTGGAAAGGGGGGCTTTAGGGTGGAGGCTATATAACCATGTCTGTAAGTTATCAGTAATTGCAATCTGTGTTTCTATCTGGCTCCACAGTGGTGGGTCTGCTTGTTGATGCCAGGCTTTGAGCTGAGCCAAGATTGTCGCCGTATAGTAATCTGAGATGTTGGTTAGTCCTGATCCTCCCCCTGCCTTATGTTTATATAGCCAATTCCTATTCACTCTGGGTTTTTTGTTTCGCCATATATATTTGCCCAATTTGGTCTGAAGGGAGGTTAGGTAGCTTTGGGGTATTGGAATGGGAATAGAGCGTAATTTGTATAGGAGCTGGGGGAGGAGATTCATTTTATATGCGGCTAATCTTCCCACCCATGAGAATTCATGCTTAGTTAGGCGGTCTAGTGTCTCCGTGTAGAGTGCTCTAAAAGGGAGGAAGTTGGCCCTGAATAGGTTGTCTGGATTGCCTGTTAGGGCGATTCCTAGATATGTGATCTGAGATCCCGACCATTGATAGGGGTGTTGTTGGGCTAGGAGGTTTTGGGATACACTGTCTATGCCTAAGTTTAAGATTTGGGATTTAGTGGCATTCACTTTGTAAAATGATATGGAGCTAAATTTATCAAGAAGGTTTTGAGCTTCTTTCAGGGAAGAGTGCGGGTTTGTTATCATGAGTATAATATCGTCTGCAAACAGACTTATTTTGTGTTCCCTGTCGCCAATCGTAAAGCCGGTTAGATTTGATGCTGACCGTATCTGTTCCGCTAAGGGTTCGATTACTAGGTTAAAGATGATTGGCGACAGGGGACAGCCTTGTCGTGTGCCGTTAGTGATCCTAAACGGTTTAGATATCATGCCCGCCCCTAGAACGTTAGCCGAGGGATTTGAGTATAAGGCCATTATGGCTGAAAGTATTTGGTTATTTAGGCCAAATTTGAGGAGCACCTCCCTCAGGTACCCCCAGTGGACCCTGTCGAACGCCTTCTCTGCGTCCAAAGATAGGATAGAAACCTGCGTCTCTTCCGCAAGCTGTCCCAGGTGACCCCCATGGACTCCCTCCACGAGGAGTTTAAACCGGATTTATTGGTTTATGAAAGTCGGTATTACCGGAATATGAGTTTAGGGAGCCGATTGCAAGATCCCCGCCCGTACTATAGATTTGGCAAATCCTAGTGATTGCCGTGTGCTGTTCCGACAGGGGACAGCGGTTAGTAGAAATTGGATCATTAGCTTGGGAATCGCCTTGTCTATGCCAGTCGTAGTTTAGATTGGCCGAAATGCTAACCGCTGTCCCTTGTGTTTTATTCAGACAAACGTCTGCTATAATATGAGTACTATTGTT
>BLSH010170685.1:545992-556050 GCA_018402905.1 Glandirana rugosa
AACCTTATTGCGCAGAACCTCGAGAGTCGTGGGTGGCGAAGACCTCCGTGAGTCCGGCGATCGGCGTGGTAACACTGGGACGGTAGTCTCGGGTTCCAGGGGGACGGCCTGTTCAAAAGTCCTCTGGCGGCGTTCAAGGCCCGAAAGGCGTTGAGGACACTCGAGATAAAACCGGAGGTCGGAGCGTGCAAGAGAAATCTCCGGTGATTCCACCCCAATTAATAGAGGAATAACGTCCTTCTCGGGGTCCGGACCCGGGTGGCAAACACCCTCGTCTACCTTAGTGGCCTCTAAAGAGAACGTGCGAGGCTGGAGGCCAAAATAGAGCTCACAGGAGTTGCGGAAAGCCCGGAACTTGCGGCGGTCTCCTGAAAACTTGTCCGGCAGGGGGACCTTGGGCTCTGATGGCAGGGTCACAATGGTGCGGCTAGCGGCCTGAGTGCCTCCAGAAGCGGTGGGTGCTGAGAGCTCCAAGACGCGTTATTCCAACCGGGTGTAGCCATCTTGAAGGCTCTTGACTGCTTGTGTCAGGCCGGCTAGATGAACACACAGCTCATCCATCGCAGAGGGTGCTCCCTGCGCAGACTCAGACATGGCTGTCCGTTGCTGTCACGCACCTGATGGAGGAGTCGGTTATGTGCAGGAAGCAACCACTCTTACGACCCTGGTTCGGGAACCCCTGATAGAGCAGACAGAGGGTTCCAGAGCACAGAGGGGCACGAGGGCTGGACTGGAACACTGGTGGCAAAATAGGTCCGTCAGAGGCTCGTGCAGGTGTAGAGTAGTGAGGCAGGCTGAGGTCGGCAACTGGCTGGCAAGCGGTACAGAAGGATTAGGCAAAAGGGTCGTCAGGTGCAGGCAGGGTCGTTAACAAGCAGGCAGCGAGGTACAAAGGGATCAGGCAGAAGAATGGTCGTGGGGCAAGCTGGGGTCGGTGCAGGAGGAAGTCAATCAAAGGTCAAACAAGCCGGGTCTCAGGAACAGGTCAGGATACAGATTCAAAGGATAGGTAGCTCTCCAGATACACTTCAACGCTGTAGAACGGACAGCACTTGCTGACAGGAACAGGAAGTTTAAATAGAGCTGCTCATCCATGAATTAGAGGAAACCACAACCACATGCAATTAACCCTTGCATAGTCTTTTTCTAACACAGTGCCTTGAAAAAAGTACACTTTATCTTGATTATAACCAGAAAAATAAATGTGCCCTCCCTTTACCCTGGCATCCCTGTGCCTTGAGTCTCATAGCAATGTATCTGCAAAGTGAGATCCAAAGTAAAGTGCCTCTGACCACTAGATTTGGCAATGTCACTGCTGTGCTGCTTACTGTTCTTGCTAGAAAAAAGGTTATACATAGAACTTGCAGTGCAAGTATCTCTTTGATTCTGCTTCATCATTTCTGCACCTTACTGCTACTTCTTGAATATTTTTGGATTACCATCTGGGGGGGGGGGCAGCTCTGACATAAGAAAGCAAAGCCCTAGCTCTAGCAAGATGGCTACATTCATACATAAACTCAGTGTGGATTAAAGCATGGAGGCATGATGTGTCTGTCATTAATGGAGTAAAGATCAACTACGCAGAGCCTATAAACAATATTGACTAGTCATTTGCCAGCTAGCTTTTTCAATACAGTTTCCACAGTTTGGGTCCTCCTTAAAAACACAGAGCCTTAGACCCCTTTCACACTTGTGCGAGTTATCCTGCGACTTGGGACTGCAAAGTCCCATGACAAGTCGTTCCCCATTATTTCCAATGAATACCATTCAGATCTGTATGACTTTGAAGTCGTACCGACTTCAAAGTAGTCCCTGCATTAATTTTGCCAACTTTGATGCAACTTGAGGTCCAAAGTCTCATGCAAATCGCACCTGAATAATATACAGTCAGGTCCATAAATATTGGGACATTGACACAATTCTAATCTTTTTGGCTCTATACACCACCACAATGGATTTGAAATGAAGCAAACAAGATGTGCTTTAACTGCAGACTTTCAGCTTTAATTTGAGGGTATTTACATCCAAATCAGGTGAATGGTGTAGAAATTACAACACTTTGTATATGTGCCTCCCACTTTTTGAGGGACCAAAGGTAATGGGACAATTGGCTGCTCAGCTGTTCCATGGCTAGGTGTGTGTTATTCCCCCATTATCCCATTTACAAGGAGCAGATAAAAGGTCCAGAGTTCATTTCAAGTGTGCTATTTGCATTTGGAATCTGTTGCTGTCAGCTCTCAATATGAGATCCAAAGAGCTGTCACTATCAGTGAAGCAAACCATCATTAGGCTGAAAAAAAAACACAAACGCATCAGAGAGATAGCAAAAACATTAGGTGTGACCAAATCAACTGTTTGGAACATCCTTAAAAAGAAAGAACGCACCAGTGAGCTCAGCAACACCAAAAGACCCGGAAGACCACGGAAAACAACTGTGGTGGATGACCAAAGATTTCTTTCCCTGGTAAAGAAAACACCCTTCACAACAGTTGGTCAGATCAAGAACACTCTCCAGGAGGTAGGTGTATGTGTGTCAAAGTAAACAATCAAGAGAAGAATTCACCAGAGTGAATACAGAGGGTTCACCACACGATGTAAACCATTGGTGAGCCTCAAAAACAGGAAGGCCAGATTAGAGTTTGCCAAACAACATCTAAAAAAGCCTTTACAGTTCTGGAACAACATCCTATGGACAGATGAGACCAAGATCAACTTGTACCAGAGTGATGGGAAGAGAATAGTATGGAGAAGAAAAGCTCCTGCTCATGATCCAAAGCATACCAGATCATCAGTGAAGCATGGTGGTGGTAGTGTCATGGTGTGGGCATGTATGGCTGCCAATGGAACTGGTTCTCTTGTATTTATTGATGATGTGACTGCTGACAAAAGCAGCAGGATGAATTCTGAAGTGTTTCGGGCAATATTATCTGCTCATATTCAGCCAAATGCTTCAGAACTCATTGGACGGCACTTCACAGTGCAGATGGACAATGACCTGAAGCATACTGCGAAAGCAACCAAAGAGTTTTTTAAGGGAAAGAAGTGGAATGTTATGCAATGGCCAAGTCAATCGCCTGACCTGAATCCGATTGAGCATGCATTTCACTTGCTGAAGACAAAACTGAAGGGAAAATGCCCCAAGAACAAGCAGGAACTGAAGACAGTTGCAGTAGAGGCCTGGCAGAGTATCACCAGGGATGAAACCCAGCGTCTGGTGATGTCTATGCGTTCCGGACTTCAGGCTGTAATTGACTGCAAGGGATTTGCAACCAAGTATTAAAAAGTGAAAGTTTGATTTATGATTGTTAATCTGTCCCATTACTTTTGGTCCCTTAAAATGTGGGAGGCACATATACAAACTGTTGTAATTCCTACACTGTTCACCTGATTTAGATGTAAAAACACCTAAATTAAAGCTGAAAGTCTGCAGTTAAAGCACATCTTGTTTGTTTAATTTCAAATCCATTGTGGTGGTGTATAGAGCCAAAAAGATTAGAATTGTGTCGATGTCCCAATATTTATGGACCTGACTGTAAATGCGATTTCTGTACTATTTCTGCACGACATTGTAATATGTTTTCATTGAGCCAAAGTTGCAACAAAGTCAGACCAAAGTCTTACCGATCCCAAATCGCGTCAAAATCACAGAAAAAATCACAGCATAAAATCGGGTCGCACAAGAGTGAAAGGGGCCTTATTATTATTGCATAGCTGTGATGTTTTTGTTGAATACATCAAATCAGTGCCGAAAGATTGTGTAATGAATAAAGGTTGCAATAACAGCACAATTAGTCCTACAGTAACCTGGATGGAGCTATGCGTTGCAGTCAAGTTAATCATTTAACTTAATATGGATTTAATCAGCCCAAATGTGAAGGTCTGGCTTTTCCATTCCTTGTTGCTGGTAATAAATGTATGTCATGCTTTCATTCTTTGTTGTCATCCCATTACATACTTGACATTGACTCTGTCTGGAAATTAATGCAACAATTTACAGTTGTAACAATTAGAGTCCAGAGCTTCAAGTTATTTAGCAGTCACTCATCTCCTGCTTGCATGCCAGAAGTTTAGATTTAACGAGCTGCATGTCAACACAAGTATGTCGTGTGTCTAATCCATAGACCGCTTTGGAAAAAAGGTACAGTAGGTATACGCAATTTTAGGCAAGTAAAATACATGCATTTCAATAAAAAGGCCAAGCATATAGTTACCGCATGCACAGTAAAGAATCCTTGTTTGTGGAACGATTATTGTCTCAAGTGTTACTTTACGTGAAGTCCAGAAGAATTCAGTGTTAGTAGACATTATTATACATCCTTGGTCCTGTTGTACCTTGGAGTTAATCTCCACCTCAAAATAAAGCCCTAAACATTGGAATGTATTATCATGTCTGCCTTTGTTGACGATGGTCCAAATATGAGATGATGCAGCTTTAGAGCCTGGTAACACATATCTAGGAATGAAGATTTGTTAAAACAGCACCAACACGTTTCTGGTGGTAAATTTCTTTATGCTAATATTTCTTCAGCTAATATGTGTATAAAGCTTGCAATGTATTGATTACATGTTTACCATTATGTTTGTGTACCCATTACTGTATGGTATTGTTGTGAAGGTTCAACAATAAACATATTTACATTATCTGGTACTCCTTTTTGTAGTCGCATCATGCATGCCTCATCTAAAAGTCCCAAACCCCCCCCTATACATATATCAGGGATGGAGGCGAATGGTAAACATGGTCTCACTTGAAGTCCCAAAAACTCCTTTTTTAATTTTCTTTTAGAACTACATGCTCTTTATTCAGGCAAGCATTTATGCCAGTTTCGGTAAAATTACTGACATAGTCAACAATTCAACAACATATTTTTAAAGAATTACTACCAGTTCGTAGATTAGGAAAGTAGAGATAATTAGGACCAGATCAGCTATGACCTGGCATATGAAGTTGCGCCAGTGCTCATAGTGGGCCATGCCTGTGCTGGGAAGCTGTCATTAATGTGACAGCTTCCCACACACTACTTTACCCTCTGCTCCATTCAGCTGTCAGCCAGGTGATTCCATAGCCAAAAGTTAGATGTAAACTAAGGGGTGGTGATCTCTTTACACAAATATGGAAATGTACTTGTTTGGGAAAAGGCTTGTGTCACTGGGAGAACTAAAAGACTAGTTCCCCATCTTTTTCCTACCATGTTTCTTGTCAATAAATGCTCATGCAGCAGAACCCGTACTCCCCCTCCCTCTCACATAATGAGGTGTTCTGGATTTGCCTGGGCACACCCTAATTACCCCGTGCAACTTACATCCCAACTGCCCTGGATTGGGCGGGACTGTTCCAAAATTTAAATTAAATCTAGGTGTCCCGCCAATTCATGCTGAATCCCAGAGCCCAGTGCTGAAACACGTTATGGCACTTGGCTCCATTAATTACCCTGTGGTGAAACACTGTCCCTCTCTGTGTCTACCCTGCAGCTACACTTGTCACAGACAGCTACAGAAGAAACACTATTTATTCCAGGGAGGAGGTGATTACTAAAGCTGATACAGGGGATAGGGAGGCAGGGATATGATGGACTGTGATTGGCTTTATACTGGGGAAGGGGCAGGTGCTAAAGGGCAGTGTGGCAGTGGTGGCGGGGCTATAAGCAACACATAGTCCCAGCCCTTACTTCCCATGCCATTCTTTAGTACCCGCTCCCTCCACGTCATAGACAAACAGCGTTTCCTCTGTAGCTGCCTGTGACAAGCACAGCTGCAGGGGAGACACAGAAAGAGCATTGGTTTGTTTCTGCTCTTCTCCCTGGGACTCTTCACGGTACTCAGGGTAATGCAGCTCCAACTCTTCAGCTCCTTCTCCTAATCCCTGGTCCAGTAGTAGCTGTAATTTAGTCCCACCTACTGGACCAGGTAGTAGGAGGAGGGGGCTAAGAGCTGGAGCTGCAGTACCCTGAGTAATGTGAAGATTCCCAGGGAGAAGGAGAACAGAGGTAAGCAGTGCAGAGGCGAGACAGACAGTCACTTACTACTGCACTCTCTTTGTCACTACTGACCCCTGAACTCTGCCTCCTGGGTCAGTAGTAAGTAATAGAGAGTTCAGAGGTCAGTAGTAAATAATGGAGAGTACTGAGGTCAGTAGTAATATACAGTCAGGTTGGCTTTCAAACGAATGCAGTATGGTTTTCCCACACCATGGATGCAGCGCAGTGTTCCCGCAGTTTTCATGTGGGTTAGCTGCACTTTGCTATAGACTTCTATTATGTCCCATGGCTTTCATACACTTTCCGAAAGCACAGCAAAACCACTGTTTCAGTTTTTCCATATTCCATATATTGATTAGTGGTTCCAAATTAATAACTACTGCAGTAGGGAACAGACACAAAAGATACACGCAGCATCTTTCCAAATAACTGTTCTGCTTTATTAACCACTTAAGGACCAGAAGGATTTCCAGCTTTAGGACCGGAGCCCTTTTTGCGATTCGGCGCTGCGTCGCTTTAACTGACAATTGCGCGGTCGTGCGACGTTGTACCCAAACAAAATTTGCGTCCTTTTTTTCCCACAAACAGAGCTTTCTTTTGGTGGTATTTGATCACATCTGCGTCATTTCTGATCGCCGCTATAAACAAAAGAAGAGCGACAATTTTGCAAAAAAAAACAAATTTCTTACTTTTTGCTAAAATACAAATCCAAAAAAAAAATATAAAAAAAACATTTTTTTTCACAGTTTTTGGCCGATTTATATTCTTCATCATATTTGCGATAAAAAAATTGCAATCTGCGTTTATTGATTGGTTTGCGCAAAAGTGGTCGCGTTTACGGATGATGAGAATTCATTTTTGGGGTTTTTATTTTTTTTTATTTTTACTAATAATGGTGGCGATCTGCGATTTTTAGCGGTTCTGCGATATTTCAATGGACATGTCGGAACATTTTGACACTTTTTTGGGACCATTGGCATTTATACAGCGATCAGTGCTATAAAAATGCACTGATTACTGTGTAAATGCCATTGGCAGTGAAGGGGTTAACTATGTTTCCTGGGCGTGTTCTAACTGTATGGGGACTGCCCTAGCTGGGGAAGGGAAGTGGTCACAGCCTCCACGTACAGGAAGGCTGTGATCACAGCCCTTCCTTCTTCACAGAACGGAGGTCCGTGTTTACATACACGGACCTCCGTTCCTTCACTCCGGGGGGGCATCGCAGGTGGCCGGCGGCAATCGAAGCCGCCGCACCCGCTCCCTGGCCCTCCCCGGACACAGTGAGCACGCGGGCGCGCCTCCGGCGGCGCGCGCACCCTCACTGTGCGCGATCTGGCGGCCGCCGTCGTATGACGGCGTTTCGCCTTACAGAGCCACTTTGCCGCCGTCAGATGCCGATCGGCGGTCTGCAAGTGGTTAAGACACAATTGAAGGTTTTTATACACATGATTACGTAGGCATCACATTAATATTACAATTGTACTTGTATGGTAACAAGGGGCGTAACATAGGCAGACTAGTTCTAATCAGGACTCGAAAGAATGCAAACATGTAATGAAAACATTATTAGTGTCGTGTGCACAATGAGTACAGTATGCAATACATACAAAATAGAATACAATTATATACAGAACTTACAAATTTACTTAACAGTTTCAGAAAGTGCACCAAAAATGTGGGCCATAATAGAAGTCTATGGCAAAGTGCAGCTGACTCACACAAAAACCGCTTGTATACTACACTGCCATCTGTATACTGAACACAGAGGATCTCTAATGCAGTAATTCCTCAATTCAGAGGATGGCTTGTATTTTTTCTGTGATTGGATGAGCCAGAGAGGAGTGGGCTATTAAGTCACAATCTCCATCTGGTCCAATCAGAAAACATTTTCAATTCATTAAAAAAAAAAATACATGACATACTTTAAATGATGAAGGTGCAGAGTGAGTGACTCCCTGTGTTCAGCACTGACTGTATGTGTGTATGTAAGCACAGGTTAGTACAGTGAATTTCTACATCCCTAGCAGCCCTCCAGATGTAAGATATGAAGAATTAGATGTGACCACGGTAGACTAATGTAAGTTTAAAAAAAGCTTTAATGATTTTAATAAATATATAACTACAGTATATTAGCATGCTCTTTTATTGTCTATGTCCAGTTCCACTTGCAATTATTTTCAATGTAAATTATTATTATTTTTTTTAATACAGGCCTGTTTATTTTTGGATGTGACTTATTGTATCCTGCAGATGTCACTGTTGGGCTTGACATAGGGTAAAATAAAGAAGCTTAGATGCTCACAAAGGGCACCTCAGATGGTAGCAGCAAAAGAAACAATCCTATCAATCCTTACTTCATGCCTTATACTCAAAGTGTACTACCCTCATAATTATATTCCATTCATAACTAGCATGTGCTGGGAGAACTTCTAGGCTGTTCAGGAAATGTTACCAAAATATTTAGCATATTGTTCACAAGGTGACAGATTTTCCTAGATGAAGAAAAAAAAAACACTTGTTAAAATCAATTTCCATTTTTTCCTCAGGAAATATTTGTTCATCAGCACAGTGACAGCAAGCATCTCACCTACTGAAGTGTTCAACAACTGACATTTCACTTCTTATGATTTAGAATGTGATCAATAACACCGGCAGTGCAACATTACTTTTAGAATATATATATGCAGAAGCCTAATGACATGCCATGGCATACTGATCGCTTCCTCTGACAGTTTTCTTGTTGATGTCTGATAATCAGAATCTAACATTCATAAGGCTGATCATGTTTTTTCTGCTTAAAAAAAAAAATTAAAGAAGACCTTCACCGTAAATTAACTTTCATTTTGCCCTGCTTCCTTCCCTCTATCATGTTTGAATTTTAATCTAGACCTTTAACACTCTATTCTGTTCTCCACTGCTTCCACCCTCTAATTCTCTCACTGCCCAGGAGATTGACAATCACTTTAAAACTAAGATTAATAGCATTCGTGAGGAGAGCTCCAATGCACAGATACCACCCCCACTCAACACCCCATGTCCACAGATACAATAACTACTTTCCGCATTCAACCCTGCTAGTATTAGCGAGGTTGCTAAACTTTTATTGAACACCCATCTAACCACCTGTCCCCTGGATCCTGTTCCCTCGCAAATGCTACGCTCACCCTCTGACTCGATTCTACACTCTCTAACTGACATTTTCAACCTTTCCTTCTCTTCTGGCATCTCTCCAAACTCTCTAAAACATTCCCTAGTCCCCCATCCTTAAAAAGCCCTCACTGGACTCCACCAATCTTAACAACCTACGCCCCATCTCCTTACTCCCCTTCTCCTCCAAACTCCTTGAAAGACTGGTCTACAACCGACTGAGTGACCATCTGACCATGAACAACCTTCTTGATCCCCTTCAGTCCGTATTTTGCCCTCTACACTCCACGGAAATTGCTCTCCTTAAACTCACAAATGACCTACTAACTTCTAAAACCAACAGACACTATTCTGTACTACTACTCCTGGACCTCTCTGCTGCCTTTGACACAGTGGACCACCCCCTCCTCCTCGAAAAACTCTACTCCTTTGGTCTCTGTGACTGTACTCTTCGCTGGTTCTCATCCTACCTATCCCACTGCCCCTTCAGTGTCACTTACAACTCTACTTCCTCCTCTCCTCTTCCTTTCTCCCAAGGTTTTGTTCTTGGACCTCTCCTTTTCTCAATCTACACTGCCTCCCTGGGTCAGTTAGTTGACTGGGTCCCTCCGTCACATCTAACTCTTTTCCTCTCCAGGTTCTTGTTTTGGAACCCTCTTTCCTTCTCCTCTCCTCCTTCATCTCAACATTCACTGTGACTTCCCCGTCACCCTATCCATCCTACTCTTGGTCGCTTCTCATGTCAGTGTCTCTGGTTTCCTCATCTCAAAAAGCTCCTCCTCCCCCACCAGGTGACACAGTTTCCGTCGTCTCTCCAGGTCCTCATCATCATGTCTTATCACAGACAACCAAAATCTTCAATCATCCAGTAAACACTCAAATTCCTCTCGTTAAAGGCACCTCACATCTCCCGTTTTATGCCTGACTTCCCCT
>BLSH010170685.1:556143-570844 GCA_018402905.1 Glandirana rugosa
TAATCCACTCCCTGGTCATCTCTCGCCTTGACTACTCACTATCTTACCTCTAAATAGTCTATCCCCACTTCAGTCTATTATGAGCGCTGCTGCAAGGCTCATCCACCTTAAAAAAAGCTTGACGTCTGCTACACCCCTATGTCAATTCCTTCATTGGCTGCCACTCAACCAACACATTTAATTCAAGATACTAACAATAACTTATAATGCCATCCACAACATGGCCCCCAGCTACATCACTAACCTGGTCTCAAAATATCAACCAAATTGTTCTCTTCGCTGCTCCCAAGACCCCCTGCTCTCTAGCTCCCTTGTCACCTCATCCCATGCTTGCCTCCAGAGCTTCTCCAGAGCCTCTCCCATCCTTTGGAATGCTCTACCTCAATCTGTCCAACTTTGTCCTACTTCGTTCACCTTCAGATGATCCCTAAAACCTCATCTCTTCAGAGAAGCCTATCTGGCTTCCACCTAACAACTGTACATTTATCTTCTCCATCAGCACATCCCCCACAGTTATTACCTCTTGTATCTCGTGACCTTCCCTCTTAGACTGCAAGCTCTAACAAGCAGGGCCCTCTGATTCCTTCTGTATTTAAGTGTATTGTATTTGTACTGTCCACCCTCAAGTTGTAAAGTACTGTGTAAACTGTTGGCGCTATATAAATCCTGTATAATAATAATAATCTTTTTTTTTTTTTGACTTAATGGATATTTTGCCCTTCCGTACTTTTCTCCTAGGTAAGAACAACGTTCATGCCTCTGTCCCTCTCCCCCCAGATTCTGTGCATGTGCAGATGTGCCTCAGGACTTCAGGCCCCGGGAAAGAGCCCTATAACACAGTGTTCCCCAACCCAGTCCTCAAGGCCCACCAACAGGTCATGTTTTCAGGATTTCCCTCAGATGAAACAGCTGTGGTAATTACTAAGGCAGTGAAACTCATCAAATCACCTGTGCAAAATAATGGAAATCCTGAAAACATGACCTGTTGGTGGGCCTTGAGGACAAGGTTGGGGAACACTGCTATAACATATCTACGAATGTGTGGGTTCTCGCACATCTGCGTATGTACAAAGACAGGCCTCTTATGGAAACAATAAGGGATTTGGGAGAAGGGGACCTTTAATGTAGGGCCGTCCACTAGGATTCCCTGGTACCACATCCCTTTAAATACAATATTGTTATAGTGCCACACCCACATTTTAAAAAAATAGTTAGCTTTTATTGATATATGTCTAAAAAATAATCATACGAACATTAAAATGCCCTGCATATAGGGCTTATGAAGGTACGCTATACAAAATACAAATTCAAATATTACATGGTGCAGCCATCAAGAAGAAATATAATAGTGTTATCTCCAATTAGGATATATGTAAGGGGTATTGATTGCTTATAGCTTCTTCAATGCGTTTCGCAGGACAACTGCCTGCTTCTTCACGAATAAGGCAATATTACAGAGGCTGATCAATATACTTAAAAACATAAGGGAAAAAGAGGATGGCTTGCACGGGGTGACACCAATGAAAGGAATGGATCTCAGTATCTCTAGAAATTCTCAAAATGCAAGAAACAGTTTTCCTTCAAATATCCAAATATGAGAACGATTGTAACTAAGAGGATTAGATGCTATATGCAATAAATTCATATGGATCATCAATAGTGTGTAGGTATTTCTGCTGGTGAAGGGGTGGCCAAAGTTCCATCCATCTAGTTTAGTAGCAGCCCGATCTCGGCTCTTATGGAAGTTCATTTCAATTCAATTCATGAACATGGTGGCACTGGATGAGGGGATGGAGTAAATGAAGGATGACTGAAGTTCTTCTTTAAAGTTCCTCTCATTTTTTCTTGACACCTCTTATTTCCTTAATCTTTGGCTAGGTGAGATTTACATCACCTCCAGGTACCCCCTCCCCCACTGCCCGCAGCTTCTTGGGACACATCATGCATCCCAGGAGGCACATGACCATGTCTTGCAGGGCCATTTATCCTAATGCATGGGGAGCTGGCTGTGAGATATCCAGAAGTCACAGGCAGCTCCCACATTCAAGCTGGTGACACCTAGGATCTTAAGTCAGTTGAAGAATCAGCTCTGTGGAAGACATTGCTGGACTCCTGGGCTGGTGAGTACTCGCCTGTTGAAAACCATTAGCTAAACTACTTCTTGATTTTTAAGAAAGTGAGTAAAGCTCCTCTTTAATTAAAAAAAAAATAAAGACCATGCTGAAGATTTGTTCCGAATTAGAACATACGAGGTAAACACGATATTTAGCTGGGTTGGAAATGTATCTCTGCCTAATTAATTGTTTAAAAGTTTTTCTTGTCTGCAAGTCTCAGGAGCACTCAGTGAGCAGGCTGGGGGCAGAATGAGGGGAAGGTCTGTCTCTTTTAGTAGTTTTGATCATTCTTGTCATTCAACCACACTGAACAATTTCATGCATTTTCCACATTCGCTGCTCAAGCCTTCTTATACCACAGGGATGATTTCATTGAACTGCAAAAAAAATATTCCCACCCACTTTTAAAAGGATCATCCCATGTGAAATGCTGGATTAGGCATATCACTGTACACCTAACAGCCTATTGCAATATTTATTAAAAACAGAAGCAGCGTGTCAATCAGAGGCACGTAGACTCCAAGTAGCACATGCTGTAACACACGATGCTACGTTAACAGAGCTTCAGACAACTCACTTTAAGCGTGGCTGTCTAGGATGCCTTGCATCCTCCTTGTCCTTCGAAACTATTTCAGACATTTTGAGCATGGAGCATAAAGCCATGACTTAGTCGTGGTTGTGACATTAATAGCCCCCCCTCTCCAAAAAAAAAAAAGGCTTGGATACAAGATCTAATGAACGCTGTACAAAACAGGATCACTGCTGGTGGCAGTTTGGAGGATTACGTTGAATCTCTGCCAGAAAATTGGCTTTTGTGACTGAAGAGAATGTGATATCTTAACACAGGTAAGGATTGCATGCAAACACAAAAGAATCTGTTGCTTAATGCTATAGATGTATTACTGGCTGGCAGAGGCAAGCGTGTGCATGCAAGCTAACAGGCAATAATGAGAAAAAAGAAAATGTCTGCTTACATTCTAATATAGAATTGGGTTTGGAATGAGCAGAAATGTCTTGAGGACAAACAGGCTTGTGTGTAGGGGGGGCACAGTCTTCCTGATTTCCCAAGAATCAGGATGCAAAGAGGTCATAGAGAAAACACTTGGCTTATCTTCTGTGTCAGCTGGCTTGTTGGAAGTGAAGATGGGGTGTGTTGTGTGAAAGTGGGAATCCTGAAGCTGAGAGAGACAGAGGCTGCCAGCTCTGAAACCTGTAGATAAGGACGCTGATGTTGTTGGCATGCTTGCATACTGTAAGTGTGATCAATGGTTTCATGGGAGTGGGACTGCTTTACAGATTTTTAATTCACACATACATTTAAAAAGGATCACGTATTCCTTCATCCATTGTCTTAAAAAAAAAAAACAATTGTCACTGTTACACCATTTGGACAGATTAGCAGCCTTCAGAAATAGAATGTTAAAAATGGATCAGCAGAAGTCTTGCTAGCTGCCAGCAGCAACCTATTACGTAGATCAGCCTGTTAGTAACACTGGTAACAAAGGAGTTAAACCTAGACAGAATGCAAAATGTTACTGAAGCGTGTTAAATATTCACATTGTAAACAAAGGAAGGCTATTCAGTATGAGTAATAATTTCCCTATGTCCTTGTGCTTGCGTTTCACTTTTGCTGTGGGCGAATCATTATTATAAAATAGGATATTCAAGACAGTGGTTAATTGTTTGTTTGTTTTTTTCTTTTTCATTTTCGTTGTGACTGTGTAAGTATAGTTTGAATTTAATGGAAATTAAGACACCATTAATGACCTATAAAATGGATGTCAAGAAGTCAGGGCAATTGTGAGCCTCATTATTTAATGTTAGAGAGTAATGTTACCCCTCAACAGGCTAATAATGAACATCACAGCTAAGCCTTCTTCTGTAATAGGAGTCTGGAGGTGTTAAGCATTGCCATTAGTTTTATTCGGAATTGTGATTTCTCCCCAAGACACCTATTTCCATCACAGTGCCGCAATAAATACATTTTCTTTTCTTAGCTGTTCGATTTTGCTTTTACAAATGAAACGTGTTTTAGAATGTATAAAAATATTAATACATAAGGAAGAAATAATTGCTATTATTACGCAATGGGTTGCACATTAACATCTTGTGTCTTATAATAGGCCTTTACTATGTCTTAAAATAAGAAACTGCTAAAAGTAGACTTGACCCAATAGCTTTCTTATTATGATGATCAACAGGCAGCTGTGCCTGATAGCAGTGGTAACTAGTAGGTGTGGTGTCCCCTGGATTACTAGAGAAGGGGCAAAGTTTAAAGGAATAGTAAGCTGTAATGTGTTCAAAAGCATTAGCTGGCTTCCATTTACTGCTTCTATATCAAGACTTTCACTAGAAGCATCTGTAGTAAGACTTATTGCACACCATTAATACACAAATAACAGTCATTATATGGACGTTATGTATTTGGTTACCCAAAATGTCCTGTTATTTACATTGAAATTAAGAATACAAGATGCAGCATTGTATTCAGTACAAATGTAACATCCAGGTATATGTAAATAGGTTCCACTTATGTGTCAAATGAACTGATGTGACTTCCTAAGGGGGTCTGCAGTTACATACGTGAACAATAACAAGTTAAGACAAGGTGAGCGTCACATCGAGGTGGTCCCTTCAGGGGTGACATGGGGAATGTTCTGACCACAATAGCATCTCTGATCTTACTGATGCAATATACATTTGGAAAGTGTCTATTGAAAAGGTAATACTGCTGGTAAAGGTGGACAGGTGTGAGGCTGAAGTTAGTCCCAATGCTGAAAGGGTGGCAGCAGAAGTGCACAACTAGATAAAGGAAGAGGCAAAATACCTCTAAATACAGAATGCAGGATGATGATAACTAATTTGGAATTAGCGGAATTAGCAGAATCTATCTATCTATCTATCTATCTATCTATCTATCTATCTATCTATCTATCTATCTATCTATCTATCTATCTATCTTTCTATCTATCCATCCACCCATCTATCCATCTTCTGTATGTGTCCATCTGTCTATCTAACTGTCCTTTTCCAGTCAAAACAGTCTGTTACCTTCTCCATAACATTCTCCATAGGTGAGTTATCTTTTAAATCCCCGCATATTAATGGAGAGATGATAGTCCTTAGTAAAAATCTCAGCATGATGATTTGAAAATCTTTCTGAAAATACCATGCAGTGTAACAACTGACGTCAGTTAATTGTACACTGTGCATATGTTTTCCAGTAAGATTTTCTCTGTAAACAATGCTGAAGATCACAGGGGCTCAAACTGTGGCCTTCCAGCTGTTGCAGAACTACTAGTCCCATGAGGCATTGCAAGGCCATCAATTAAACAAGCATGACTCCCAACGGCAGAGGCATGATGGTATTTGTAGTTCTGCAACAGCTGGAGGCCCACAAGTTGAGCACCCATGCTGTAGACCAGGGTTCCGCGGAACCCTAGGGTTCCTCCAGAGGTTGCTAGGGGTTCCTTGAGCAATGGTCAATTTCTACCTCTCAGATAAATTCCCAATGATACCATTCATCTTTTTAGCTATCTGTAAAGGGGTAATTCTTCCCAATAATCAACAAGTGTAAGGAGCATTCTTCCCTTTGACCATCACACTAATGTATCATGAGTTGTAGATTCTTAATTTTTAGCAGGGGTACCTGAGACCGGAGAATTATTTCAAGGGTTCCTTGGTGTTGAAAAGGTTGAGAATGGCTGCTGTAGATGAAGCTTGTATAAATTTAAAACCATCAGCCATGTTGATTTTAAGCTTAGTTCTGGCTAGGGATTCCAACCCCCACCCCCACTAAACACGCACACACACTAAGCATTACCCCACTCCCTCTAACTAATCACACAAGTAAACTAAAACTGGCAAAATGTTATCTGTTTCTCTGGTTATGTGATATGCCAGGTTCCAAATCTTCTTTCTTTTGGACTACAAAGTGGGAAGGTCCTTCTTCACGTGCTTATATCACAACCTAGTGACATGGACACTTCCAATTGGTTGTTTGTTGATGGTATTCTCATTAAAGATTTAAAAATTAATTGGCAACATTATTATTTCATGACAAGGGTTGGTGGTGGTCCAGGACTTTACTCCTGGAAAGTTACTACAGATGGTTACGTGATAGTAGATTTAGATGACTTAAAAAGGGCTTCAAAAGTATTGTGCTTTAAATAAGTGTGTGAATATTTTACAGTGGGCTGGGGTGAATATGGGGGGGCGGGGGGGGGGGGGGGGTATGGGGGAAGTTGATCTAGAATTTGACCTGAGACGGGCTTTAACAGACCTTTATGCCTACAGTGTATGTGACCTCAGAAGAAGTTTATTGTCAGAATTATACCCTCAATAATCCCTGCCCTCCTTTCACTTTCACTCTCTTCTTTCTTATACTTAACTTCACACTAACCCATATCTACAAAGTCACATGGTTTAAAAGTACTTCATCTTCATATGACAGGCATTTTAGGAATGGCATAAGCCACATTCTAGCTTTGTCCTTTTCGCTTTATGTCTTCTGCCTCTGTGAGCCTTATCAGTGGTTATGTGTTGTGCAAGTATGTTTCTGTTTTTTGAAAAACTGCATGGTTTTGTTAAAGGATGGCAGGGTCTTACCATAAACAGTGCATAGTCCAGGGTGCATAAGTCAACAAAAACGAGGTAGCACCACTATATTGTAGATTTACCTCTTCTTTAAATTTTATCTTGGCTTTCAACCTAAAATGCGAAAGCGAAAGGATTTGAGGGGGGGAGTGCTGGTAGGGAACCACAAGTTGCCCTGAACCTTAAAAGGGAACTTTACAACCTCTTTAGGTTTTTTTTCTTGCAGTAAGAACCTGTGCTGCTTGTCAGACTCAAAGAACATACACACCCAACTAGTGAATCCAGTGTTGTCCCCCTGATGTTGTGATGCTATGTATGTACACAAAATTGTCTGGTCAATGCATAGTGTCTCAGATTGCCCAGAAGCCTCCAAGGATGGATGATATGTGTATCTCAGGAGGCTTCAGGGAGGGAGGATATGTCTTTCTCACTTAGGATAAAAAAGGCACAAGAGCCGTCCCGATTCCAACAAAGAAGGTTAACTTTACTTACGATTTGCAATAGGAGGTGAGGAAGGAAGAAGGTTATGCAAAGTGTGTAAAGAAGGTGAAGGCCCATTTTAAGCATCCATCAGCCATCTGATCCTGTTAGGCTTGTGATTAGTGGACTATGTCCAATGTTAGAAATAGGCAGTATGTAGCCTACAAAAGCTTGCATTAGTTTCACTTTTCACAGGCATAATTATGGTTGACTGTTACAAAATAAATGATACTGTATAAAAAAGGGGTCATCATTCACTTGTGGCTGGGGAAGCATGGTTTTCCGGGCAGCACATATAAAAAGCAATATTGCCATGCTCCATTGCATTGGGATCAACCTGAACAATAGTTTCTGCAGTGTTAATTAGACAAGCAACACTGATACAAAACACGCAATATAACCTTTGTCTATTTATTCAACCTTGATGTCAGGGAGAATATGGAGTGGCAGCAGTAATGAAAAATGCTTTCCTATTGCATGTCGGTTTGCAAAAAATTATATTTTTTCATTTATATCTTTCCAAGCCTGACAGTTGGGAACTAACTACTAACTAAAATTGTATGCTATAGAAAACGCACACACGAACACACTAAATAAATATTTTCTTTTGTCAAGGTGTACAGAATACAAAATACAAATTCTTCACCTTAGAAGCAACTCACTGGTTCATAATCAGTGACCAAAGATTCTGCTTTAGAGTGCCCTTTGAGACCCATTTATTCCCCATTGAGCACTACCCTCTTGCCTTTCACACAGTATAAGGAAAGTGAAGCCAGGTTATTATTCACAGCCTGTGCATTAAGGACACCTCAGTTCTTCCTGTAACAGTCTTGTGTCACTGCTCACTGCATATGTCAGTGGACAGGAAAATCGTTAGAGACAGCGAGCGATCAGCTGCTGAATTTTGATAAAAAGTAAAAACTATCTAATCAGCAACAAATTATTCTGTTTAGGCTGCATGTTTGGAAATTATTTGATAGACTAGATTAAGAAGGTGCACCTATAATAACATGCTTGGGGACGGAAAGGTTCACTTTAATGTCAATAAAATATCTATTTTCCCAGTAAACATTGATTAGTTGAATCCTTTGAACTGGCTTCTCCATGTTATTTGGTTTAATGTTATCTTACATGAAAATCTCCTTTCACCTTTGAATTGAATGACCCTATTTTCGAAAACAGAATGGGGTGTATTAACGTTGAAGACATGCACAGTATACTCTTGCTTGCATAATGGTGAATTTATCTTACTATTCCTAGCATAAAATGTAAAGGTACACAGGTACAGTCTTCCCAATGTTTTCCCTAAAGTGGTTGTGAACCCTTAAATATACCCAGTGAAGGGACAAGCCTTAGGTGATACACAGCGATGAAACAAATCATCCTACATAAGTGGTACCCGTGTATCTGCAGCTATCTCTTCTGTAGACCACAGATCAAAGGATTTTGTTGAGCTCCAGCAACAGGGGATGGAGATCTGATATCACACACACACTTCAGATCATAGACACAGAGTTCCCTGATATGTGACAGTTGATTAGAGGAAAAGGACACCCCCTCTACACAGGTTTACAGGCTCATATTAAAATACAGGGAGATAAGGCTATGAGGCTTGGTGCTCTTGATTCAGATATGTACACACTATAGAGCAGTGGTTCTCAACTCCTGTCCTCGGGACCCACTAACAGGCCAGGTTTTAAGTATTACCTTGGAGAGATGCAGACTAGAATACTGAAATCACTGAGCATCAACTGATATCACCTGTGATGTATTTCAGTTATCTTGCAAACCTGGCCTGTTAGTGGGTCCTGAGGACCGGAGTTGAGAACCACTGCTGTAGAGGGATATGCTTTGCTCATTTTTCAAGTCTGAGGTGTACAGCCTACTACTACGCACTACTAACTACTAACAGTTTACAGAATTATAAGTAATACTTCACAGTTGATATATATTATTCTTATGATAAATTATTTACTAATATACTGCAAAATCACTTTATTTTAGCACAGATCAGTTCCATGCTCTGCAAAATGTTTTTTTTAATCATCTTAACAGAGCTTGAAAAAAAGGGGCACGTCAATATTACTATAAGATGGCAACTCCATGAGTTTCTTTTTATAAACTAGTTCCTCATTTAAGAAGCAGCTTAAAATAAAAAAGTAGCACACAATGCAATACTCCTCTTCAATTTGGGTCTGTCCCCCAGTATTTCCTTTTCACCTCAGTCATTCCACCTAGTGTCATTCTACCCGGAAAACTGAGGTCATAGTGTGAATGTAGGGTATTATGAGACCATCCTCTAAATGGGTGTCCCCATGGTGCCCTTCATTTACAGCAGATGCAGAGAGTGGGGCTGACTTCAGTATGGCTCTCTGCATCATCAAAGGGCTGCCAACTGATGGGAGAAAACTGAACAGGGAGAGGCCCCAGCATATCATGTGACCAGCCTAAGGACTTCCTAAAAAGTAACGTTTATGAAAAAATATAGCAAACATAGTGCTGGGGTAAGGGGCTGCAAGAAAGGAGTCTGGAGTTGAGCTTTAAAAAGTGTATGTAAAAACAAAAGCTTTTTTTTATATTATATTAGGGAATGGTTAGACCCTCATCCCAGTTTTCTTTGCTGATTCACCCCTCTATTTGTACTGGTGACCACTGTCTTCAAAACAAAATTGAAAATCCAAAAGTATAGGGCTCTTTCACACTGCCTCCACTGTGCTTTGGCCTCAGCAGTGGTGCAACATAGTGTACCTGCAGTTTTTGTGTGGGTTAGCTGCGCTTTTCCATACACTTCTATTATGTCCCACGGTTTTGGTGCATTCTCAGAAAATGCACAAAAAACTGCGGGACATAATAGAAGTCTATATGAAAGCGCAACTAACCAACACTGTGCTGCGATTAAAGTACAGTGGATTAGTATCAAGCCGCTTGTAAAAGAGCAAGAGGTGAAGGTAAATCATCAAAAAATGGGACACCTTTCCAAGTAACAGTTGTTGCAGAGGGAATTCCATTCACTTCCTGTTGCATCACAGGAAGCAAAGGGAAATCTCCCCAATGGTACTCATGCCTTAAAAAAAACTAGACAGAAGTTTTAATCCTTCTCTACTCTAAGTTTTGGCCAAACATAAACAATACACCTTTATACACAGTTGAAATACAGTATGTATGCTTACTGATTTGCCTAACAAAGGATTTGTTATTACTGTACAATTATTTTTGTGATTTACACACATCTGTTATGCTGCACAGCCAAGCAGGTGACACTGGTTTAAAATTCAGCTTCCTGGGTTAAATTTCCTTCTCCACTTTGTTAATTGGACGATTAATCAGAATTGTCATCTCTGTCCATTTAGCAGAAAGGTGATCCAGAAAGCAATATAGCTGAGGATAAGAAAAACAACCTCTTTCAAAAAACTTTGCGTACAGTAAATCCTATTAAAATGTATACTGTAATGTATTTTCACCTTATTAATGAAAATAGACACCATTTTGAAAACTGCACCTTCTAAAAATGCTTAAAGACGAAGTAAACCCTAATGGGTTTTACTTCCTCTTTAGTTCCCTGTAAAGTAAAAGCATAATGGGCTAGTATGCATCGAATATTAGCCCATTATGTGGCACTTACCTGCAATTGGTGCCCACGCTGTCCCCTGTGCAGGCCATGTCCACCTTCACCCCTCTTCCTTCCGGGGCCGCAGACTCGGGCTGGAGTCGCGTGATGCCACTCCTGCACATGCGCTCGGGAGCAGCCAATTGCGGCACGATCCTAGTGAAGAAAAGTCGATCCGTTTCTTCACTGCGCATGCACCGATGTTGGCGCAAGCATATACAGAGAATATCTCCTAAACTGTGCAAGTTTAGAAGATATTCTCAGTACCTACAGGTAAGCCTTTTTATAGGCTTACCTGTAGGTTAAAGTGGTTGTAAAGAGTTTACAACCACTTTAAGTGACCATGCCCAAACACTAGAGAAAGGTGATTTGGACACAACTATGCACAACTTGCATGTATAAAATATACAGTATCTCACAAAAGTGAGTACACCCCTCATATTTGTGTAAATATTTTATTCTATCTTTTCAATTGACAACACTGAAGAAATTACACTTTGCTACAATGTAAAGTAGTGAGTGTACAGCTTGTATAACAGTGCAAATTTGCTGTCCCCTCAAAATAACTCAATACACAGCCATTAATGTCTAAACCGCTGGCAACAAAAGTGAGTACACCCCTAAGTGAAAATGTCCAAATTGGGCCCAAAGTGTCAATATTTTGTGTGACCATCATTATTTTCCAGCACTGCCTTAACCCTCTTGGGCATGGAGTTCACCAGAGCTTCACAGGTTGCCACAGGAGTCCTCTTCCACTCCTCCATGACAACAGCTGGTGGATGTTAGAGACCTTACACTCCCCCACCTTCTCTTTGAGGATGCCCCACAGATGCTCAATAGGGTTTAGGTCTGGAGACATGCTTGGCCAGTCCATCACCTTTACCCTAAGCTTCTTTAGCAAGGCAGAGGTCATCTTGGAGGTGTGTTTGGGGTCCCTATCATGTTGGAATACTGCCCTGCGGCTTAGTCTCCGAAGGGAGGGGATCGTGCTCTGCTTCAGTATGTCACAGTACATGTTGTTGTTCGTGGTTCCCTCAATGAACTGTAGCTCCCCAGTGCCAGCATCACTCATGCAGCCTCAGACCATGGCACTCCCACCACCATACTTGACTGTAAGCAAGATACACTTGTCTTTGTTCTCCTCACCTGGTTGCCGCCACACATGCTTGACACCATCTGAACCAAATAAATTTATCTTGGTCTCATCAGACCACAGGACATGCTTCCAGTAATCCATGTCCTTAGTCTTATTGTCTTCAGCAAACTGTTTGTGGGCTTTCTTGTGCATCATCTTTAGAGGAGGCTTCCTTCTGGGACAACAGCCATGCAGACCAATTTGAAACAGTGTACGGCATATGGCCTGAGCACTGAAAGGCTGCCCCCCCTTCAACCTCTGCAGCAATGCTGGCAGCACTCATACGTCTATTTCCCAAAGACAACCTCTGGATATGACGCTGAGCACATGCACTCAACTTATTTGGTTGACCATGGCGCGATCTGTACTAAGTGGAACCTATCCTGTTTAGAGTTGAGCGAACCCGAACTGTAAAGTTTGGGTCCGTACCGAACTTTGGGGTGTCCATGACCCGGACCCGAACCCGGACATTCGATAAAAATTTTGGGTTCGGGTTCTGGGTTTGGGTATTTGATCACGCATGTTGAATAGCTTCAGGGCAGCCAATCAACAAGCGTTTCACTGATTTGCCCTTAGAAGCCATCACAGCCATGCCTACTAATGGCATGGCTGTGATTGGCCAGTGCATCATGGGACCCAGCCTCTGTATAAGCTGGAGTCACGTAGTGCTGCATGTCCCATGCTCTCAGGCTAGTCTAGGGAGAGGATGCTGCCGGTGCTGTGAGGGACAGATTGCAGATATTAATAACATCTCATCCTGCATTACAGAACGATCTGATTCTGGACTAGGTAGAGATTACTACTACTGCTTTGAGGGACAGATTGCAGATCTCATCCTGCATTACAGAACGATCTGATTCTGGACTAGGTAGAGTCTATTGCTTTGAGGGACAGATTGCAGATCTCATCTTGCATTACAGAACAATCTGATTCTGGACTAGGTAGAGTCTACTGCTTTGAGGGACAGATTATTGTTCTAAAATCATCTCCTAGTTCTATAGGGTCAGGTTCCTGCTGTTGCTGTAAGGGACAGATTATTGTTCTAAAATCATCGCCTACTCCTATAGGGTCAGGTTCCTGCTGGTGCTGTAAGGGACAGATTATTGTTCTAAAAGCATCTCCTAGTTCTATATGGAGAGGTTCCTGCTGCTCCTGTAAGGGACAGATTATTGTTCTAAAATCATCTCCTAGTTCTATAGGGAGAGGTTCCTGCTGCTCCTGTAAGGGACAGATTATTGTTCTTTAATCATCTCTATACTTGTTTTTTTGAATATGCCTCAATATTTTGGGGGTTACCCCAATTGGAAAAACAAAAACAAACAAACAACAAAAAGTGTTGGCTACCTCCTCCTCCTCCTCCTCCTCCACCACCGCCACTTCCACCTACACTGCCACGGTCACGGCCTAGTCAACCTCTAGGCTCCTACTCCACATCCACCCCCCTTCCCATTTTTATTTTTTTTATTTGAATTTTAAGTTACTATCCCCATTTTTTTGTAGGGCACTTGTCCTTCTCTTACCCCCATTTTACTTCCTTTTGCAGCCCTCTAGCACTTTTTTACAGCCATTTTTGTGCCAAAAAGTTCAGGTCCCCCTTGACTTCAATGGGTTCGGGGTTCGGGGTCCGGGGTAAAGTACAGGTCAAATTTGGTACCGAACCCGAACTTTTTCGCGAAGTTCGGCCGGACCCGCCGATCCCAAACATCCAGGTGTCCGCTCAACTCTAATCCTGTTAAACCACTGTATGGTCTTGGCCACCGTGCTGCAGCTCGGGTCTTGGCAATCTTCTTATAGCCTAGGCCATCTTTATGTAGAGCAATAATTATTTTTTCAGATTCTCTGAGGGTTCTTTGCCATGAGGTGCCATATTGAACTTCCAGTGACCAGCATGAGAGAGCGATAACACCAAATTTAAGACACCTGCTCCCCTTTCACACCTGAGACCTTGTGACACAGTAACGAGTCACATGACCCAGGGGAGGGAAAATGGCTAATTGGGCCCAATTTGGACATTTTCACTTAGGGGTGTACTCACTTTTATTGCCAGCGGTTTATAAATTAATGGCTGTGTGTTGAGTTATTTTGAGGGGACAGCAAATTTACACTGTTATACAAACTGTACACTCACTACTTTACATTGTAGAAAAGTGTCATTTCTTCAGTGTTGTCACATGAAAAAGATATAATAAAATATTTACAAAAAATGTGAGGGGTGTACTCACGTTTGTGAGATACTGTATTAGTCATTCTCAAGAAAAAGTATTTTCAGTTAACATAAATTAAACAAAAAGTAAATACACATTAGGAAAGGTAAAGAGCAATGTAAAAAACACAGTTACTAACAAAAACAATCTGAAATAGTTTTTGACTATCTAGCAATTTCAGTAAACTGGAATATGATTGGCTGTTGTGGAATATTATCCTCATTATTTACTACCATATTGAAGTTGCCTATTATTTTGACCATCTACTGTATACACAATTACAAAATAAAAATCAAATTAAATACAATTGACTTTTATGAAAAAGAACTCTTACTGATTATGTCATAGAGTGTTTGCACTCATGTGGGGAGTGTAAAAAACATTTATAAAATAATATAGAAAAAGTACACTGTTGTGACTTCTTTACTGTGAAAAGATGTTACATTTCATCACTCACATGTCAAACATATTGTCACATTTAAACGACAGGGGAGTTTTATTGAGTTGTGTGTCGGTAATTAAATATTTGGCGACCGTTATTTTCACTCATGTGGGGATTCACTTT